>JALDNG010000051.1:1325000-1730000 GCA_024349245.1 Neodontobutis hainanensis
GCTCTATCTGAGTCTGAGGTTCATTTAGCTCCTGCAGGATTTATCTGAAGGATTTATGAATCAGATCTGGACTAAAATACAAGACTGTGTCGAGTTAGAGCAGAGTTTAGAGGGAACAAAACCAGACTAAAGTCTGAAGACAGGACTAAACTAGGACTGCATTTGAACTCAGTCAGAAATGGAGACGGAACCTGGACTCGACCAGGACTCGACCAGGACTCGACCAGGACTCGACCAGGACTCGACCAGGACTAGACCAGGACTAGACCTAGACCAGGACTCGACCAGGACTCGACCAGGACTCGACCAGGACTCGACCAGGACTCGACCAGGACTAGACCAGGACTCGACCAGGACTCGACCAGGACTCGACCAGGACTAGACCAGGACTGAAGCGTCATCGTTTCAGAAAAGACTTTCCTTGTAAACACAGAAACATGGAAACATCCTTTTAAAATGGTTCCAGTGGGACCCGGTTTAAAAATGATCCCAAGTCCGTGTCCGTGTGGACGAGGCCTTAGACAGGACTGAACCGGACCAAAAACAGGACCAAACCAAGACCAAAACAGGAGAAAGGAGGACAAAATAAGGACTAAACTTGGTCTGCACTAGTTTCATTTGAATTTCTGAACATTATTTAAGATATTATAAGGATTAAACCAGGACCAGTCCAGACCTAAAACAGATCAAAACCAGAGACGTACAAAGACCCTGCTGTGATTTGATTTTGGAGAGATATTTTTGTGTTTGTTGAAGCCGTTTTGTTCCACAGCTTTTTAGAATCAGTATTTATTTCTCCTGAGCGGCGCAGCGAGAGTGAAAATGTTGTTGTTGTTGCGGGAGATGACACTGGGGAGCGGCAGGCAGTGTAATGAACTGGGGCCGCTCTAAAGGGCCAGTGTTGTCAGCTTGTTAGCTCCTGTCCGGCCCCCGCTGTCGGCCCGTCATGTGTGAAGAGATCGATTTACCAGCGTTTAACCATCAAACCCGGGCCCCGCTCCAAACAAGCCCCGACGCTCGGCCGGGGAATAATCCTGCGCTCTGATCCGAGAGGGGGACGGGCGGAGGGAGGGTCCAAACGGCCGCTGCAGTTCCTGAGTGGCCACTAGGGGCTGGACACAGAAGTGATTAAGCCTCGAACAACGGTAACGATGGCACTGCACGACATCCCTCACAGCAAAGAGAAATAAACCGAGGACTGTGTCTGTAGGAAACACACACTCGAACTAACAAGCCAGGAAATATTGTTATTCTGTTCCTGGATGGATTCTGTAAAGGGCTGACAAGTCTGCAGTAAAACTTAAAGCATGTTTCGCTTTGATTCAGAGGCTTATGATTCCATTTAAAAACAAAGCTGCAGCTAAAACATTAGTCTTTTTAAGATAAAAAGATCCAAAACGGCACATTTGAATAAAACCATAATAAAAGATCTGTTCAATTATTCCAAAATAGTTTACGTTGCTATACTCAGATAAATGTTCTGATTTTATTTTTGTATAATACAGATGGACACACTTATCTTAAAACATTAATAAAGGTTAGGTCTGGTTTAAGCCTTTCAAATGCAGTCCAGTTTATGAAACATTCACTTTTGTCAAAGTGTGTTTTAAAACTTTGGAGGTTATTGCAGGAGAAGAATTGTTGTCCTTTTATTTTAACATGTCACATTTTCTGCTTTCAAACCTCATAAATGTCTTTAGAGCTGTGTAAAGGTGTCCAGACAGGCTTGTTTATGGGCCTCAGTAAATATAAAATGTAAAGCCATGGGAATATCTGACAGATGTGGAGGAGCAGCGGCTCTACTCCGAGCTCCTCGGCCTGTCTCTGAGGCCAGCCTGTGGATTTTTGTCCTCACACAGAGTTAAACTAATCATCTGAAAACTAGACACGATTGTTTCAGTGGAGTATTTAGACAACTGGCTTTTCCCTGTCTCAAATAGAGTTATTGGACTTTAATGACATCCTACATCCTGCGTGTAATGACTCAGACTTCCTTCTCCCCGGACACTTCCTCAGCTCTTTTCTCGCTGGAGAAGGTTGCACAGATCCTAATGCCTTTAGTAAACTTCTGTGGACACAGTGTAGCATTCATTCTGACCACATTAGAGCACGCTGTCCAGATTTTAATGCCAGGTCTGAAGGGGGCCTTAAAGCCAACATTTAGAGTCGGTTATAGATTTGTGTTCACTGGAGTTTGGCAGAAATCGATCGACAGCAACAGTTTCACACAAACACACAGAGATACATTCACAAAGCAACACTTATCAGACGGCTTTAACTGTTTTATTGATCTTGTTCAGTCCTGGTTTAGTCCGAGTCCTGATCGCGGTCTCACAAATGGTTTTTCTCGGTTTCGAGCAGAGTCTCGTTAGTGCCGGCCTCCTGCAGAGACAGACTGGTGTTTTTCAGGCTCGGTCCTGTCCGGCTCTCAGCGGGACGGATGGACTATTCCTGCTCCTCTGTCTCTCTTATTGTTCTCTGTTTTCACACACCAGTGGACACCGAGACGCTCCGGCGACCCAGCGGCCCTGAACGCACCACAGACGCACTCAGAGCGGCAGGAGTCCAAAAACAAAACTGGTCCAGTCTGTTCTATTTACTTTGTTTGAGACGTGATGTTTGAGTAAAAAGGCTCTGATAATCCTTAACGTTATTTAGTCTCAGAAAATCCATCTAAAACCTGTTCAAATCCAACTAAAACCTGTTCAAATCCAACTAAAACTTGTTCAAATCCAACTAAAACCTGTTCAAATCCATCTAAACCTGTTCAAATCCATCTAAAACCTGTTCAAATCCAACTAAAACCTGTTCAAATCCAACTAAAACTTGTTCAAATCCAACTAAAACCTGTTCAAATCCAACTAAAACCTGTTCAAATCCATCTAAACCTGTTCAAATCCAACTAAAACCTGTTCAAATCCAACTAAAACTTGTTCAAATCCAACTAAAACCTGTTCAAATTCATCTAAACCTGTTCAAATCCATCTAAAACCTGTTCAAATCCAACTAAAACCAGTTAAAATCCATTTAAAACCTGTTCAAATCCATCTAAAACCTGTTCAAATCCAACTAAAACCTGTTCAAATCCAACTAAAACCTGTTCAAATCCAACTAAAACCTGTTCAAATCCATTTAAAACCTGTTCAAATCCAACTAAAACCTGTTCAAATCCAACTAAAACCTGTTCAAATCCATCTAAAACCTGTTCAAATCCAACTAAAACCTGTTCAAATCCAACTAAAACCTGTTCAAATCCAGTGAATATGGTCCTGGTTTGACCTGATCTAGTCTTAGTCATGGTTGAGCCTCGTTAAGTGTTAGTTTTAATTCTAGTTTTTCTTTGTTCCATAGATTTGTGGGTCCTTGTCTTTTCGACAGCAGTTTTATTTCCCTCCGAAGCTGGAGCCAGTTCAGTCTGCACAGATCAGACTGAACAAACAACATCAAAGTAAAAATATAAAGTTATTTTCTCCATCCACCCATTCATCCATCCATCCATCAATCACCCATCCATCACCCATCCATCACCCATCCATCACCCATCCATCACCCATCCATCACCCATCCATCCATCCATCCATCACCCATCCATCCATCCACCCATCCATCCATCCGTCCATCACCCATCCATCCATCAATCACCCATCCATCACCCATCCATCACCCATCCATCACCCATCCATCACCCATCCATCACCCATCCATCCATCCATCCATCACCCATCCATCCATCCACCCATCCATCCATCCGTCCATCACCCATCCATCCATCCATCACCCATCCATCCATCCACCCATCCATCCACCCATCCATCCATCCATCACCCATCCATCCACCATCCATCCATCACCCATTCATCCGTCCATCACCCATCCATCACCCATCCATCCGTCCATCACCCATCCATCCATCCACCCATCCATCCATCCATCACCCATCCATCCATCCATCCATCATCCATCCATCCACCCATCCATCCATCCATCACCCATCCATCCATCCACCCATCCATCCACCCATCCATCCATCCATCGCCCATCCATCCATCCATCACCCATCCATCCATCCACCCACCCATCCATCCATCCATCCATCACCCATCCATCCATCCATCCATCACCCATCCATCCACCCATCCATCCATCCATCACCCATCCATCCATCCATCACCCATCCATCCATCCATCACCCATCCATCACCCATCCATCCATCCATCCATCCATCCATCCATCTATCCATCACCCATTCATCCATCCACCCACCCATCCATCCATCCGTCCATCACCCATTCATCCATCCATCCATCCATCCATCTATCCATCACCCATTCATCCATCCACCCACCCACCCATTCATCCATCCATCCATCCATCTATCCATCACCCATCCATACATCTTCTACCCTTATCCGGGGCCGGGTCGCGGGGGCAGCAGTCTAAGCAGAGACGCCCAGACTTCCCTCTCCCCAGACACTTCCTCCAGCTCTTCCGGGGGGATACTGAGGCTTTTCCAGACCAGCCGAGAGACATAGTCCATAGTGGGACATACCCGAAACACCTCCCTATGGAGGCGTCCAGGAGGCGTCCGAAACAGATGCCCGAGCCTCAGCTGCTCCTCTCGATGTGGAGGAGCAGCGGCTCTACTGTTCTTTCAGTCATGACCCAAAGCTCATGAGGTGAGAGAAAGAACGTAGGTCGACTGGTAAACCTCCTCTCCTCCTCTCCTCCTCTCCCTCCTCCTCTCCCTCCTCCTCTCCTCCTCTCCTCCTCTCTTCCTCTCCCTCCTCCTCCTCTCCTCCTCCTCTCCCTCCTTCCTCCTCCTCTCCTCTCCCTCCTCCTCTCCTCCTCTCCCTCCTCCTCTCCTCTCCTCCTCCACCTCTCTCTCCTCCTCTCCCTCCTCCACCTCTCCCTCCTCCTCGCACTCTCCCTCCTCCTCTCCTCCTCCACCTCTCTCTCCTCCTCTCCTCTCCTCTCCTCCTCTCCCTCTCCCTCCTCCTCTCCACCTCTCCCTCCTCCTCTCCCTCCTTCCTCCTCCTCTCCTGTCCCTCCTCCTCTCCTCCTCCACCTCTCCCTCCTCCTCCCCTCCACCTCTCCCTCTCCCTCCTCCACCTCTCCCTCCTCTTCCTCTCACGGCGAGCACACGTCCCTCTGAAACTAATTAGAGCGAGAGGAGGCAGTGGAGACATGACGAACGAGACGCACCAAAACTCAGCGCAGATCCATACTGCGTTTGAGCGTTTGAGCGTTTGAGCGGCGTTAACCTGTAAACAGCCCGATGGACTTTAGCTTTTAATAAGGTTTAAATGTCTCTGAGAATAAAAGTAAAAGAGAAACACCAGTGTGTAGGGTTTGGACTGGTTTACCAAGGTTTAAACCAACTAAAACCTGTTCAAATCCAACTTAACCCTGTTCAAAACCAACTTAAACCTGTTCAAAACCAACTTAAACCTGTTCAAAACCAACTCAAACCTGTTCAAAACCAACTCAAACCTGTTCAAAACCAACTTAAACCTGTTCAAAACCAACTCAAACCTGTTCAAAACCAACTCAAACCTGTTCAAAACCAACTTAAACCTGTTCAAAACCAACTCAAACCTGTTCAAAACCAACTCAAACCTGTTCAAAACCAACTTAAACCTGTTCAAAACCAACTTAAACCTGTTCAAAACCAATTCAAACCTGTTCAAAACCAACTTAAACCTGTTCAAAACCAACTCAAACCTGTTCAAAACCAACTCAAACCTGTTCAAAACCAACTAAAATATGTTCAGGATTAGCCTTGATTTAGTCTCGGATTAATCCAGTTTTAATCCCAGTTTGGGTCTAGATTTAGTCTTGACATATTTGTGGGTTTAGCCTTTGTTTTGTGTTTCTGTTGAGTCTGTCTTGTCTTCGACCAACTTTATTTCTGGTTTCAATTTCATTCCACTTTCGTCAGCCCTGGTTTTGACCTGATCCAGTCTTGGTTTAGTCCAGTTTAAATCCAGAGTCTAAGTCCTGGTTTAGTCCTGGATTTAGTCTGGTTTTGATCAGGTTTCTGTCTAGTTTCTGTCTGGTTTTGGTCAGGTTTCTGTCAGGTTTTGGTCAGGTTTAGTTCTGGTTCTGGTCTGGCTCGGGTCAGGTTTGGCTCTGGTTCTGGTCTGGTTTGGGTCTGGTTCGGGTCAGGTTTGGGTCAGGTTTGGGTCTGGTTTTGGTCAGGTTTCTGTCTGGTTCTGGTCAGGTTTAGTTCTGGTTCTGGTCTGGTTCTGGTCAGGTTTCTGTCATGTTTTAGTCAGGTTTTGGTCTGGTTTCTGTCTGGTTCTGGTCTGGTTTGGGTCTGGTTTTGGTCAGGTTTGGGTCTGGTTTGGGTCAGGTTTTGGGTCTGGTTTTGGTCAGGTTTCTGTCTGGTTCTGGTCAGGTTTTGGTCTGGTTCTGGTCAGGTTTCTGTCATGTTTTGGTCAGGTTTTGGTCAGGTTTTGGACCATGTTTTGGTCAGGTTTTGGTCTGGTTTCTGTCTGGTTCTGGTCTGGTTTGGGTCTGGTTTTGGTCAGGTTTGGGTCTGGTTCTGGTCTGGTTTGGGTCTGGTTTTGGGTCAGGTTTTGGTCAGGTTTCTGTCTGGTTCTGGTCTGGTTTGGGTCTGGTTTTGGTCAGGTTTGGGTCTGGTTTCTGTCTGGTGTCTGGTTTCTGTCAGGTTTTGGTCAGGAAAAATTCTTGGTTCTTTTCTAACCAAGAATTTTAAGACAGAGCGTCAGACTTGTTCCTGTTTCCATCTGTTTCTTTTGTTTTCTTAATGTTGTCTTTTGTTTTCTTGGAAAGCGCCTTGTGCACCTTTTGGCTGTTGTAAGGCGCTATATAAATAATATTTGATTGATTGATTGATTGATTGAGGTTTTGGTCTGGTTTTGGTCTGGTTTCTGTCTGGTGTCTGGTTTCTGTCAGGTTTTGGTCTGGTTTTGGTCAGGTTTTGGTCAGGTTTCTGTCAGGTTTAGGTCTGGTTCTGGTCAGGTTTAGGTCTGGTTTAGGTCTGGTTTCTGTCAGGTTTAGTTCTGGTTCTGGTCAGGTTTAGGTCTGGTTCTGGTCTGGTTCTGGTCTGGTTTCTGTCATGTTTTGGTCAGGTTTGGGTCTGGTTTCTGTCTGGTGTCTGGTTTCTGTCTGGTTCTGGTCTGGTTTGGGTCTGGTTTTGGTCAGGTTTGGGTCTGGTTTGGGTCAGGTTTTGGGTCTGGTTTTGGTCAGGTTTCTGTCTGGTTCTGGTCAGGTTTTGGTCTGGTTCTGGTCAGGTTTCTGTCATGTTTTGGTCAGGTTTTGGTCAGGTTTTGGACCATGTTTTGGTCAGGTTTTGGTCTGGTTTCTGTCTGGTTCTGGTCTGGTTTGGGTCTGGTTTTGGTCAGGTTTGGGTCTGGTTCTGGTCTGGTTTGGGTCTGGTTTTGGGTCAGGTTTTGGTCAGGTTTCTGTCTGGTTCTGGTCTGGTTTGGGTCTGGTTTTGGTCAGGTTTGGGTCTGGTTTCTGTCTGGTGTCAGGTTTCTGTCAGGTTTAGGTCTGGTTCTGGTCAGGTTTAGGTCTGGTTTAGGTCTGGTTTCTGTCAGGTTTAGTTCTGGTTCTGGTCAGGTTTAGGTCTGGTTCTGGTCTGGTTCTGGTCTGGTTTCTGTCATGTTTTGGTCAGGTTTGGGTCTGGTTTCTGTCTGGTGTCTGGTTTCTGTCAGGTTTTGGTCTGGTTTTTTTCATGTTTTGGTCAGGTTTTGGTCAGGTTTGGGTCTGGTTTCTGTCAGGTTTGGTTCTGGTCAGGTTTAGGTCTGGTTTAGGTCAGGTTTCTGTCATGTTTTGGTCAGGTTTTGGTCTGGTTTCTGTCTGGTGTCTGGTTTCTGTCAGGTTTAGGTCTGGTTTAGGTCTGGTTCTGGTCTGGTTCTGGTCTGGCTCGGGTCAGGTTTGGGTTGTCCCGTTCTGGAGGGGGGCTGTAGACCCTGCACTGATTTCCCCTGAGCTCAGCCCCGAACAGAGGAACACAGCCTGTCGTCCTGTCGCCTCCGAACGATCGAAGTCCGGCCGTTTACACGTCGTCCAATTAAACACAAATACCCCACGAGGTCCGGAAAGATCCTGAGGAAGGCCACCAAAGACCGGACTCCACTGGGTCTGGGTCAGGACTGAGCGGGTTTTGGGTTTAAAGATCATCAAATACAAAATGCTCTGGAAATAAATTGCTTTATAACAGGACGAGCACAAGACAGACTAAAACCGGGTCTAAACCAGGTCTTAACCAGGTCTAAACCAGGTCTAAACCAGGTCTAAACCAGGTCTAAATCAAGTCTAAACCAGGACTAAACCAGGTCTAAACCAGGTCTAAATCAAGTCTAAACCAGGACTAAACCAGGTCTAAACCAGGTCTAAAACCAGGACTAAACCAGGACTAAACCAGGACTAAACCAGGTCTAAACCAGGTCTAAAACCAGGTCTAAACCAGGTCTAAAACCGGGTCTAAACCGGGTCTAAACCAGGTTTAAACCAGGTCTATACCAGGTCTAAACCAGGTCTATACCAGGACTAAACCAGGTCTAAAGCAGGTCTAAACCAGGTCTAAAACCAGGTCTAAACCAGGTCTAAACCAGGTCTAAAACCAGGTCTAAAACCAGGTCTAAAACCAGGTCTAAAGCAGGTCTAAAGCAGGTCTAAAACCAGGACTAAACCAGGACTAAACCAGGACTAAACTGGGACTAAACCGGGACTAAACCAGGACTAAACCCAGACTAAAACAAGTCTAAACCAGGTCTAAACCAGGTCTAAACCAGGTCTAAACCAGGACTAAACCAGGACTAAACCAGGACTAAACCAGGTCTAAACCAGGTCTAAACCAGATCTAAAGTAGGTCCTGGTTCAGACCTGGTCCTGGTCCTGGTCCTGGTTCAGACCTGGTCTAGACCTGGTCCTGGTCCAGACCTGGTCCTGGTCCTGGTCCAGACCTGGTCCTGGTCCAGAATAATGGACTTTCATCACAAACAAAGTAAATGAATTCTTTAATTTCAGACTCACGTGAAAAGAACAGTTTGTTAAATATTGACTGATGCCGTCCTTTATTTGTCTTTAATCTTTCACTTGTTATTTATTTTTTCAAAGTGTTGCTGTTTTTGTAGAAAAGATTTTATTGGAGACGATGAAACAAACTAAATCGAGACGAGACGACTGCCTCACACTGCTTCAGTCGAATGATCCTAAACGTTTCTTCTTCTGCTTCGTTAAAGTGTCTCTGCTGTTTCTCTTAATTTTACCTCCAACAGTAAAACCGTACGGCTTTGTTCAGGTTAAAGTACTTCATGGTTTGATCAAAAACATCAGACGCATTCTTTATAAAAAACAAATTCATTTTTTACATTCAAGTCTAGTAGCTGGAGATTAAAAGGACACCTGCTGCCGTTTGAAGCAGCTCTAAATCTGGGATTAAACCGTTGTCTTTATTAAACCCTGAGTATGGTTCCAACAGTAAGACCTCGTAAGACCTCCTGAAACAGACACCAGCCGACCTCATAAGACCTCCTGAAACAGACACCAGCCGACCTCGTAAGACCTCCTGAAACAGACACCAGCCGACCTCATAAGACCTCCTGAAACAGACACCAGCCGACCTCATAAGACCTCCTGAAACAGACACCAGCCGACCTCGTGAGACCTCCTGAAACAGACACCAACACCAGCCGACCTCGTAAGACCTCCTGAAACAGACACCAGCCGACCTCATAAGACCTCCTGAAACAGACACCAGCCGACCTCATAAGACCTCCTGAAACAGACACCAGCCGACCTCATAAGACCTCCTGAAACAGACACCAGCCGACCTCATAAGACCTCCTGAAACAGACACCAGCCGACCTCATAAGACCTCCTGAAACAGACACCAGCCGACCTCATAAGACCTCCTGAAACAGACACCAGCCGACCTCGTAAGACCTCCTGAAACAGACACCAGCCGACCTCATAAGACCTCCTGAAACAGACACCAGCCGACCTCGTAAGACCTCCTGAAACAGACACCAACACCAGCCGACCTCGTAAGACCTCCTGAAACAGACACCAGCCGACCTCATAAGACCTCCTGAAACAGACACCAGCCGACCTCATAAGACCTCCTGAAACAGACACCAGCCGACCTCATAAGACCTCCTGAAACAGACACCAGCCGACCTCATAAGACCTCCTGAAACAGACACCAGCCGACCTCGTAAGACCTCCTGAAACAGACACCAGCCGACCTCGTAAGACCTCCTGAAACAGACACCAGCCGACCTCATAAGACCTCCTGAAACAGACACCAGCCGACCTCATAAGACCTCCTGAAACAGACACCAGCCGACCTCGTAAGACCTCCTGAAACAGACACCAACACCAGCCGACCTCATAAGACCTCCTGAAACAGACACCAGCCGACCTCATAAGACCTCCTGAAACAGACACCAGCCGACCTCATAAGACCTCCTGAAACAGACACCAGCCGACCTCATAAGACCTCCTGAAACAGACACCAGCCGACCTCGTAAGACCTCCTGAAACAGACACCAGCCGACCTCGTAAGACCTCCTGAAACAGACACCAGCCGACCTCGTAAGACCTCCTGAAACAGACACCAACACCAGCCGACCTCATAAGACCTCCTGAAACAGACACCAGCCGACCTCATAAGACCTCCTGAAACAGACACCAGCCGACCTCATAAGACCTCCTGAAACAGACACCAGCCGACCTCATAAGACCTCCTGAAACAGACACCAGCCGACCTCGTGAGACCTCCTGAAACAGACACCAGCCGACCTCATAAGACCTCCTGAAACAGACACCAGCCGACCTCATAAGACCTCCTGAAACAGACACCAGCCGACCTCGTGAGACCTCCTGAAACAGACACCAGCCGACCTCGTAAGACCTCCTGAAACAGACACCAGCCGACCTCATAAGACCTCCTGAAACAGACACCAGCCGACCTCATAAGACCTCCTGAAACAGACACCAACACCAGCCGACCTCGTAAGACCTCCTGAAACAGACACCGGCCGACCTCGTAAGACCTCCTGAAACAGACACCAGCCGACCTCATAAGACCTCCTGAAACAGACACCAACACCAGCCGACCTCGTAAGACCTCCTGAAACAGACACCAACACCAGCCGACCTCGTAAGACCTCCTGAAACAGACACCAGCCGACCTCATAAGACCTCCTGAAACAGACACCAGCCGACCTCATAAGACCTCCTGAAACAGACACCAGCCGACCTCATAAGACCTCCTGAAACAGACACCAGCCGACCTCATAAGACCTCCTGAAACAGACACCAGCCGACCTCATAAGACCTCCTGAAACAGACACCAGCCGACCTCATAAGACCTCCTGAAACAGACACCAACACCAGCCGACCTCATAAGACCTCCTGAAACAGACACCAGCCGACCTCGTAAGACCTCCTGAAACAGACACCAGCCGACCTCGTAAGACCTCCTGAAACAGACACCAGCCGACCTCATAAGACCTCCTGAAACAGACACCAGCCGACCTCGTAAGACCTCCTGAAACAGACACCAACACCAGCCGACCTCATAAGACCTCCTGAAACAGACACCAGCCGACCTCGTGAGACCTCCTGAAACAGACACCAGCCGACCTCGTAAGACCTCCTGAAACAGACACCAGCCGACCTCATAAGACCTCCTGAAACAGACACCAGCCGACCTCATAAGACCTCCTGAAACAGACACCAGCCGACCTCGTAAGACCTCCTGAAACAGACACCAGCCGACCTCATAAGACCTCCTGAAACAGACACCAGCCGACCTCATAAGACCTCCTGAAACAGACACCAGCCGACCTCGTAAGACCTCCTGAAACAGACACCAGCCGACCTCATAAGACCTCCTGAAACAGACACCAGCCGACCTCGTAAGACCTCCTGAAACAGACACCAACACCAGCCGACCTCGTAAGACCTCCTGAAACAGACACCAGCCGACCTCGTAAGACCTCCTGAAACAGACACCAGCCGACCTCATAAGACCTCCTGAAACAGACACCAGCCGACCTCGTAAGACCTCCTGAAACAGACACCAGCCGACCTCATAAGACCTCCTGAAACAGACACCAGCCGACCTCGTAAGACCTCCTGAAACAGACACCAACACCAGCCGACCTCATAAGACCTCCTGAAACAGACACCAGCCGACCTCATAAGACCTCCTGAAACAGACACCAGCCGACCTCATAAGACCTCCTGAAACAGACACCAGCCGACCTCATAAGACCTCCTGAAACAGACACCAGCCGACCTCATAAGACCTCCTGAAACAGACACCAGCCGACCTCATAAGACCTCCTGAAACAGACACCAGCCGACCTCGTAAGACCTCCTGAAACAGACACCAGCCGACCTCATAAGACCTCCTGAAACAGACACCAGCCGACCTCGTAAGACCTCCTGAAACAGACACCGGCCGACCTCGTAAGACCTCCTGAAACAGACACCAACACCAGCCGACCTCATAAGACCTCCTGAAACAGACACCAACACCAGCCGACCTCGTAAGACCTCCTGAAACAGACACCAGCCGACCTCATAAGACCTCCTGAAACAGACACCAGCCGACCTCATAAGACCTCCTGAAACAGACACCAGCCGACCTCATAAGACCTCCTGAAACAGACACCAGCCGACCTCGTAAGACCTCCTGAAACAGACACCAGCCGACCTCATAAGACCTCCTGAAACAGACACCAGCCGACCTCGTAAGACCTCCTGAAACAGACACCGGCCGACCTCGTAAGACCTCCTGAAACAGACACCAACACCAGCCGACCTCATAAGACCTCCTGAAACAGACACCAACACCAGCCGACCTCGTAAGACCTCCTGAAACAGACACCAGCCGACCTCATAAGACCTCCTGAAACAGACACCAGCCGACCTCGTAAGACCTCCTGAAACAGACACCAGCCGACCTCATAAGACCTCCTGAAACAGACACCAGCCGACCTCATAAGACCTCCTGAAACAGACACCAGCCGACCTCATAAGACCTCCTGAAACAGACACCAGCCGACCTCGTAAGACCTCCTGAAACAGACACCAGCCGACCTCGTAAGACCTCCTGAAACAGACACCAGCCGACCTCGTAAGACCTCCTGAAACAGACACCAGCCGACCTCGTAAGACCTCCTGAAACAGACACCAGCCGACCTCGTAAGACCTCCTGAAACAGACACCGGCCGACCTCGTAAGACCTCCTGAAACAGACACCAACACCAGCCGACCTCATAAGACCTCCTGAAACAGACACCAACACCAGCCGACCTCGTAAGACCTCCTGAAACAGACACCAGCCGACCTCGTGAGACCTCCTGAAACAGACACCAGCCGACCTCATAAGACCTCCTGAAACAGACACCAGCCGACCTCGTAAGACCTCCTGAAACAGACACCAGCCGACCTCATAAGACCTCCTGAAACAGACACCAGCCGACCTCATAAGACCTCCTGAAACAGACACCAGCCGACCTCGTAAGACCTCCTGAAACAGACACCAGCCGACCTCGTAAGACCTCCTGAAACAGACACCAGCCGACCTCATAAGACCTCCTGAAACAGACACCAGCCGACCTCATAAGACCTCCTGAAACAGACACCAGCCGACCTCATAAGACCTCCTGAAACAGACACCAACACCAGCCGACCTCATAAGACCTCCTGAAACAGACACCAACACCAGCCGACCTCGTAAGACCTCCTGAAACAGACACCAACACCAGCCGACCTCGTAAGACCTCCTGAAACAGACACCAGCCGACCTCATAAGACCTCCTGAAACAGACACCAGCCGACCTCATAAGACCTCCTGAAACAGACACCAACACCAGCCGACCTCGTAAGACCTCCTGAAACAGACACCAGCCGACCTCATAAGACCTCCTGAAACAGACACCAGCCGACCTCATAAGACCTCCTGAAACAGACACCAGCCGACCTCATAAGACCTCCTGAAACAGACACCAGCCGACGAAGGACGGAGCGGTGGAGTCGATGAGAGCAGAACGTGAAGAAGGAGAAGAAGAAGAAGGTAAAACGCAGAGGGATGGAGCCAAACGGGCTCCGAGAGAACGATCAATGTCTTCACCTGAAACACACTCCTCCCAATTTACAGAGAGACATAACGATTCCCCGAAGAGCAGTGTGAGTGGAAATACAGACGAGAGGAAGAGCGAGGAAGAGGAAAAATGAGGATGAGTGGAGATCAGAGTCCAATTAAAATGAGTTACAAAACCAGGACTAAACCTGGATTTAGTCTGGGTTAAAGCTGAACTAAACCAGGACTAAAACTTGGACTATTCAGGCTTTAGGCCAAGACTGAAGCTAGTCCTTGAGTTAGAAATAAACCAAGACCAAACCTGGATCAGACAAGAACAGGATCTGATCCGAGTCCAAGTCCAAGTCCGAGGCCGTGGACCTCGACCGGAGCTCCTGCCTCAACCGTCTCAGGGTCTGGGTCAGTTTTCACCTGACACCTGGCCCTCGGAGAGCAGCTGAGGCTCCTCCTGACGGTCCCACGTGGAGCAGGTCCCACATGGAGCAGGTCCCATGTGGAGCAGGTCCCACGTGGAGCAGGTCCCACGTGGAGCAGGTCCCACCTGGAGCAGGTCCCACGTGGAGCAGGTCCCACGTGGAGCAGGCCTCGGGGAAGTTTAGACTAAATCCAGGACGAGTCCAAGACCCTTCGTCCTGATTATAAAACACTGTTCTCTAATGATTTTTCAGCAGCAGTAAAAGAGGTCAAAGTAAAACGAGAACAGCAGAGACATGTCTGAAAAACGTGGAAAGATTAGTGCGAACGCTGAATATAAATGAACCGTTTAGTTCAAAGTGGAGCCGTTTAAAGAAAAGACCAGACGAAATGAGGCTCTTTATGTGCAGCAGCAGCTGGACACCATTAGGAGTTAATGCATTCAGACAGATTTAATTTTACACAGAAATATAAAACCAGTTTTACCACAAATAATGTAAAGTTTAAACGAGGCCTGCAGGTGAAACACACGGTACTTTACTTTTACTTCATTACTTTTTTAAAGAATTATTAATATTTACCAGATTTATTTGAATCAAAAGAACAGCTTCATCTTCACCTGCTCAAATCCATCTAAAACCTGCTCAAATCCATCTAAAACCTGCTCAAATCCATCTAAAACCTGCTCAAATCCATCTAAAACCTGCTCAAATCCATCTAAAACCTGCTCAAATCCATCTAAAACCTGCTCAAATCCATCTAAAACCTGCTCAAATCCATCTAAAACCTGCTCAAATCCATCTAAAACCTGCTCAAATCCATCTAAAACCTGCTCAAATCCATCTAAAACCTGCTCAAATCCATCTAAAACCTGTTCAAATCCATCTAAAACCTGCTCAAATCCATCTAAAACCTGCTCAAATCCATCTAAAACCTGTTCAAATCCATCTAAAACCTGTTCAAATCCATCTAAAACCTGCTCAAATCCATCTAAAACTAGCTCAAATCCATTTAAAACCTGTTCAAATCCACCTAGAACCTGTTCAAATCCATCAAAACCTGTTCAGATCCATCAAAACCTGTTCAAATCCATCTTAAACCTGTTCAAATCCACCTAGAACCTGTTCAAATCCATCAAAAACCTGTTCAAATCCATCAAAAACCTGTTCAAATCCATCAAAAACCTGTTCAGATCCATCTAGAACCTGTTCAGATCCAGGACACCTCGGCTCTAGATGGTTCTGTGGAACAGCAGGAATAAAATGGAATAAGAGACACTAACACATAGTTGGAGAAACATTTAAAGAAGCAGCTGCACTCATGATATTTATCGACCTCTAAATGGTTTTATTAAAAGGTCACCAGCCTCTCAGCAGTTCTTCTGTAACTGACCACACCCCATCACCGACCTTCTGACTCTAAGACTGTTCGGCTTGTGTTAAAGCTCTGTTAGAGCCTCGCAGCTGTGAGACTGAAGGCTTCTGTAAGAACATTAGAATAGATGTTCTAAATGTCATTAGCTTAAAAAAACATTCAACCATTAATTATCTTTTTTAGTTGAGAAAAGAATGATTGACAGCTGCATCGTCCAATCACTGTAACTTTAAAAAGAAGCAGGTCCTGTCTCAGAGCAGTCAGGAGCTTTCTCTGATTCCGTCGATACAGATTTCCTCCAGACGTTATCGTGGAGCCGTGTTGGGTGTCAGTGCGTCTGCTCAAATGTCAGTGCGCTAATGCGCGCTCCTGAATCGAGCCTTTGTCATAATATCAAAGCTACAATAAAGCGCTGTGATTCCTGCGACCCCTGTTCTTCTCGGCTCGGCGCTGACTCGTGTGACTATTCATGTGCTCCCGCTGTCAGCGCTGTCGATACCATTATTCCTGCCTCTAATTGCAGTCAAAGAAAAGGAGCTCCCGCTGTTCCAGTCAATATGGCCGCCGTCAGATCTGCACATCATCCTGGAGTCGTTAAAGAGAAGGAGACATATATTCTCTGACTGACTTTGACCTTCGAGAAGTCTAACAGTGGGACTGAAAATGGGCTTTGTCCCAAGATCACGGCTGATTTATTTGTAAAAGTTTACTCTTTAGAGATTTAAATGTGTTGTGTCAACAGGTCCATGAACAAGACCGATTCTGCTCCACAGACCATCTGGAGGCTCCCGAAAGGACAGGTTCTTGAAATGAAACCTGCAGGTGACTGGATTTATCCAATCAGAGCGGCTCATGTAGTTTACATTGGTAACATCTTCAAACAGAGCTGTGGGATCTGACGAGGCCAGGGTTTTCCTCGGTTCGACTTCGCTTGAAGCAGTTCAAGATGGCTTTTCGTGAGTTGGTGAACTTCCAAATCCAAGGTCAGTATGGAGACAGAGAAGGGTCAAACTAAGTGTCCAACCGAAATGATTTACTCTGAGAACAACCTGGAGCTGCTGTGCTGTTGTTGGTTTATGTATTTATAACTTAACTGTATTTCCTGAATGTGTTTAGCCTCATGGCCCAACCACATTTACGAAATATAATAAAGTAATAACTTATACATTAAATAATTGAAATGACCCTCTGCAGGACTCTGTGGTTTAACTTTGTCGCTCCAAACTTCAAATTAGGAAAAGCCACAAAAGATACTGAACAGTCAGCGTCTTATTCTGAGGATCTGAGGAACAAAATGTCACTGAAACGGAACAAAACAGACCAATTACACTTTACAGCTTGGACAAAAGAGCCGTGGAAGTTGTGCTTCACGGTGAGAGTGTTTTCCAGCTCCAGAGAGTGTTAGTCGTCACGAGCCTCTTCTGTTGGAGACGTGTTGTCGCTGTTGACCTTTAAAACTCTCTGTCCCATCATCCTCTGCAGCAGAGCTCCTCTGGGACCACTCTCAGTCTGCTCCGAGGCTCTGACAGGACACGCTCCCGCAAAATACCAATACGTCCTTTTTCACTTATTATTGTGTTCGGAGCCGACTTTGTGATAAAGCTGTAATAAACACTGACATTTGAACATCTGAATGAATAATAAATAATCTGAGACTTAACGCTGCTGGGGTCTGACAAAAGAACACATGAACATTTACTTAAGAACCGTGTTCATGTGTTCATACACAACTTATTATATATTATATTATATATTATATTATTGATCAGGTTTGAATAAAAAGAGCAGGTTCAACTAAAACCTGTTCAAATCCATCTTAAACCTGTTCAAATCCATCTAAAACCTGTTCAAATCCACCTTAAACCTGTTCAAATCCACCTTAAACCTGTTCAAATCCACCTTAAACCTGTTCAAATTCAACTTAAACCTGTTCAAATCCATCTAAAACCTGTTCAAATCCACCTTAAACCTGTTCAAATCCACCTTAAACCTGTTCAAATCCACCTTAAACCTGTTCAAATTCAACTTAAACCTGTTCAAATCCATCTAAAACCTGTTCAAATCCATCTTAAACCTGTTCAAATCCATCTAAAACCTGTTCAAATCCACCTTAAACCTGTTCAAATCCACCTTAAACCTGTTCAAATTCAACTTAAACCTGTTCAAATCCACCTTAAACCTGTTTAAATCCATCTAAAACCTGTTCAAATCCACCTTAAACCTGTTCAAATCCATCTTAAACCTGTTCAAATCCATCTAAAACCTGTTCAAATCCATCTAAAATCTGTTCAGATCCATCTAAAACCTGTTCAAATCCAACTAAAACCTGTTCAAATCCACCTTAAACCTGTTTAAATCCACCTTAAACCTGTTTAAATCCATCTAAAACCTGTTCAAATCCACCTTAAACCTGTTTAAATCCATCTAAAACCTGTTCAAATCCACCTTAAACCTGTTCAAATTCAACTAAAACCTGTTCAAATCCATCTTAAACCTGTTCAAATTCACCTTAAACCTGTTCAAATCCATCTAAAACCTGTTCAAATCCATCTTAAACCTGTTCAAATCCATCTAAAACCTGTTCAAATCCATCTTAAACCTGTTCAAATCCATCTTAAACCTGTTCAAATTCAACTAAAACCTGTTCAAATCCATCTAAAACCTGTTCAAATCCATCTAAAACCTGTTCAAATACATCTAAAACCTGTTCAGATCCAAATAAAACCTGTTCAGATCCATCTAAACCCTGATGAAGGGATTTCTCTGTTCTTCTGTTTACACTGTTATAGCGTATTATAACAGGAATCCTTTCAAGACCTTATGACGCTTCATTCTCAAGAGGCTTATTAGACGAAGACCACGCGTCCCACAAACTGTTGACGATTTAAAAAGATCCAGTTGTGTCCCGTTGAAACGAAGTCACAGCTGAGCTTTATTTAAGTCTTTGACTGACAGAAAACTAAACAGTATTTTTATTATTGGGAACAAAACAAAATACATAAATAAAAATAATAAAGTAGATGCTGCTACATTAAAAAAGAGCACGGCCTCAGGAGAGTCCAGTATTGTCCAGCTCTGTTAAAAAACTGTTAAAAAAACTGAGAAAAAGAAAAACATGAACACAATAATGTATTCATGTAATGTTTAACGAGGAAGAGATCATTTTACTTTTGTAAACAAAATAAAAGCAGCTGCTGTTGTGAGAAAATTTCCATTTAAGATTTATTATTTAAATCAGATTTTAATGGCTTAAAAACTGCAGGAAAAATGATGTTGTCGAGAAAAGGAAGCATTTATCCTCCTTCTTTCCTTCCTCCCTCTTCCTTCCTTCAGTGTAATGAGGCCTGTCATCCGTCCACTGCTCTGTTTCTGTTTTCATTGATCCACAACATCTACCATTTAATAACCTCCTCTTCCTCCTCCTCCTCCTCCTCCTCACACAAACCCCTGACCCTCTGGAGTCCGACCCCAGTCCTGTCTCATTGGAAACACTTCTACGTCTGTTTCCTTTTTCTGTGGCTTTTTATTGTTTCTACATTTATTCTTTAAACTGGGCCTAAAGCTAAACCTACAAAAACCATCCAGGACTCCTTCAGAATCAAACCAAGACTAAACTAGACTAAATTAAGACTAGACCCAGGGCTAAACCAGAACTAGTTCAAGAACATGACCGAACTCAGGACAAAATAAAAACAGAAAGGAGACTAAAAAGACCACATTTAGATTAATCGATTGAGCCCAAACACAACAAATCGAAGACTTTATTAATGTTTCTGTTTCTGCAGCAGACATCTCTTCAGGAACTAAACTGAACTGAACTAAACTAAACTAAACTAAACTAAACTAAACTACTCGAAGGAACAGAGGCTAAACCGAGACTGAAAACTCCACTTTTAAACTCCTCGTCTGTGGCTGCTTTGCACTGATTTGTTTGTTTGTTTGGTTTGAATCTCATGAAATCAATAAGTACATTGTTAAAGAAACTGCTCTGGAATAAGCCCGAGTGTGAAGCGCCTCGGCGTTAAACGGCAGATTATTTGTGCGAGCGGCTGAACTCTGACAGCTGACGTGTGAGCGCTGACACCGCTCGACGCTAATGAGACCTGCAGCGCTCATTTGTTTCCTCTTGTTCAACAAAACACACCTCAGATAACAACACTCCAGACGAACGCCGGCTCCGAGGAGGAAGAAAACAGTGAAAAAGTGAAAAGGTCAGAGTCCAGCGGGAATCTCAGAGGTCAGAGAAACAGCTCCCTCCGAGGTTTACACAACAACAGAGTCAGGTTCAACACTAGACCTGCCCCTGAACATGAATACTGTGTGTTTTTGTCTCTTTAGGAAAACTCTGGTCTTTATGGAACAGGTTTAGTCTGGATCTGGTCTTGATGGGACAGGTTTAGTCTGGTCTTTATGGAACAGGTTTAGTCTGGATCTGGTCTTGATGGGACAGGTTTAGTCTGGATCTGGTCTTTATGGAACAGGTTTAGTCTGGATCTGGTCTTGATGGAACAGGTTTAGTCTGGATCTGGTCTTGATGGGACAGGTTTAGTCTGGATCTGGTCTTTATGGAACAGGTTTAGTCTGGATCTGGTCTTGATGGAACAGGTTTAGTCTGGTCTGGTCTTTTATGGAACAGGTTTAGTCTGGTCTGGTCTTGATGGAACAGGTTTAGTCTGGATCTGGTCCTCACTGGTCTTTATGGAACAGGTTTAGTCTGGATCTGGTCTTGATGGAACAGGTTTAGTCTGGATCTGGTCCTCACTGGTCTTTATGGAACAGTTTTAGTCTGGTCTGGTCTTTATGGAACAGGTTTAGTCTGGATCTGGTCTTGATGGAACAGTTTAGTCTGGATCTGGTCTTGATGGAACAGTTTAGTCTGGCCTTGATGGAACCGTTTAGTCTGGATCTGGTCTTGATGGAACAGTTTAGTCTGGCCTTGATGGAACCGTTTAGTCTGGATCTGGTCTTGATGGAACAGTTTAGTCTGGTCTTGATGGAACAGGTTTAGTCTGGTCTGGTCTTTATGGAACAGGTTTAGTCTGGTCTTGATGGAACAGGTTTAGTCTGGTCTGGTCTTTATGGAACAGGTTTAGTCTGGTCTTGATGGAACAGGTTTAGTCTGGTCTTGATGGAACAGGTTTAGTCTGGTCTGGTCTTGATGGAACAGCTTTAGTCTGGTCTGGTCTTTATGGAACAGGTTTAGTCTGGTCTTGATGGAACAGGTTTAGTCTGGTCTTTATGGAACAGGTTTAGTCTGGTCTTGATGGAACAGGTTTAGTCTGGTCTTTATGGAACAGGTTAAGTCTGGTCTGGTCTTTATGGAACAGGTTTAGTCTGGTCTTGATGGAACAGCTTTAGTCTGGTCTGGTCTTTATGGAACAGGTTTAGTCTGGTCTTTATGGAACAGGTTTAGTCTGGTCTTTATGGAACAGGTTTAGTCTGGTCTTGATGGAACAGGTTTAGTCTGGTCTTGATGGAACAGGTTTAGACTGGCCTGGTCTTGATGGAACAGGTTTAGTCTGGATCTGGTCCTCACTGGCCTTTATGGAACAGGTTTAGTCTGGTCTTTATGGAACAGGTTTAGTCTGGTCTTTATGGAACAGGTTTAGTCTGGTCTGGTCTTTATGGAACAGGTTTAGTCTGGTCTGGTCTTTATGGAACAGGTTTAGTCTGGTCTGGTCTCGATGGAACAGGTTTAGTCTGGTCTGGTCTTGATGGAACAGGTTTAGTCTGGTCTTGATGGAACAGGTTTAGTCTGGTCTGCTCTTTATGGAACAGGTTTAGTCTTGTCTTGTCTTGATGGAACAGGTTTAGTCTGGTCTTTATGGAACAGGTTTAGTCTGGATCTGGTCTTGATGGGACAGGTTTAGTCTGGTCTTTATGGAACAGGTTTAGTCTGGTCTGGTCTTTATGGAACAGGTTTAGTTTGGATCTGGTCTTTATGAAACAGGTTTAGTCTGGATCTGGTCTTGATGGAACAGTTTAGTCTAGTCTTGATGGAACCGTTTAGTCTGGATCTGGTCTTTATGGAACAGGTTTAGTCTGGTCTGGTCTTTATGGAACAGGTTTAGTCTGGTCTTTATGGAACAGGTTTAGTCTGGTCTGGTCTTTATGGAACAGGTTTAGTCTGGTCTTGATGGAACAGTTTAGTCTGGATCTGGTCTTTATGGAACAGGTTTAGTCTGGTCTTGATGGAACAGGTTTAGTCTGGTCTGGTCTTTATGGAACAGGTTAAGTCTGGTCTGGTCTTTATGGAACAGGTTTAGTCTGGTCTTGATGGAACAGGTTTAGTCTGGTCTGGTCTTGATGGAACAGCTTTAGTCTGGTCTGGTCTTTATGGAACAGGTTTAGTCTGGTCTGGTCTTTATGGAACAGGTTTAGTCTGGTCTTGATGGAACATGTTTAGTCTGGTCTTGATGGAACAGGTTTAGTCTGGATCTGGTCCTCACTGGCCTTTATGGAACAGGTTTAGTCTGGTCTGGTCTTGATGGAACAGGTTTAGTCTGGTCTGGTCTCGATGGAACAGGTTTAGTCTGGTCTGGTCTTGATGGAACAGGTTTAGTCTGGTCTGCTCTTTATGGAACAGGTTTAGTCTTGTCTTGTCTTGATGGAACAGGTTTAGTCTGGTCTTGTCTTGATGGAACAGGTTTAGTCTGGTCTTTATGGAACAGGTTTAGTCTGGATCTGGTCTTGATGGGACAGGTTTAGTCTGGTCTTTATGGAACAGGTTTAGTCTGTATCTGGTCTTGATGGGACAGGTTTAGTCTGGATCTGGTCTTTATGGAACAGGTTTAGTTTGGATCTGGTCTTTATGGAACAGGTTTAGTCTGGATCTGGTCTTGATGGAACAGTTTAGTCTGGTCTTGATGGAACCGTTTAGTCTGGATCTGGTCTTTATGGAACAGGTTTAGTCTGGTCTGGTCTTTATGGAACAGGTTTAGTTTGGTCTGGTCTTGATGGAACAGGTTTAGTCTGGTCTGGTCTTTATGGAACAGGTTTAGTCTGGTCTTTATGGAACAGGTTTAGTCTGGTCTTGATGGAACAGTTTAGTCTGGATCTGGTCTTTATGGAACAGGTTTAGTCTGGATCTGGTCTTGATGGAACAGGTTTAGTCTGGTCTGGTCTTGATGGAACAGGTTTAGTCTGGTCTGGTCTTGATGGAACAGGTTTAGTCTGGTCTTGATGGAACAGGTTTAGTCTGGTCTTGATGGAACAGGTTTAGTCTGGTCTTGATGGAACAGGTTTAGTCTGGTCTGGTCTTTATGGAACAGGTTTAGTCTGGTCTTGATGGAACAGGTTTAGTCTGGTCTTGATGGAACAGGTTTAGTCTGGTCTGGTCTTTATGGAACAGGTTTAGTCTGGTCTGGTCTTTATGGAACAGGTTTAGTCTGGTCTTTTATGGAACAGGTTTAGTCTGGTCTGGTCTTTATGGAACAGGTTTAGTCTGGTCTGGTCTTGATGGAACAGGTTTAGTCTGGTCTTGATGGAACAGGTTTAGTCTGGTCTGGTCTTGATGGAACAGGTTTAGTCTGGTCTGGTCTTTATGGAACAGGTTTAGTCTGGTCTGGTCTTGATGGAACAGGTTTAGTCTGGTCTTGATGGAACAGGTTTAGTCTGGTCTGGTCTTTATGGAACAGGTTTAGTCTGGTCTTGTCTTGATGGAACAGGTTTAGTCTGGTCTTTATGGAACAGGTTTAGTCTGGATCTGATCTTGATGGAACAGGTTTAGTCTGGTCTGGTCTTGATGGAACAGGTTTAGTCTGGTCTTTATGGAACAGGTTTAGTCTGGTCTTGATGGAACAGGTTTAGTCTGGTCTTTGAGGAACAGGTTTAGTCTGGTCTGGTCTTGATGGAACAGGTTTAGTCTGGTCTGGTCTTGATGGAACAGGTTTAGTCTGGTCTGGTCTTGATGGAACAGGTTTAGTCTGGTCTTTATGGAACAGGTTTAGTCTGGTCTGGTCTTTGAGGAACAGGTTTAGTCTGGTCTGGTCTTGATGGAACAGGTTTAGTCTGGTCTGGTCTTTATGGAACAGGTTTAGTCTGGTCTGGTCTTGATGGAACAGGTTTAGTCTGGTCTGGTCTTTATGGAACAGGTTTAGTCTTGTCTGGTCTTTATGGAACAGGTTTAGTCTGGTCTGGTCTCGATTGAACAGGTTTAGTCTGGTCTTGATGGAACAGGTTTAGTCTGGTCTGGTCTTGATGGAACAGGTTTAGTCTGGTCTTTATGGAACAGGTTTAGTCTGGTCTGGTCTTTATGGAACAGGTTTAGTCTGGTCTTGATGGAACAGGTTTAGTCTGGTCTTGATGGAACAGGTTTAGTCTGGTCTGGTCTTGATGGAACAGGTTTAGTCTGGTCTTTATGGAACAGGTTTAGTCTGGTCTGGTCTTGATGGAACAGGTTTAGTCTGGTCTGGTCTTGGTGGAACAGGTTTAGTCTGGTCTGGTCTTGATGGAACAGGTTTAGTCTGGTCTGGTCTTTATGGAACAGGTTTAGTCTGGTCTGGTCTTTATGGAACAGGTTTAGTCTGGTCTGGTCTTTATGGAACAGGTTTAGTCTGGTCTTTATGGAACAGGTTTAGTCTGGTCTGGTCTTTATGGAACAGGTTTAGTCTGGTCTGGTCTTTATGGAACAGGTTTAGTCTGGTCTGGTCTTGATGGAACAGGTTTAGTCTGGTCTGGTCTTTATGGAACAGGTTTAGTCTGGTCTGGTCTTTGAGGAACAGGTTTAGTCTGGTCTGGTCTTTGAGGAACAGGTTTAGTCTGGTCTGGTCTTGATGGAACAGGTTTAGTCTGGTCTGGTCTTTTATGGAACAGGTTTAGTCTGGTCTAGTCTTGATGGAACAGGTTTAGTCTGGTCTCGATGGAACAGGTTTAGTCTGGTCTGGTCTTGATGGAACAGGTTTAGTCTGGTCTGGTCTTGATGGAACAGGTTTAGTCTGGTCTGGTCTTGATGGAACAGGTTTAGTCTGGTCTTGATGGAACAGGTTTAGTCTGGTCTTGATGGAACAGGTTTAGTCTGGTCTGGTCTTTATGGAACAGGTTTAGTCTGGTCTGGTCTTGATGGAACAGGTTTAGTCTGGTCTTGATGGAACAGGTTTAGTCTGGTCTGGTCTTGATGGAACAGCTTTAGTCTGGTCTGGTCTGGTCTTGATGGAACAGGTTTAGTCTGGTCTGGTCTTGATGGAACAGGTTTAGTCTGGTCTTGATGGAACAGGTTTAGTCTGGTCTGGTCTTGATGGAACAGGTTTAGTCTGGTCTGGTCTTGATGGAACAGGTTTAGTCTGGTCTTGATGGAACAGCTTTAGTCTGGTCTGGTCTTGATGGAACAGGTTTAGTCTGGTCTTTATGGAACAGGTTTAGTCTGGTCTGGTCTTTATGGAACAGGTTTAGTCTGGTCTTGATGGAACAGGTTTAGTCTGGTCTTGATGGAACAGGTTTAGTCTGGTCTGGTCTTGATGGAACAGGTTTAGTCTGGTCTTTATGGAACAGGTTTAGTCTGGTCTGGTCTTGATGGAACAGGTTTAGTCTGGTCTGGTCTTGGTGGAACAGGTTTAGTCTGGTCTGGTCTTGATGGAACAGGTTTAGTCTGGTCTGGTCTTTATGGAACAGGTTTAGTCTGGTCTGGTCTTTATGGAACAGGTTTAGTCTGGTCTGGTCTTGATGGAACAGGTTTAGTCTGGTCTGGTCTTTATGGAACAGGTTTAGTCTGGTCTGGTCTTTGAGGAACAGGTTTAGTCTGGTCTGGTCTTGATGGAACAGGTTTAGTCTGGTCTGGTCTTTTATGGAACAGGTTTAGTCTGGTCTAGTCTTGATGGAACAGGTTTAGTCTGGTCTCGATGGAACAGGTTTAGTCTGGTCTGGTCTTGATGGAACAGGTTTAGTCTGGTCTGGTCTTGATGGAACAGGTTTAGTCTGGTCTGGTCTTGATGGAACAGGTTTAGTCTGGTCTTGATGGAACAGGTTTAGTCTGGTCTTGATGGAACAGGTTTAGTCTGGTCTGGTCTTTATGGAACAGGTTTAGTCTGGTCTGGTCTTGATGGAACAGGTTTAGTCTGGTCTTGATGGAACAGGTTTAGTCTGGTCTGGTCTTGATGGAACAGCTTTAGTCTGGTCTGGTCTGGTCTTGATGGAACAGGTTTAGTCTGGTCTGGTCTTGATGGAACAGGTTTAGTCTGGTCTGGTCTTGATGGAACAGGTTTAGTCTGGTCTTGATGGAACAGGTTTAGTCTGGTCTGGTCTTGATGGAACAGGTTTAGTCTGGTCTGGTCTTGATGGAACAGGTTTAGTCTGGTCTTGATGGAACAGCTTTAGTCTGGTCTGGTCTTGATGGAACAGGTTTAGTCTGGTCTTTATGGAACAGGTTTAGTCTGGTCTGGTCTTTATGGAACAGGTTTAGTCTGGTCTTGATGGAACAGGTTTAGTCTGGTCTTGATGGAACAGGTTTAGTCTGGTCTGGTCTTGATGGAACAGGTTTAGTCTGGTCTTTATGGAACAGGTTTAGTCTGGTCTGGTCTTGATGGAACAGGTTTAGTCTGGTCTGGTCTTGCTGGAACAGGTTTAGTCTGGTCTGGTCTTGATGGAACAGGTTTAGTCTGGTCTGGTCTTTATGGAACAGGTTTAGTCTGGTCTGGTCTTTATGGAACAGGTTTAGTCTGGTCTGGTCTTTATGGAACAGGTTTAGTCTGGTCTGGTCTTGATGGAACAGGTTTAGTCTGGTCTTGATGGAACAGGTTTAGTCTGGTCTTGATGGAACAGGTTTAGTCTGGTCTGGTCTTTATGGAACAGGTTTAGTCTGGTCTGGTCTTGATGGAACAGGTTTAGTCTGGTCTTGATGGAACAGGTTTAGTCTGGTCTGGTCTTGATGGAACAGCTTTAGTCTGGTCTGGTCTGGTCTTGATGGAACAGGTTTAGTCTGGTCTGGTCTTGATGGAACAGGTTTAGTCTGGTCTTGATGGAACAGGTTTAGTCTGGTCTGGTCTTGATGGAACAGGTTTAGTCTGGTCTTGATGGAACAGGTTTAGTCTGGTCTGGTCTTGATGGAACAGGTTTAGTCTGGTCTGGTCTTGATGGAACAGGTTTAGTCTGGTCTTGATGGAACAGGTTTAGTCTGGTCTGGTCTTGATGGAACAGCTTTAGTCTGGTCTGGTCTTGATGGAACAGCTTTAGTCTGGTCTGGACTCTTTTGTGGTTTGTTAGTTTTTATAAAAACACTGAAGAAGGAGAATGTGTTTGAAACATCAACAGTGATGAAATATTAATGCATAAGAAGTCAGTGAAGTCAGTCCAAACGTATCCAGACTTTATCCACGTGTGTTTGCACAGATCAAGTCTCCAAACAACCACCTTGTTAATGTTTATTCTGTTTTACTGAGACCGAGCTAACATGAGGCTAACGTGAGTGCTACAGGACAGGGTCTGTTCCAACACGTTAGTGTTTTACAGATATTTGTTGGGCCTGATCCATCCCCTGAGCTCCTCTGCTCAGTCATGTTTCATGTTTCATATTTTAAACATAGCTCCAAGAACCTTACCAGGACCAAGCCAAGACTGAAACAACAAAACAAATGTTTCTTAATTACTTTTATTGTTGATGGCACTTTTGCTTTTTCCAAGTTTAAAGAACTCACAGTCTGTTATGTTCAAGAGGTTAGTCGCTGCTGCAGGAGACAACGTTAGAACACTGATTATGTGAATAAAAAAAAACACATAATTATAACAGTCATAGTTAACACAAAACTCATCTTTACACATTTACATTACACTGTTGGGTTTTAAAAACACAGAACAGAAATGACAAATGACTGCACTAGACATTGTTATAAATCACTTTAATACTTTAATGTGGCTGGTTTAAAAAAACAAAGACCAAACCGACGCTGGCAAAATCCTTTTTGAATCAAGACAAGGTTTCTGTAGTTTTTTTGCATTGACCTGACATAATTATTGTTCAAACAGGAAAAACACAAGTCAAACATTAAAGTACTGGGTTCAACACTTGCTACGGAGAAAAAAATATGTTTTGCATATGTTTAATCTTTAAATGGTATTTTTAAAGTTAATATGATGCATAGAAAGTGTAAGAAATTTGGCAAATGGAGAACATTTTGGCACAGCGCTAATGCTACTGCTGCTAATGCTACTGCTGCTATTGCTACATCTTTTATTGTAATTAAATATAAATCACTGCAAAATTTAAAGATAGTAGTACAATTCATGCACAAAGGGAACAATATTAGAAAATAAAAATGTTTTTTTTCCTGTCATTTATTATTATTCCAAAGAGTATCCCACTTTTAACTGACTTTTTTTTTACCTGTAAAACCTTTTAGTGGTCAGACCTTTGATATTATTTTGCATTTGACACCTTCGGTGGTTGATATGTTCTCACAATAATTTAATAAAACATTTGTCACTTATATTAGATTTCTATGTAAACAATAAAGATCAGTCAGACGTCCATTAGCTTTAGCTTTAGCGTTAGCTTTAGCATGTAGCAAGTGTTTAGCTCCATGCTTTCACCTGATGCCTAAAGCTGTTTTAGCGGAAGAAGGACTTATCCAAGTTTCAACCAGGACTAAACCAGGTCTAAACCAGATTTAAACCTGGTCTAAAACAGGTCTAAACCAGGTTTAAACCTGGTCTATACCAGGTCTAACCTGGTCTAAACCAGGTCTAAACCAGGTCTAAACTAGGTTTAAACCTGGTCTAAACCAGGACATGTGACTGATCTCTAGCTCCACACTAAACTCAGAGTTACCAGCCTTCGACCTCCACAACAAACGGCTCTTTGACTTGGATCCTGCCACTGTTCACGATCACACACTCGGTGTACGGCAGGTTTCTGTCGTTAGTGTCCTGCAGCTCGATGGTGTGCACCACAGCCTGAAGCAGACACAACACACACACATGCACACGCACGTGCACACAACACACACATCACACACACACACACACACACACACACACAACAAACACAACACACGTGCACACAACACACACACATGCACGTGCACACAACACACACAACAAACACACACACATACATACCCACATACACACGCACACACACAGGCACACACACGCACACAACACACACACACACACACACACACACACACACACACACACACACACACACACACAACACACACACACACACACACACAACAGAGCAAAGTTGGACAGAAAAAATACTTATTAATTATGTAATAAGACAATGTCCAGATGACTTTATGTGTTTGTGTACTATGACCTGGTTAAATGAGAATCACAAGCATTATTCCTCTATTTTCAAATTAATGTTCATTTGTGTTCAACACATACATACAGTAGTTTAGTTTAGGTTCCAGCAATGGTACAGATACAGATAAAGTACTTTAAGTGCAGTATAAGTGTAGCCCATGTGCTCTTAATGTCTGTCAATTTTCCCAAAATCCCATTTTCTTTGTAGATTATTTAGTTTATGTATAAGTTTATTTTGGATTGTTTTGGACAGACGCTTTTATTTTGGCAGTGCCACTTCTTCCTGGGCTTTCGCGCACTTCTTTCAACCAGAGGGGTAGGTGTTAAATATTTGATATAAAGTAAATTTTAACAGTATTAGTTGTTCATGATTTATAAGGTCCCTGACATTGTTTCTGTTGCATTTTATTTCTAAATACAGCACTTTGAAGAACGCTAGCATTAACATGTGAGTACAGGCTAGTAAGTGTGGTCTCATGTGTCTGTGGTGCTTTATTTTTTGTTCCTGCAGACTTGTGTGGGAAAGGGAGACCTGCAGTGGCTGTAAAGTGATGTTTTTGTGCTTCACAAGGTAAACCTTCTGAACCAAACCCCTGTGTGTGACTCATCATCAGTCTACACAAAACACACCGCAGAAGTTCCTTTAGTCGGCCAGCACAGACACGCCGGCTACATAAGGGTAAAACTATCTGTTTCAACACTAATTAATATTTGTAATGTCTGGGATAAGAATGTTGTTGATTATACAAAATAAATCCGACAGAAATGTCCAGTTGACAATGACTTGGACCAAACAGCTGATCTCTTCTGGTTCAGTTTGTTTCTTTGGCCGATAACAACAGTACAATATCCACATGGCAGGACGATAATAACAAAATCAAGTCTGGTTCTGAACCACATTCCGGACTTTCACATGAGAAAACTTGGACAATAGTATCTGCTGTCTAATGTCCAAAAGTACTCACCATCCCGTCCAGGACTTTCCCAAACACCACATGTTTCCCGTCGAGCCACGGAGCTCTGGCAGCGAGAATAAAGAACTGAGAGCCGTTTGTGTCTGGACCTGCGTTAGCCATGCTCACCTGCACAGACAGGAACTATATCAAACACACCTGTGCAGACAACTGGGTCTGAATAAAACCAAAATGCATAACATCCATTTGATTTGAGTGAATAAACAAACACAATAATACAGTATTTTTTCAGACTTAGACATATATCAATCAGCACTGTCACTTCAGCAACATGTCCAGACTTTGACATTAAATAATAATCTTCAGAAGTACTTTGTCCCTGAGGATGTACTCACCCATCCAGCGCCTAAATGCTTCAGTTTGAAGTTTTCATCTGCGAACGTTGTGCCATAAATACTGTGACCTGCAGAGACCGAATATTTATACAGTCTTCCTGAGACTGGTTTCTGTAAACCAGAATAGTCCTGGTCCTGGTCCTGGCCTCTGTCATGGTCCTGGTCCTGGTCTCTGTCCTGGTCTCTGTCCTGGTCCTGGTCCTGGTCCTGGTCCTGGTCACAGTCCTGGTCTCTGTCCTGGTCTCTGTCCTGGTCCTGGTCCTGGTCCTGGTCCTGGTCACAGTCCTGGTCTCTGTCCTGGTCTCTGTCCTGGTCCTGGTCCTGGTCCTGGTCACAGTCCTGGTCTCTGTCCTGGTCTCTGTCCTGGTCCTGGTCCTGGTCCTGGTCCTAGTCCTGGTCCTGGTCACAGTCCTGGTCTCTGTCCTGGTCTCTGTCCTGGTCCTGGTCCTAGTCCTGGTCCTGGTCACAGTCCTGGTCCTGGTCACAGTCCTGGCCTCTGTCCTGGTCCTGGTCCTGGTCCTGGTCACAGTCCTGGCCTCTGTCCTGGTCCTGGTCCTGGTCCTAGTCCTGGTCCTGGTCACAGTCCTGGTCTCTGTCCTGGTCTCTGTCCTGGTCCTGGTCCTAGTCCTGGTCCTGGTCACAGTCCTGGTCCTGGTCACAGTCCTGGCCTCTGTCCTGGTCCTGGTCCTGGTCCTGGTCACAGTCCTGGCCTCTGTCCTGGTCCTGGTCCTGGTCCTGGTCCTGGTCCTGGTCACAGTCCTGGTCTCTGTCCTGGTCTCTGTCCTGGTCCTGGTCCTGGTCCTGGTCCTAGTCCTGGTCCTGGTCACAGTCCTGGTCTCTGTCCTGGTCTCTGTCCTGGTCCTGGTCCTAGTCCTGGTCCTGGTCACAGTCCTGGTCCTGGTCACAGTCCTGGCCTCTGTCCTGGTCCTGGTCCTGGTCCTGGTCACAGTCCTGGCCTCTGTCCTGGTCCTGGTCCTGGTCCTACCTCCGGTGCCGTCTCCGTTGGTGAAGTCTCCTCCTTGGATCATAAAGTCTTTAATGACTCGGTGGAACTTGGTGTCTTTATAACCGTAGCCTTTCTGTTCCACAAACACAAAGACTTTACAAACTAATGTTCAGAAGAACTGCTGATGTATATTTGAAAACAAAAAGAGCGTCTGAGAAAAACTGATCGAGCTGTACCTCTCCAGTGGCCAGAGCCACAAAGTTAGCGACTGTGAGCGGCACGACTTCTCCGAACAAACCGATGACGATCCGTCCGACTTCGTGACCGGCCACAGTGACGTCAAAGAAAACCTGGAGATAAAACGGTTTAAGGAGTTCAGCAGCAATTTAGTCAGTAACATTTAAACATGGTGCTTAATTAATATAGTTTCTAACAAACTTAAATAAAAAAATGTAATGCAGTATAAAGATATTTGCTTAAATCCCACCACTGTACATCATATTTAGTTTGTCTGTTAATATGCATTGTCCCTGAAATAAATAAAAATACTTCTGTTAAGTTTAAACAGGCCTAACCATGGAATCAGTTACGTTAGATAAATGCACAGATTATTTTAGTCTTCTTCTGTCTTTAACCTGAGCAGGGTTAACTTAATTTTTTTCAATGTACTTTATTTAATATATTTTACTGAAGCCCCTGATGTTAGTTTTAATACAGATTATCAGAGTCTATAGTAAAGGTCTCTGTGCATTCAGTGTAAAACTCACTGAGGTCAGCTGACACATCATCTCCATCTGAGTGCACACGTGGACAGAGCGCGTGCGTGCCCACAGCTGTGTGCGTGCTTGTGCGTAAACATCAGTCAGAGTGCGTACGTGCTTCTGAGAAACGACAGTAAACACTACATTGCACGTCTCCATTCTCTTTCTTTTCTTATTATATGCTTGTGCGTGTGCGTGTGCGTGTGGGGTTTACCGGTAACTCACGTGCACAGCGGCTGACCCGCGCACCCACCCATGCACGCGCGCAGCAGTGGGGATGGAGAGGCTAATAAATGGTAATAAATGCGGCAGAGGCTCCGTTACCTTCTCGGTGACTTTCGGCCCGCTTCGTGAATCTACTGCGGACACCGACAGCAGCAGCGCGAGGAGCACGAGCCCCAGAGACATGGTGGAGCACGAGGAAGCAGAGGAGACGAGGGAAGGAAGGAGACGAGGTGATGGGAGCACAGCAGCGGGTCACAGCGGGAAGCACAGCCGGCACAGAGCGCCCCAAACCCGGCTACTGTCTCCACAACACTCCGGTCTGTAGGCGGGGTCTGGAGTCAAGCCCCGCCCACAGCGGAACCACCAGGATGAAGGCAGGAAACTGTCCAGAAATAAAAGAAAAGGAAGTGAGGAGAGGAAACAAGAGGCTGTACAAGGAGACAGGGTGAAAAGCGGGATTTGTTAAGTGTTAATGCAACAGAAGTTTGTTTTATCATTAAATCCACTTAAGTCATTTGATTGTTGACCCTTACAGGTCATGCACCGCAATGTAACTTTGACTGGACCCTCTCATGGTGGTCCATCCACAGGTAGGCCTACCTCATGTTTAACAGTGCTCCTTCAGACCTGGCATTAACATCAGATCTAATGTGGTCGGCCTCAATGCGAGTAAAAGTTTCCTGAGTCTGCTTTCAGAGCTCCAGTTGTTGTTTCTCTCAGTCGGGTTGTAAATGGGCTAAATAAGTGACCCGGGTCACAGCTGCCATTTTATGAAAGACAATCTACAGTTTAATACTGTCCCACTTTTACACTTTCTGTCTCATGTCCCACAAATATATATATATATATATATATATATATACACACACACACAAATATTTTGAACAGACCCTTTTGAGGAAATATCAATCACTGCAGCAAATTTCAGAACAATAATACATAGTCTTATGTCATTTATTCATTAGCCTTGGTTTGGTTTTTACCCATAAACAGCCATCACAGTGAAGCTGAGGGCTTCATTGGGAACACGGGTGGTCATAGTGTTCTTTTATGTTCTGAGAAGTTCTGGGTTTGTTGGGTCTTTTTTAATTACTTAATAACTTCATTTGCACCAATGCAGTTCTTGTTTTGTGGTTAATGTTGATTGAACAATAGAATTATCATTGTTTTATAAAAAGCACAGATTTTGCGACGCATCAGTTTTTCATTATGGAGTGGGTTTGAGGGAAAACATAAGTGTCCCTGTTTAGAAATATGGTCACCCTAATGAAATCAGCACTGTGGTCAAATATTGTGCTTTCATTTTTTATGTCCATGAGCTCAGTGGCTGTAAATATAAACTGCATTCGTCTGTGAGTCGGTTCATCTGATGAGCTACTTTATATTTTAACAAAAATGGAATGAGCGAATATTGTATCTGCGAAGACCAGGACCACAGTATTGTGTTTTAGATTTTAGACAGAGGCATCACTCTCTCCATTATTCAAATACAACGCAGACCACTGAACATGAATAAAGACCAAAAGACAAAAGAGTTACAACAGAACCAAGTGACATAAGCAAACCACATTTGTTGAAAAAAAGATGTAACCTCTGGAATGTCATAGAAATACTGTTTATCACGCTTTTATTAAATGTAGGTGACAGTCTTTATAGGGCTAATATTAGTCAACCCTAGTCCTGGTCCTGTCTTTAGCCCTGGTTTTGGAGCATTAACAGTCTCCATCAGTCTCGTCCCGTTCCTGTGGGTCCCGGCTGAATTCCCGTCTGTGCGGTGGTTGAATTATAATGTGGTCTCAGCTCTGACCTTAAGCGCCGGCCGTGTATCGGGCTCCTGTCAGCGGCGCTGTCCATTCGTCTTCAGCGCCGCCGCATTCGTTACAGACGCAGCTGTTAATTGGACGTGGGCTCAACAACATGCTTCTATGTAAATGACTGTGACACACAACAAACAGCATCAAGGTTAGCCTCATGTTTAAATCATGTCTCCATCAGCGCTAAGTGAATTAACGTCAGAGCGAGCACTAACAAAGGGTTTCAGCGGGTCTCATTTAACAGAGACAGACCTGAGGAGACCAGGCTGAGGAGGACTAGAGCAGAACTAAACCCAGGCCTAAACCAGAGAGGAGGGACATTCTGAGGTCTAACATTAAAACACACATTTCTAACATGTTCATGATGTACAACCCTCGCCTGCTCCGATGGTGCAGCTCTGAGAAGGCACGGTCATCTGAAAAGTATGAAGAGGTTTAAGAGCATCGTGTTCTCCATCCAGACGTCTCTTTCACTGCAACAGTACATACCAGCTTCATCACAGCAGCAGGGCCGCAGTAAAGTCCAGGTGTCCGCACTCCAGACCTTTCATCAACAGAAAACGTTTGGAGCATCATAAAACCACCGGCAAAGAAGAGCCAAGGATTCATAAAACGACCAACAAAGAAGACCCAAGGATTCATAAAACCACCGGCAAAGAAGAGCCAAGGATTCATAAAACGACCAACAAAGAAGAGCCAAGGATTCATAAAACGACCGGCAAAGAAGAGCCAAGGATTCATAAAACCACTGCCAAAGAAGAGCCAAGGATTCATAAAACCACCGGCAAAGAAGAGCCAAGGATTCATAAAACGACCAACAAAGAAGAGCCAAGGATTCATAAAACCACTGCCAAAGAAGAGCCAAGGATTCATAAAACCACTGCCAAAGAAGAGCCAAGGATTCATAAAACCACTGCCAAAGAAGAGCCAAGGATTCATAAAACCACCGGCAAAGAAGAGCCAAGGATTCATAAAACGACCAACAAAGAAGACCCAAGGATTCATAAAACCACTGCCAAAGAAGAGCCAAGGATTCATAAAACGACCGGCAAAGAAGACCCAAGGATTGTTGAGCAGCTAGAGTCCTACATCAGACAAGAACATGACAAGAGTCCTCCCAAAACTCCACTTCCCCTTATTTCAGAAAGTTTACAGACGTTTGTTAAAAGAATAAAATAAACATGGTCCTTCAAATGTCTCGTGTGACAAGATCCTGAAATATCAGATATCAAAATACTATTTAAATAAAAGGCCCCAGCTTTCAGACCAAAGAAATACTTCTGTTTAGTAAAGGCAAAGGTTCAGAAACATAACAAACTGGGTTCAAATAAAAGCAAAACAATCCAAAACCATGGATTAAAGTAGGTCCACATTTAGACTAAAGATTTATAAACTAGGACTTAACCGAGAAACCTGGACTAAAGACTAGACCAGGACCAAACCTTAGATGTAAATACGTATTTCTGTGCTGTAATAATGCGTCTGTAATAACTATTACTCTCTGTTTGTGTTTGTGAATGAGAAGAGTCTGAGATAAAGCGCACAGAGAGGATCCAGTTAAAAGCCTCTGGAGCAGAATGAGGTGTTTTCATTCATTGATTAATGAGTTTCTGAAGCAGAGCACATCGCGCGGCGTCGCTCGATAAATGAACTGCCCAAATTCATCATTTTCTACAACAAAAGCTAATTATTCGGACGACAGCAAGAAGGAAAACAGAGAATTAACAAGGGCTCATTTAGCAACGCTTTTCTGGTCCAGCTGCAACAGAGATCTGCAAAGACCGGGACTAGGAGGCACTAAGACCAAGACCAATGAAGACCAGGACTCACAAAGACCAGGACTACAATAGAGCAGGACAATTACATAATTCATTGACATTTAATGGTTGTTTAGTTGAGAAAGGCTTGTTAGAAATGTAATATAAAAAGTATGTACACTTGCTTGAGTCCTCATTTAGTTTGAGTGGACCATCTTCCAGAGCTTCAGAGCTGTGGCAATCCTCGAAGCTTGAAGTAAGGGATTCCCTCAAGCTGGTCCTATTAGGCCTGGCTGGCTGTGGGACTCCTGACAGGTCCCAGGCCAAGCGGACTGCAGCCCAGTCGACTGTGGAGACAAAAACCTGGGTCTGAGGAGGTTTGATGAGGCTATGGACAGAATAGCAGGCGCAGACAGTGGCCAGAGGGAGTAACGTCTGCTTTGAATGATCCAGAATGATCTGGTCTTGTTGGCTTCATCAAACCAGGACCTTCAGCTGAACTGGGACGGTTTTAGGCCAAATGTCAAGTGTCTCCAAGACGAACGCCATAATTTGGAAGGAGTTTAAGTATCTTGGGGTTTGGCTCATGAGTGAGGGGAGTGGTTGTTGTATCTGTGTTGAAGAAGGAGCTGAGTCAAAGCGTCCTGACCCGAGGGAAAAGATCCTGGATACAGGATGCAGGGTGCAGCTGGGCACTCAGGGGGAGGAGCTCTTTCACTCGGACATCTGTTCTGAGGCCTTCTGAGTGCCTCCCTGGGAAGGTGTTTAGGACATGTCCCACTGAGAGGACACGTTGGAGGGACTATGTCTCTGGGCTGGCCTGAGAACGCCTCAGTATTCTCCTGGAAGAGCTGGAGGAAGTGCCTGGGGAGTAGGGAGGTCTGGGCGTCTCTGCTCAGACTGCTGCTCCTGTGACAAGGCCCCGGATCATCAGAAGAAGATAGAAGGGAATGGTTCTGATTTTAGCTTGTTGGAGTCCTATAACACTGATTGACTGATTGAAAAATACAAAAAAAAGCTTTTTTATTGACCTCTTCAATCAAGTTTGATTCCAGCCAATAGTGTCTCACCTCTCAGTGTGAGCTCAGGCCTCATAATAAAACCCTCACATATTGAGTCAGAGGCGTCCTGTGGCTGCAGCACATTCCTCTGTCGTGAAAAAGTGTCTTTAGTTGCACAGCGGTTCATTTTATGGCTGTGTTTGTGTTGGTTATCAGTTCAGTCTGAGCATGACGAATGGGAGCTGTCAGCTGCACGCCAGTCAAAACAAAACTCACACATACATGAACACACACACAGACACGTGTTCTTATCACTCACACTGGTCTACACTCACTCAAGCTGCCTTCACTGGTGGGTTACAAGGTTTAAGCAACAAAGTAGGAACATTTAAATCGATCCTTACACAGACATAGTAAGTAATAGCAACAGCTTTGGTCTGGAGCAGGTCTGACAACGTTTTTTGCTGCTTGTGTTGACGAAGAGTTTCTGATAAATGTTAAATAACCAACCTTAAAGTTAACCATTTAACATAAGGTTGTGTTTCTCTGAACTGTTGTACACACATTAGTAAACCTCACCTCAGAGGTTCACCTTACAGTAAACTTCTTTTATGCCATTTTGTATTTTCCTCGTTGTTCAATTAAAATGGAGCAAAATCATTCATCTTGTCCCCGGAAACTCTGAAAACATTTCTTTTCTCGGCTTAGAATATTATTAAAGACCTGCTACAATCCAAACAACTTGAAAATCTGGGTTTAAAAAAAATGTTTTTAGACCTCAAATGTTTCATGTTTGTTTCATTACTCACTTAATAACCCTTATTAACAGTGTATCTGTGAAAACTAAAGATATATTTCAGTGTTTGGTAAAAAAGAGTGCCACTTTTTTCAGCTAAAAGCACTGGTCATCGTTATACACAGTCAATGTTCAGAGTAAGTGTCCGGGGAATGCATTATGTCAGAGAACGTCTCCATGAAAAACACATAAAGTCGTGTGTAGTGTCAGAGATTCGATGGGAAAGCTGTGGGTCGAGGATAACGGCTCAGAAACACGGCTGTAATCGCTCTTATCTGCTCTCAGCACGACCACCACCTTCACCGCGGACCTGGTGGAATAATACTCACAGAACGAGCCGGGGCAGAAAGAGCAACACTGAACACGGCTCTGATAATGATTAGAAGTGATGTAATTTCAGCTCGACGTGTACAGTGTGTAATATCAGCCACTAGAGGACTCTCTTTGTCATTTTTATGTTAATAGTTTGTGGATCATAGACAGAAGAGGAACAGTGGACAAAGTGAGGGTTGGCTCCATGAAGCATAAGTCCTATTGACACATTAAAAAACATGACCAATTGCTAGTGTGCAATTGTGAAATCCCATGACTCCCAAATGTGAAGTAAAACTTTTACTGTAAAAAGAGTGTTAAATAGTAAAAAGAAAAATGGAAATACAGAAAAGGCAAAAATCATACAGTTCCTAAGTCATATTCAGTTCAGGTTTGTTTTAAAATCCTTTGATCAGTCCTTGTTGGAAAAAATGTCACTGCAAAAAACAAGGAAACAAAAAAAAAAGAAAAGTTTGTCCTATTGCTTTTTCCAATGGAGCAAAGGATGGAACTAAACAAACACAATTAAAACAAACAGTCCAAGAGTAAAACATGCTAATCTTTTTCCAAAAACAAAGCCAATGTTTATTGTTAACAGGTGTTTTCTGGTTTAAAACAGAGTTATTGTCATTTGGCTCTTGCTTCAGGTTTGTGTCCACTTAAAAGCTTAAACATTTTAGCACAAATGTAAGTAATAAAGACATAGCCTACAAATAAATAAAAATATAATAAAACATAGGCCCAATGTTTCTTAGTTTACATGTGGTAGCCTACTTTTCTAACCCACAAAAATTATACTGAGTACAGTCAAATAAATAAATAATGTTAAAAACAACTAATAGTAATTTAATAAATAAAGAAAATGCAGTATTGGTGCTTTTATTGCATAATAATAATAATAATAATAATAATAGGCTAAGTGCTTAAACTTTACTTAAACTGTGTAAAACTCAAAGGAATCAGTGGAAAGGGGAGAAAAAGGCAGAACAGAGAGCGGACAGGAGCTGATGGAGTGAGAGAAAAGGCAGGACAGAGTAAAGGGTGATGAGAGGATGAAGGAGGGAGGGACCGAGAGGAAAAAGGGGGAGGGAGTCACACACACTGCCCCACACAGAGCCTCAGTTCAGCGGATACTCCTGTCCCGGCTGCCCGCTCCATGGTGCACCTCCAGTCGGACTCCAATCTTCTCAAGTAAGCCTCTTCCTTTTTCCTCCTCTTCCTCTTTCTCCACTTCCAGACTTCCACAGCTCCGGCGGGGCATCAGCGCCACTCCACCCCGGTCAACGGTCACTCTACCCCGGCCACGGACTCCACGAAGCCCCGCTGATGCACATGGGACTTTACAACCCGAGATTTTAGTTTTTTCTGCAAACTTTAACTTTTACTTTTAACTTTCTTCCTCAAAGACAAAGTGTGCATGTTTTCAAGGATTTTGTACTTTTCTTCATTTTGTGTTAAACAATCTACGAGTGACGGACCGGAGCGGACGCCACTTACAGTCAGTTATCACGACAATTTATTAATTACTCGCTTTTTAAACACATTTATTCAGCAAATAATATCCCATTTATTCACACAAACCCTCAATTACCTCTACCTTTACCACACTTACAAGGAAACTGAACCTAAATGACTCAAAAGTAACATAAATATAGGTAATTTCACAGCACGAAGCAAAAAGTAATTAGCCTTGATATAGTCTGCTAACGGTAAATTTAGCTAGCTTTTAAAACGTATATATTTTTATGCTTTCTGTTAGAATTTTTTTTACATTCAGTGACAAAAAGGTCTTGTAGGTTAGGATTTTGTTTCCCAAATTATATATCCGTCTAAATATCAAATTAGGCTACTTTTTTTTAATTTAAACATTATAATATTTCTTAAAATGCTAAATAGCTAATTGTTAAATTAACTAGCTTCAGGTTTAGCCACAGTTTCGATAAGATTAATCTGTGAAAATAATAAAGAAGCGTCTGTGGAATACTTCCCAAGTTCAAATACACTTACAAATACAACATTTAAACTAAACTAATATAATGTTTTAGTATTTTTAAATTAGACACTTGACTTTATAAATGAGCAAATACTATTTTAAATTTAATGCATAGCAATGAAATAGCTCCAGTGGCCGTTTACTAAGGGTCCGTTTTATCAATAAATATGAGGTAACAATCAAAGATGAGACAACAAACACAATGTATGATGCTAAAATATACATTTATCCCTTGTAAAATACTATTAGTTAAAAAGTTCTACAGGATTTTTTCGTTTTTTTCTTATAATGTTATAGTGTTTCTAAAGAATTACACAAACCTTGTCAGAAAAGCATGATAAATCCTGTTGGAAGTGTGTTTTCCTACAAGATTTCTTAGATGTTGTGGATGAATAAATAGGATTGAACTTTTTTCTCATAGAATTCTGTTAGATTCTATTTTTCATATTCCAATAAGAAAATCATGATATGTCCCATTGAAATGTGTTCTCCTATAAGAGTTTTTAGACTTTATGCAGTATTTTAGGATTTTCTAATAGACTCCTATAAAATTTTAAATAAAATGTGCAAATATCAATAAGACACATATAATATAAATTTTTCTAATGCATAGATACAAGTTTAGATTGTTATTTTCATCTTAAAATAAACCTCTAAACAGCACATTTTCATTTTCCAAACCCAAACTGCAGAACATTTCTTACAAAAGCATTGTCTTCCTTTAACAGAATGGCCACTTTTCCTTGTAAGCACACACAATGTATCTAACAGCAAAACATAAACCACAATATTGAACATTAATTATGCTTTTTGACCTCTATAAAATCACTTTAATTAGTTTACAGGCTCAAAAGCATTACATATTATATTATTAGGAAATAATAGTAGTATTAAGATTTAGCCTAGTTTTACTTAAACAAGAAACAAGCGTCTGAAGGTTGCTCTTACGCAGACACAGCACATAGAGACAATATTCTTTATTTGCTTTTGGATCACAACCAGCTCTGTTTAGTGTTTATTATTGATGATCAATTCTTATCTATACACTTCTTTTTATCAAGAGACACGTTTTTACGTCATTATTTTAGAATTTTTATTTGTGCTAATTGGTTTAGGCTTTTGTCTTTTTACATTTAACAGTTGCTGCAGGTTTTGAAGTTCAACACTTTTAAAATAAACGTCAAACATTTTACCTTTTTTAAAAACTGAATTTGCATATTAGCCCTTAATATTATCCCCAAAAGGCCAGTTTCACATGTAACCTTTTTAAAGCCAAATTTAGTTATAAAACCACAATATAGGATCCTAAACGTGACTTAGTTTCATTGAATATCCACTTTTATGCTTCACATGTAAATTCTAATCAAGGAAAAGTTAGATAGTCATTATGTTGGCTGCTGGATTAAAATTTTAAGCTCTTTAAAATCATGATAATGGATGGATTAGGCTTGAGTGTTTTTCTCAATTAGTATCACATTTTTTACTGAAGGCTAATCTAACTTCAACCAAAGTCTCCCTTTAATACACGTAGACCTGGAAATGTCAAATAAAGATAATTTTCACTTTTGAAACTCATTTTATTTAAATATAGAAGCTTTAGCCTAATATGTAACTCTATTGTTCTAGCTAACATCTTTTTTACTGACAAATGTGCTTCTAATGACCACAAACCTATTATTCTATGTCTAAATAACATTTAATAAATTGTATGATAGGCTGTGATGGTAATGTAAAATATATTTTGTAATAAGATCGGTCACTGAAATTGAATATAATTAAATAACATTGACTCAAACACACTTAATTGTCCTTTGAAGCAAATTTAAATTGGCATAAAAATGAGTTAAGAGCATGTTTATTCTTTGTTTTAACATATTTATCTCTCTCAATTTCAAAATAAAGCTTCTGTATGACGCTAGGCTTTTATTGAGGCTTGAGTAACACAGACGAGAAAAAGCGGTATTTGTTTTAGACTCAGGTGCGGCAGAACTAATTTTGTAATGAAAAAATGGAACTATACAATAAAAAAGGATCATAACTCTTTAAAGCACTTGTAAGAATAAAACATAAGGCATGAACAACACACTGCAGATTAAAATAGATTTAAGAGCTTGTGTTGGATTTATAACAGCAGCATTTACAGAAATCAGGAACGTGAATCATTCACACGTTTAGACACATTTTTTGATCAGAAACAGTGCAATAGTAAACATTTGAATGAACATTATTGGAAAAATTGTGCCTCATTGAAAAAAGAGAAAAAAAACAATTAACTTTAATGATAAGAGGTTCATCATATTTACATTAAATTCACATAAACCCTGGTTTTATATTCAACATTACGCAACAGAAAGCCTTAAAAATACACCTCAGAATGAAATAAAAAAAGCAGAGAATGAAGAGAGGCCTGAGTAAAGGCTATATTTGTCAAAGAGGCAGCAGTGTCAAGTGGGTTTTCCTTCAAAATAAATCACGTTATTAATGACCACTTGCTGCACTGAGCTCACAGCAGAACACTTCACAGAGCCTTTAGGCCCTTAATACGTCTTTATATGTCTTAGATTTCTGTTTTTATTTTAAATTGAAGCTCATAAAAGTCAGTATTTTCAAAAGTTTAGAGGTTTTTCAACATTTGTAGTGAATGTAGTTTGAGGTGCACTTAGTTTTAGGGCGAACACAAAAAAACAATATAATAATTTCTTGGTGTGGAAACACATTATTTTAAATTGAATTTTACAGGACTTGCCGTATAATAAAATCTTACTCTTAAACTGACATCAGTATTGCGTAACACTAAATGGGGCTTTTTTTATTTATTCATTTTTATTTTTATATTTTTTGTATTTATATAGTGCTTTTTCATCTACTGAAAGCGCTTTCCTGATCATTTATTAGTATTGGAGTATTAATTTAACTATAAAGCTAAGTGTTAGGAAATACGTGTAATAATATTTTTTACTGTAATAATAGAAACAATTCAAAACAAGGCTAGTATTTGTTAAATTGGTGTTAATTTCTAAAATTATCATATATTTGTGGACCTAGAGTTTTATTTTACTCTAATTTCACTGTATAAAAAAAAAATCATTACGCTAAATGTTTTTCTCGGGTTACTTGACTTTGAAACTTTTCTTTAGAAAATACATGTAAATAAATATCAGAACCGAAATTGCGTGTGTTTTCATCTCACATCATATTATAATTTATGATCTCAGATTACGCCCGCGGTACTTTGTGATCCGTGGTTTTTGAGGAATTTTTTAAAAAGTTGAGATAAAAATAGGAGATGTAGAAAAAAAGAATAAAGCAGTTTGGTCTTCTTTTGATCTCGGACTCCAAGGTTTTTGGATTTTAACCTTTTTCTAAATCATTCTTGGATGAAATCTTCTGTCAGGGTCTTGAAGGTGGACTCGACTGTTTCTAACTCGGTCTCAATCCCTTCAAGTGTCTCGTCTTAGTCTTGACACACTCTGCTCTCAGTCCTGACTTAGGCCCAATTCTCCAACTCAGCCCCATGATAATTTTGGCTAAAGTTATGCATTATTTAATAAAAAGGTTTGCAAACACGAGTCTGTGACCTGTCGATGTGACGCTAACAGTAGCAAAACGACAATTTTCTGAAGGTTTCCAGGACAAAACAAAGTAATACCTTTGGGCTTTATTTCAATTCAAAGCATTTTCAGTCAAAAACACTGCGAGGAACATGTTTCTAAATCAACTTTGAGCCAAAATGCCACTCTGAATTAACCCCAATGTACTCTTTTCCTCCGATAACCACAAGCGTCTCTTATCGGCTCAGTTACGCCTCCTCAAACACAGACTTAATCCAATTATGTCACACACTGAGGCTGCTGCTGCGAGTCCAGGCCTGAAAGTCCCAACCGCGCTCTCACAGATTCTTACCTGGTATTTGTTTGGTTCATTAACTTTGGTTTTGTCTCTACACATCTAAAACTGGACTATAGGACTTTGGCCCAATCCCAATTCTCCAACTTAGCCCTCCCCTTTAGCCCTAGCCCTTGTTCCTTCAAATGAAGGGCTAAAGAGTAGGGCTAGGATTATTCCTCTCAGGAATGAGACACATGGATGCATGATAAAATCTATAATAATATAACAATAATAAAATATTACATATAACACATTCAGGTATTTTTATAAGATCTTATATTGTTTATAATATATAATATTACGGTCTAATACTAGAGCTCTGTCATCATCCTACAGCGTAGGAGCAGTATTGAGTTTTTTTACTTCAGTCTTGCTCTGAACAGTCTCAGGCTCTGTCACAGACAGAAGACACAACCAACACAATCTGTAAATACGGACTGTGACCTGTCGATGTGAGGCTAACGTTAGCAAACAGAGATTTGGCAGAAACATTTTGAGGAGAAATAAACAAGTTCAAGATTAAAGGAACATAAAACAGGACTGTTTTGTTTAAAAATTTTACATTTGGCTCTTCTCTTTCTCTCTCGCAGCCATGGTGCTGGTGAAGACACTGCATTATGGGAAATTATCTTACCCCTTCGTTTTTAAGCATGGTCCCTGAAATCTCAGTTTGGAGGTGTACACCCCTTCCTCTTGATCCAAATGAGTTCTGGGAAAACTTTTTGTTTTGAACGCACAAAACAAGAGCTAAAGGGTAGAACTGGGATTGGTCCTTTCCCTGAGGCTGTGTCGGTCTGAGGTGAATGTGTCTCTGCAGAGGCTCTTTGTACAGTAGAACTGGAGAAATACAATAATCCAACTGGAGCAGGGCCTAAAGAGACGTGACACTCTTTCACAAACCGGACTTTGGTTCCGTTTGGACCAGACTGAAACCAAAGAACCACGGTCCACTGAACTGTTCCAAAAACACCTGACTCTCTGATCTCACTTTCAGGTGAAGATTGCTGTTGCCATTAAATCAAGACGACCTTTCGTCAATCAGGAATAAAAATGCAATTATGTTTTTGTAAATATTCATTTTGCAAAGTATTAATGCAACATAAATGTAAATTTTTCACAATATCTCCAAACGTCTGTATCAAATGTACTCTGAATCAAGATAATGTCCCCCTGTGTGTTTGTTGAGTGAGTTAAACCAGATTAATGAGTGACTCTTAGAGATTTAAAGGTCAAAGGTTAAGTCTATTGTTAAAGAGTCAAGTGTTCAACGTCTGTCTGGTTTAAAATGTAACCTGTGCCTGTTTTATTCTGTTTTTGCTTTTGTGGATTTGTATTATTAGAATTTGTTTTTGAAAGTGATTTTTTTTTTGTTTGCTGAGATTATTATTTTGTAAAAAAGAAAATGGCTGTGGATTTGGAAACAAAAGAATGAGGACTAAAGAAAGGACTGTGTAACAAAAGGACTAAACATAGGACAAAATTAGGATTAATGTTTAAACCAACCAGTGTTAATTTTGTTGAAGAATAAGTTTTGTCATAGTTTTTGTCGACAACATATTTTTGCAGGTGAAAACAAAACAAAAAACAAAAAACAACAAAAACTGACTAAAATGTATCAACACTTTTGTCACAGAAAAAAAACAAAATAAAAATTAACAGACAGAGACGGATAAAATGGATATAGTAGAATGTAGTAGACTATATTCTTATGATATTTAGTTAGAACTGGACCAAAACTAATAGGAATAAGATGACTAAATTATAGCTAAAACTAAACTGCATTTTAGTCAAAAGGCTTGAACTTGCTGTCAGAATTAACACTGAAATCCACCAGAAAAGAATGAATAACCTGGAATAAAACCAGACTAAATTATGATTAAACTTGGACTAAACCAGGATTATGATTAAGTCTAACCCTGGACTAAAAAAAAAAAAACTAAATCTGGATTTTATTTTTATCAAAAACAAGCCAAACCAGGACTAAACAAGGAAAAACTGTCCCAAGACTAAGACTTAACAAGGACTTAAGAAGGATTAAAGTCAGGACTAATCTTATACAGGTCCAAAATTAGCACTTATCCAGAACTAAAACAGCTTCTAGCTCAAGAGAAAATGAGAACTAAAGATGTATTTAGTGCTAAGCCTAGACTAACCTCGGTCTAACCCTGGTCTAACCCTTGTCCTGCTCTTGTTTCCACAGCGGGCCGCAATGCTGAAGCCTGCAGACCCCAGCGGTTCCGCCTTTCTTAAGGTGGATCCCTCGTACCTCCAACACTGGCAGCAGCTGTTTCCTCAGACGCAGCTCAAGCCGCCTATTGCCCCGGCCCCACACACCACACCTGCTTCTCTAGCCCCGCCCATTTCCTCTTTATCCACCGACCACCGCCTGTCAATCAACGTGGAGACCCTCCGAACGGCCCGGATCCATGGCCACGGCCTCCACTGTTCCTCCACTAACGCTAACACCTCCACCACCTCCATCTCCAGCTCCACGGGGGTTTCCCAGGTGCCCGTACCCCAGCAAATGACGCTCTTTGGACAGGCCCTCGCTCCCGTCTGCCTCCCGGAACGATTGCCGCAGCCCGGAGGAGGAGACGTGGTGTTAGTGGAAAATAACCCACAGCAGAACCCACAGAAAGAGGGGTCGGGGGTCAGCGTAGTGTCTTCAAGCGTTAAAAGCACAAGTGTTAGCAGCAGTATTAGCAGCAGTAGCTGCGTCGGGGAAGAGGGGAGTAAAACGACAAGATTTAAGCTGACGTCTGAGGAGCTGGACTATTATCTGTACGGGCAGCAGCGCATGGAGATCATCCCACTGAGCAACCACACCGGAGAGGTCAACAACCGTATGTATCAGGAAAATCTGAGTAGTTCATGTAGTAATAGTTAAGTTGGCCCAAAAATGTATCTTCTCTCTCATGTTGATGGTTCTCTCGCATGTTGATGGTTCTCTCCTGTTGAAAGTTCTCCCTTGTGTTGATGGCTTTGATGTATTGATGGTTCTCTCATGTTGATGGTTCTTTCATGTTGATGTTTCTCTGTCATGTTAATGGTTCTCTCATGTTGATGGTTCTGTCCTGTTGATGGTTCTCTCATGTTGATAGTTCTCTCTCATGTTGATGGTTCTGTCTTGTTGATGGTTCTCTCATGTTGATGGTTCTTTCATGTTGATGGCTCTGATGTGTTGATGGTTCTCACATGTTGATGGATCTCTCGTGTTGATGGTTCTCTCATGTTGATAGTTCTCCCTCGTGTTGATGGCTCTGACGTGTTGATGGGTCTGTCATCTTGATGGTTTTCTCATGTTGATGGTTTTCTCTCATGTTGATGTTTCTCTCATGTTGATGGTTTTCTCTCATGTTGATAGTTCTGTCATGTTGATGGTTCTCTCTCATGTTGATGGTTTTCTCTCATGTTGATGGTTCTGTTGTGTTGATGGTTCTCTTTCATGTTGATGGTTTTCTCTCATGTTGATGTTTCTCTCATGTTGATGGTTCTCTCTCATGTTGATGGTTTTCTCTCATGTTGATGGTTCTGTTGTGTTGATGGTTCTCTTTCATGTTGATGGTTTTCTCTCATGTTGATGGTTCTCTCATGTTGATGGTTTTCTCTCATGTTGATGGTTTTGTCATGTTGATGTTTCTCTCATGTTGATGGTTTCCTCTCATGTTGATGGTTCTGTCTCATGTTGATGGTTCTGTCTCATGTTGATGTTTCTCTCATGTTGATGTTTCTCTCATGTTGATGGTTTTCTCTCATGTTGATAGTTTTGTCATGTTGATGGTTCTCTCTCATGTTGATGGTTTTCTCTCATATTGATGGTTCTGTTGTGTTGATGGTTCTCTTTCATGTTGATGGTTTTCTCTCATGTTGATGTTTCTCTCATGTTGATGGTTCTCTCTCATGTTGATGGTTCTCTCATGTTGATGGTTTTCTCTCATGTTGATTGTTCTGTTGTGTTGATGGTTCTCTTTCATGTTGATGGTTTTCTCTCATGTTGATGGTTTTCTCTCATGTTGATGGTTCTGTCTCATGTTGATGGTTTTGTCATGTTGATGTTTCTCTCATGTTGATGGTTTTCTCTCATGTTGATGGTTCTGTCTCATGTTGATGGTTCTGTCTCATGTTGATGGTTCTGTCTCATGTTGATGTTTCTCTCATGTTGATGGTTCTCTCTCATGTTGATGGTTCTCTCTCATGTTGATGGTTCTCTCTCATAGTGATGGTCTTCTCAGGCTGATGCTCTTCGACAGTAAGTCAGTAGAATCATGTTTATCTCTCTGACACAGCGCCCTCAGCTGGACACAAACCTCCTGTAACTTTCCCGGAAAGAGGCTTTTCCAGAGATTATTGTTCAGGCGGGAGACTGGAGGAGGACCTATAGAGACGTGTTATTATTAATATAGAGTTAATACAGATATGTTTTGAATCACTATAATGCTCTTTAGGAAATGGACGGCTGCACATAATGTACATTTACATTTCTTCATTTATCAGACGCTTTTATCCAAAGGGACTTACATCGTTCTACAGTAATTACCAGTGTTACAGCCACTGGAGGCAAGGTGGGTTAAAGGCTGATTTATGCTTCTGCGTAGGGGGTACGCTGTAGTGTACGCCGTAGGCTACGCACGTAGGTGACGCCGTCGTGAGCATTTATACTTCTGCGTATGTCTGTTTTGCTCTGCAGTACACCGCCGAAACGCTAGTTGACGCGAGCGGGTTCCACTGTGTTTGAAACGACATTTCAGTCACCCCACGGAATTGTTTTTTTTTTTTATATATTTTTTTCACCCCACGGAATTGTGCCAAGGCAAAACAACATTGTGTGTCGTGGTCAACCTGGTGTGTAACTTGTATTGGTGTAAAATATAATGCACCAATAAATGACATGAGGGATATTTTATTTTTTTTAAGTTTGTACTATACATACAAATGGTGGAACTATGTATAAGACAATGCACCATGTAAAGGTGCAATGGTCTATAATTGTTTACATTAAATAGATGCAAAAGAGCAAACTATACAAATAAATTAACTTTAAGATCTTAATGTACTGTAACCTTAACCATAAAATATACATACAGCAGGAACAAACATAATTGGTTCAAACTATATACACAAATTGTTTGATGCAAAAGATAGTAAAAAAAACAGGTGCAATGGTCTTAAATTGTAAATTAAAAACAGATGCAAAAGAGCAAACACAGACACATGTGCAACTATTAGTTAATGTTTATTTACAATAACCTTCACACATTTTTTGAAACAGCAGTATTTTTTTTTTAATAAAAAGTGTAAACCATATACAAATGTGGGCATGACAGTGCAATGTATTAATGTGCAATGATCTACAATTATTATCAAAAATAGATGTAAAAGAGAAACTTCACAAATGATTCAAACTACAGTATAACCTGCATGAATTGGTGTGAACAGACAATAAATAAAAAAGCTGAAGTGCAAACTGCAGATACAGTGCATTTCCATATGCATTGCCTGCACTCTGTGGTCCTCCGCAGCAGATCTGCAACAGTTTGTCCAAACCTGTCGCTCTCATCATTGCCTTGACACAGTCTCTGTTGAGCTCCACCCGCCGTTCCTCCAACTGAGCCTCCAACAGAGCAACCTGCACTTGGACCCAGTCATCTTTTTCTTTTCTTTTCTTTTTGTGCTATACTTGGACTGTGGGACAGAAGAGATGGCTGCGGGACAGAAGAGATGGCTGCGGGACAGAAGAGATGGCTGCGGGGACAGAAGAGATGACTGCGGGGACAGAAGAGATGACTGGGGACAGAAGAGATGGCTGCGGGGACAGAAGAGATGGCTGCGGGGACAGAAGAGATGGCTGCGGTGACAGAAGAGATGACTGGTGATGGGGGCTCTACTCTACCACTTGGTAATCGGTCATTATCGCTGTTGGCTGGAGGTCTCACATCCGATAAACCAGTGGAGTTTGAGCTGGTATCAGTCCCATCCTGTGAATATGAAAAAAATAGCAAATAGTATAAGTTATACATAAAAGATGATGCATTCTTTGTTAAATCATAGATAGATAGAGCTATAATAACAGCATATTCATACATTGCAAATGCTAAATTGTTGCATTTGTATTTTCTGTAAGCCAAATAAAATTACAATCTATTATATTACATAAATACAACCCATTACATATAATTACAACCTATTACACATGCAGGACGTGCATTATTTACCTTATCGTCAAAGTTTGACTCCGTAGTCGATGTTTGACATGAGGTGCAGCCAAGATAGGAATATATAAAACGCTGGGATTGTTTTTCCTCCTGGATCCCGCTCCTTGAGGCAAGTTTTTTACGGAGGCAGCGCACTTGTCTCGAGAGTTCTTCCATCTCTTCATGCACTCCGCTACATCTAAACCCACGTTGGAGATGGCTGTATTTCCTCACTTCTTCAATTAATCGCTCGGTAACTTAGTCCATTTCCATGTTGGCTCTTCACTGAATTTCGGAATTTAAAAATGGCGGGCGGTCCAGAGAGCAGAAGACCATTGCGGAAATGCGTAGGAGGAAACGTGATACTATCCAAGCCGACCAATCACAGATCTTACGGTCCGCGTCGTCGCGACGCGTAGTTACATTTTTGAGGAGGTGCGCGTCAGGCTACGGCGTAGGGTACGGCGTAGGGTACACGTCACTGCGTATGCTACGCCGTAGCTTCGACGCGCACCCTACGCAGAAGCATAAATCAGCCTTAAGTGTCTTGCCCAAGGACACAACAACTGTATGAACTGTGGGGCGAGTGGGAATCGAACCGCCTACCTTCCCAAGGTTGAAAGACGACTGCTCTACCCACTGAGCTACTGGCGCAAAACAACTCTCTTTCACACTCAAAGTTTAGTTCAGTTCGGTCTGGATCAGCTGATTGTACGACAAATGAGGTTTCCAAATAACACAGGTCACATTGTTATTGCAATATTAAACATAATTTTGATCATTGTGAAATTTCTAAAGCTTGGATTTGAGATTTGACGTATTTGAGGTATAAAAAACTGACTCATTGGTTGGTATTTTAGTTTGGTATAAATCTATTTCCTGAAAACAAATGTAATTGAGTTTTGATTACAGTATATGAATTAAGGCTTTAGCCGATATAGGCCTGTATTTTTTAATGTATTAATTTAAACACAACTTCTGGGTCAGATTTAGGGGCTGGGAGTTAAGTGAGAGCAGCTCTTCCTGATATGACCTATGTAACAGGCAGAGGTTGTGTGGTGTTGTATCTGAGCGCAACTTTTGAGTTCTTTGTGCTCAAGTTCGAGTACTCCCTCTCTGCCAGAATTACATCTGAGCACCAGGACTAAACCCAGAAGGCAAAGAGCTCTTGATATCATGAGAAAGGTGTGTTAGATCACCTTAGTGATATGTCACATTATGTTTTGTGTGTATTTAAGTGTTTTAGTCAGATCTCCAGTGATCTTTGACAAAAAGCATAGTACTAATCTAGGACCAATCCAGGACTAAACCAGTTTAATTTCTCCACTTTTCCCTTCTCAGAGTGACGTGTGTATTGACTGACAGGTTACAGTTGACAGCTGCTGTGTTGGACAGAGGTCAGAGGTCAGAGGTCACCGGGCTCCAGCAGACTCCAGGCCTGCAGCTCTCTGTTAATGTTTACTCAACTCACTGGGGTTTATGGAAATGAACACACTCGGCTTTGTCTTTCAAATGAGGATGCCTCTGAAGTGTCACTGAACTGATCATTAGTCGAGACTTCATATTGATTTTTAGGGACAAAAAAATGTTATGATTTGAAGCAGGCTTTTTAAACGTCCCAAATAATTGTGGTTCACAGTGTGTTTCCCTGCACTGCTGGAAATAAATATTTCCACTTCAGTGTAGGTGGGTTCTGCCTTAAAGCTGTGTCCAAAAGCCTTGTTTGTAACCTTTTATGTGTGTGAGGTGTGTGTGTGAGGTGTGTGTGTGAGGTGTGTGTGTGAGGTGTGTGTGTGAGGTGTGTGTGTGATGTGTGTGTGTAAGGTGTGTGTGTGAGGTGTGTGTGAGGTGTGTGTGTGAGGTGTGTGTGTGAGGTGTGTGTGTGAGGTGTGTGTGTGATGTGTGTGTGTAAGGTGTGTGTGTGAGGTGTGTGTGAGGTGTGTGTGAGGTGTGTGTGTGAGGTGTGTGTGTGAGGTGTGTGTGTGATGTGTGTGTAAGGTCTGTGTGTGAGGTGTGTGTGAGGTGTGTGTGAGGTGTGTGTGTGAGGTGTGTGTGTGAGGTGTGTGTGTGATGTGTGTGTGTAAGGTGTGTGTGTGAGGTGTGTGTGAGGTGTGTGTGTGAGGTGTGTGTATGAGGTGTGTGTGTGAGGTGTGTGAGAGGTGTGTGTGAGGTGTGTGTATGAGAGGTGTGTGTGTGTGAGGTGTGTGTATGTGAGGTGTGTGTGTGTGAGGTGTGTGTGTGAGGTGTGTGAGAGGTGTGTGTGAGGTGTGTGTGTGAGGTGTGTGAGAGGTGTGTGTGAGGTGTGTGTGTGAGGTGTGTGTGTGAGGTGTGTGTGTGTGAGGTGTGTGTATGTGAGGTGAGTGTGAGGTGTGTGTGAGGTGTTTGTGAGGTGTGTGTGAGGTGTGTGTGAGAGGTGTGTGTGTGTGAGGTGTGTGTGTGAGGTGTGTGTGTGTGAGGTGTGTGTGTGTGAGGTGTGTGTGTGAGGTGAGTGTGAGGTGTGTGTGTGAGGTGTGTGTGAGGTGTGTGTGTGTGAGTGTGTGTGTGAGGTGTGTGTGAGGTGTGTGTGTGTGAGGTGTGTGTATGTGAGGTGAGTGTGAGGTGTGTGTGAGGTGTTTGTGAGGTGTGTGTGAGGTGTGTGTGAGAGGTGTGTGTGTGAGGTGTGTGTGTGAGGTGTGTGTGTGAGGTGTGTGTGTGTGAGGTGTGTGTGTGAGGTGTGTGTGTGTGTGAGGTGTGTGTGAGGTGTGTGTGAGGTGTGTGTGAGGTGTGTGTGTGAGGTGTGTGTGAGGTGTGTGAGAGGTGTGTGTGTGAGGTGTGTGTGAGGTGTGTGTATGAGAGGTGTGTGTGTGTGTGTGAGGTGTGTGTATGAGGTGTGTGTGTGTGAGGTGTGTGTATGTGAGGTGAGTGTGTGTGAGGTGTGTGTGTGAGGTGTGTGTGAGGTGTGTGTGTGAGGTGTGTGAGGTGTGTGTGTGAGGTGTTTGTGAGGTGTGTGTGAGGTGTGTGTGAGAGGTGTGTGTGTGAGGTGTGTGTGAGGTGTGTGTGTGTGAGGTGTGTGTGTGAGGTGTGTGTATGAGAGGTGTGTGTGTGTGTGTGAGGTGTGTGTATGAGAGGTGTGTGTAAGGTGTGTGTGAGGTGTTTGAGGTGAGTGTGAGGTGTGTGTGAGGTGTTTGTGAGGTGTGTGTGAGGTGTGTGTGAGAGGTGTGTGTGTGAGGTGTGTGTGTGAGGTGTGTGTGTGAGGTGTGTGTGTGAGGTGTGTGTGTGTGAGGTGTGTGTGTGAGGTGTGTGAGGTGTGTGTGTGAGGTGTGTGTGTATGTGTGTGAGGTGTGTATGTGTGTGAGGTGTGTGTGTGTGAGGTGTGTGTGAGGTGTGTGTGTGTGAGGTGTGTGTGATGTGTGTGAGGTGTGTGTGTGATGTGTGTGAGAGGTGTGTGAGGTGTGTGTGATGTGTGTGATGTGTGTGTGTGAGGTGTGTGTGTGAGGTGTGTGTGAGGTGTGTGTGTGAGGTGTGTGTGTGAGGTGTGTGTGTGAGGTGTGTGTGTGATGTGTGTGTGAGGTGAGGTGTGTGTGTGTGTGTGTGTGTGTGAGGTGTGTGTGTGAGGTGTGTGTGAGGTGTGTGTGTGAGGTGTGTGTGAGGTGTGTGTGTGAGGTGTGTGTGTGAGGTGTGTGTGTGAGGTGTGTGTGAGGTGTGTGTGTGATGTGTGTGAGGTGTGTGTGTGAGGTGTGTGAGGTGTGTGTGTGTGAGGTGTGTGTGAGGTGTGTGTGTGAGGTGTGTGAGAGGTGTGTGTGAGGTGTGTGTGAGAGGTGTGTGTGTGTGAGGTGTGTGTATGTGAGGTGTGTGTGTGTGAGGTGTGTGTGTGAGGTGTGTGAGAGGTGTGTGTGAGGTGTGTGTGTGAGGTGTGTGAGAGGTGTGTGTGAGGTGTGTGTGTGAGGTGTGTGTGTGAGGTGTGTGTGTGTGAGGTGTGTGTATGAGGTGTGTGTGAGGTGTGTGTGAGGTGTTTGTGAGGTGTGTGTGAGGTGTGTGTGAGAGGTGTGTGTGTGTGAGGTGTGTGTGAGGTGTGTGTGTGTGAGGTGTGTGTGAGGTGTGTGTATGTGAGGTGAGTGTGAGGTGTGTGTGAGGTGTGTGAGAGGTGTGTGTGTGAGGTGTGTGAGGTGTGTGTGAGGTGTGTGAGGTGTGTGTGAGGTGTGTGTGAGGTGTGTGTGAGGTGTGAGGTGTGTGTGAGGTGTGTGAGAGGTGTGTGTGTGAGGTGTGAGGTGTGTGTGAGGTGTGTGTGTGAGGTGTGTGTGAGGTGTGTGTGTGTGTGAGGTGTGTGTGAGGTGTGTGTGAGGTGTGTGTGAGGTGTGTGAGGTGTGTGTGTGTGAGGTGTGTGAGAGGTGTGTGTGTGTGAGGTGTGTGTGAGGTGTGTGTGAGAGGTGTGTGTGTGTGTGTGTGAGAGGTGTGTGTGTGAGGTGTGTGTGTGAGGTGAGTGTGAGGTGTGTGTGAGGTGTGTGTGTGAGGTGTGTGTGTGAGGTGTGTGTGAGGTGTGTGTGAGGTGTGTGTGAGGTGTGTGTGAGGTGTGTGTGAGAGGTGTGTGTGAGGTGTGTGTGTGAGGTGTGTGTGTGAGGTGTGTGAGGTGTGTGTGAGGTGTGTGTGTGTGAGGTGTGTGTGTGTGTGTGTGAGGTGTGTGTGAGGTGTGTGAGGTGTGTGTGTGAGGTGTGTGTGAGGTGTGTGAGGTGTGAGGTGTGTGAGAGGTGTGTGTGAGGTGTGTGTGTGAGGTGTGTGTGTGAGGTGTGTGTGAGGTGAGGTGTGTGTGAGGTGTGTGAGGTGTGTGTGAGGTGTGTGTGAGGTGTGTGTGAGAGGTGTGTGTGTGTGAGGTGTGTGTGTGAGGTGTGTGTGTGAGGTGTGTGTGAGGTGTGTGTGTGTGTGAGGTGTGTGTGTGTGTGTGAGGTGTGTGAGGTGTGTGTGTGTGTGTGTGTGTGTGAGGTGTGTGTGTGTGTGTGTGTGTGAGGTGTGTGTGTGTGAGGTGTGTGTGAGGTGTGTGTGTGAGGTGTGTGTGAGGTGTGTGTGAGGTGTGTGTGAGGTGTGTGTGAGGTGTGTGAGGTGTGTGAGGTGTGTGAGGTGTGTGTGAGGTGTGAGGTGTGAGGTGTGTGAGGTGTGTGTGTGAGGTGTGTGTGTGAGGTGTGTGTGAGGTGTGTGAGGTGTGTGTGTGAGGTGTGTGAGGTGTGTGAGGTGTGTGTGAGGTGTGTGTGAGGTGTGTGTGTGAGGTGTGTGTGAGGTGTGTGTGTGTGTGAGGTGTGTGTGTGAGGTGTGTGTGTGTGTGAGGTGTGTGTGTGTGAGGTGTGAGGTGTGTGTGTGAGGTGTGTGTGAGGTGTGTGTGTGAGGTGTGTGTGAGGTGTGTGAGGTGTGTGTGAGGTGTGTGTGAGGTGTGTGTGTGTGTGTGTGTGTGTGTGTGTGTGTGAGGTGTGTGTGAGGTGTGTGTGTGAGGTGTGTGTGTGAGGTGTGTGTGAGGTGTGTGTGTGAGGTGTGTGTGAGGTGAGGTGTGTGTGAGGTGTGTGTGAGAGGTGTGTGTGTGTGTGTGTGTGTGTGTGTGTGAGGTGTGTGTGAGGTGTGTGTGAGGTGTGAGGTGTGAGGTGTGTGTGAGGTGTGTGAGGTGTGTGTGTGAGGTGTGTGAGGTGTGTGTGTGAGGTGTGAGGTGTGTGTGAGGTGTGTGAGGTGTGTGTGTGAGGTGTGTGTGTGAGGTGTGTGTGAGGTGTGAGGTGTGAGGTGTGAGGTGTGTGAGGTGTGTGTGTGAGGTGTGTGTGAGGTGTGTGTGTGTGTGTGTGAGGTGTGAGGTGTGTGTGAGGTGTGTGAGGTGTGTGTGTGAGGTGTGTGAGGTGTGAGGTGTGTGTGAGGTGTGTGTGAGGTGTGTGTGTGAGGTGTGTGTGAGGTGTGTGTGAGGTGTGTGTGAGGTGTGTGTGAGGTGTGTGAGGTGTGTGAGGTGTGTGTGTGAGGTGTGAGGTGTGTGAGGTGTGTGAGGTGTGTGAGGTGTGTGAGGTGTGTGTGAGGTGAGGTGTGTGTGAGGTGTGTGTGTGAGGTGTGTGAGAGGTGTGTGAGGTGTGTGTGTGAGTGAGGTGTGTGTGTGAGTGTGTGTGAGGTGTGTGTGTGAGGTGTGTGAGGTGTGTGTGTGAGGTGTGTGTGAGGTGTGTGTGTGAGGTGTGTGTGAGAGGTGTGAGGTGTGTGTGTGAGGTGTGTGAGGTGTGTGTGTGAGGTGAGGTGTGTGTGAGGTGTGTGAGGTGTGAGGTGTGTGAGGTGTGTGTGAGGTGTGTGAGGTGTGTGTGTGAGGTGTGAGGTGTGTGTGTGTGAGGTGTGTGTGAGGTGAGTGTGTGTGAGGTGTGTGTGTGAGGTGTGTGTGTGAGGTGTGTGTGTGAGGTGTGTGTGAGTGTGTGTGTGAGGTGTTTGTGAGGTGTGTGTGAGGTGTGTGTGAGAGGTGTGTGTGTGAGTGTGTGTGTGAGGTGTGTGTGTGTGAGGTGTGTGTGTGAGGTGTGTGTATGAGAGGTGTGTGTGTGTGTGAGGTGTGTGTATGAGAGGTGTGTGTAAGGTGTGTGTGAGGTGTTTGAGGTGAGTGTGAGGTGTGTGTGAGGTGTTTGTGAGGTGTGTGTGAGGTGTGTGTGAGAGGTGTGTGTGTGAGGTGTGTGTGTGAGGTGTGTGTGTGAGGTGTGTGTGTGAGGTGTGTGTGTGAGGTGTGTGTGAGGTGTGTGAGGTGTGTGTGTGAGGTGTGTGTGAGGTGTGTGTATGAGAGGTGTGTGTGTGTGAGGTGTGTGTATGTGAGGTGAGTGTGAGGTGTGTGTGTGAGGTGTGTGTGATGTGTGTGAGGTGTGTGTGTGATGTGTGAGAGGTGTGTGAGGTGTGTGTGTGTGATGTGTGATGTGTGTGTGTGAGGTGTGTGTGTGTGTGATGTGTGTGAGGTGTGTGTGTGTGAGGTGTGTGTGTGAGGTGTGTGTGTGTGAGGTGTGTGTGAGGTGTGTGTGTGAGGTGTGTGTGAGGTGTGTCTGTGAGGTGTGTGTGAGGTGTGTGAGGTGTGTGAGGTGTGTGTGAGGTGTGTGTGAGGTGTGTGTGAGGTGTGTGTGAGGTGTGTGTGAGGTGTGTGTGTGAGGTGTGTGTGAGGTGTGTGAGGTGTGTGTGTGAGGTGTGTGTGTGAGGTGTGTGAGGTGTGTGTGAGGTGTGTGTGTGAGGTGTGTGTGAGAGGTGTGTGTGTGAGGTGTGTGTGTGAGGTGTGTGTGTGTGTGAGGTGTGTGTGTGAGGTGTGTGTGTGTGTGAGGTGTGTGTGTGAGGTGTGTGTGTGAGGTGTGTGTGAGGTGTGTGTGTGAGGTGTGTGTGTGAGGTGTGTGTGTGAGGTGTGTGTGAGGTGTGTGTGAGGTGTGTGAGGTGTGTGTGAGGTGTGTGTGTGAGGTGTGTGTGTGTGTGTGTGTGTGTGTGTGTGTGAGGTGTGTGTGAGGTGTGTGTGTGAGGTGTGTGAGAGGTGTGTGTGAGGTGTGTGTGAGGTGTGAGGTGTGTGTGAGGTGTGTGAGGTGTGTGTGTGAGGTGTGTGAGAGGTGTGAGGTGTGTGTGTGTGTGTGTGTGTGAGGTGTGTGTGAGGTGTGTGTGAGGTGTGAGGTGTGAGGTGTGTGTGAGGTGTGTGAGGTGTGTGTGAGGTGTGTGTGAGGTGTGTGTGAGGTGTGTGTGAGGTGTGTGTGAGGTGTGTGTGTGAGGTGTGTGTGTGAGGTGTGTGTGTGAGGTGTGTGTGAGGTGTGTGAGGTGTGTGTGTGAGGTGTGTGTGAGGTGTGTGTGTGAGGTGTGTGTGTGAGGTGTGAGAGGTGTGTGTGTGAGGTGTGTGTGTGAGTGAGGTGTGAGGTGTGTGTGTGAGGTGTGTGTGAGGTGTGTGTGTGAGGTGTGTGTGAGGTGTGTGTGTGAGGTGTGTGTGAGGTGTGTGTGTGAGGTGTGTGTGTGAGGTGTGTGTGAGGTGTGTGTGAGGTGTGTGTGTGAGGTGTGTGTGTGAGGTGTGTGTGTGAGGTGTGTGTGTGAGGTGTGTGTGTGAGGTGTGTGAGGTGTGTGTGTGAGGTGTGTGTGTGAGGTGTGTGTGTGAGGTGTGTGTGAGGTGTGTGTGTGAGGTGTGTGTGTGAGGTGTGTGTGTGAGGTGTGTGAGAGGTGTGTGTGTGAGGTGTGTGTGTGAGTGAGGTGTGAGGTGTGTGTGTGAGGTGTGTGAGGTGTGTGTGTGAGGTGTGTGAGGTGTGTGTGTGAGGTGTGTGTGAGGTGTGTGTGTGAGGTGTGTGTGAGAGGTGTGTGTGTGAGGTGTGTGTGTGAGTGAGGTGTGAGGTGTGTGTGTGAGGTGTGTGTGTGAGGTGTGTGTGTGAGTGAGGTGTGAGGTGTGTGTGTGAGGTGTGTGTGTGAGGTGTGTGTGTGAGGTGTGTGTGTGAGGTGTGTGAGGTGTGTGTGTGTGAGGTGTGTGTGTGAGTGAGGTGTGAGGTGTGTGTGAGGTGTGTGTGAGAGGTGTGTGTGTGAGGTGTGTGTGTGAGTGAGGTGTGAGGTGTGTGTGAGGTGTGTGTGTGAGGTGTGTGAGAGGTGTGTGTGTGAGGTGTGTGTGAGGTGTGTGTGAGGTGTGTGTGTGAGGTGTGTGTGAGGTGTGTGTGAGGTGTGTGTGAGTGTGTGTGAGGTGTGTGAGGTGTGTGTGTGAGGTGTGTGTGTGAGGTGTGTGTGAGGTGTGTGTGAGGTGTGTGTGAGGTGTGTGTGAGGTGTGTGAGGTGTGTGTGAGGTGTGTGAGGTGTGTGTGAGGTGTGTGTGAGGTGTGTGTGAGGTGTGTGAGGTGTGTGTGTGAGGTGTGTGTGTGAGGTGTGTGTGTGAGGTGTGTGTGTGAGGTGTGTGTGTGAGGTGTGTGTGAGGTGTGTGAGGTGTGTGTGTGTGAGGTGTGTGAGGTGTGTGTGTGAGGTGTATGAGAGGTGTGAGGTGTGTGAGGTGTGTGTGAGGTGTGTGAGGTGTGTGTGAGGTGTGTGTGAGGTGTGTGTGAGGTGTGTGAGGTGTGTGTGAGGTGTGTGTGAGGTGTGTGAGGTGTGTGTGTGAGGTGTGTGTGAGGTGTGTGAGGTGTGTGTGTGAGGTGTGTGTGAGGTGTGTGTGTGAGGTGTGTGTGTGAGGTGTGTGTGAGGTGTGTGAGGTGTGTGTGTGAGGTGTGAGGTGTGTGAGGTGTGTGTGAGGTGTGTGTGAGGTGTGTGTGTGAGGTGTGTGTGTGTGAGGTGTGTGTGAGGTGTGAGGTGTGTGTGTGTGAGGTGTGTGTGAGGTGTGTGAGGTGTGTGAGGTGTGTGTGTGAGGTGTGTGTGAGGTGTGTGAGGTGTGTGTGTGAGGTGTGTGTGAGGTGTGTGTGAGGTGTGTGTGAGGTCTGTGTGTGAGGTGTGTGTGAGGTGTGTGAGGTGTGTGTGAGGTGTGTGTGTGAGGTGTGTGTGAGGTGTTTGAGGTGTGTGTGTGAGGTGTGTGTGAGGTGTGTGTGAGGTGTGTGAGGTGTGTGAGGTGTGTGTGTGAGGTGTGTGTGTGAGGTGTGTGAGGTGTGTGTGTGAGGTGTGTGTGAGGTGTGTGTGAGGTGTGTGAGGTGTGTGTGTGAGGTGTGTGTGAGGTTTGTGTGAGGTGTGTGTGAGGTGTGTGAGGTGTGTGTGAGGTGTGTGTGTGTGAGGTGTGTGTGAGGTGTGTGTGAGGTGTGTGTGTGAGGTGTGTGTGAGGTGTGTGTGTGAGGTGTGTGTGTGAGGTGTGTGTGAGGTGTGTGAGGTGTGTGAGGTGAGGTGTGTGAGGTGTGTGAGGTGTGTGTGAGGTGTGTGTGTGAGGTGTGTGTGAGGTGTGTGAGGTGTGTGAGGTGTGTGTGAGGTGTGTGAGGTGTGTGAGGTGTGTGAGAGTGTGTGTGAGGTGTGTGTGAGGTGTGTGTGTGAGGTGTGTGTGAGGTGTGAGGTGTGTGAGGTGTGTGAGGTGTGTGTGAGGTGTGTGTGAGGTGTGTGTGAGGTGTGTGTGAGGTGTGTGTGAGGTGTGTGAGGTGTGTGAGGTGTGTGTGTGAGGTGTGTGTGAGGTGTGTGTGAGGTGTGTGTGTGAGGTGTGTGAGGTGTGTGTGTGAGGTGTGTGTGAGGTGTGTGTGAGGTGTGTGTGAGGTGTGTGTGTGAGGTGTGTGTGTGAGGTGTGTGTGAGGTGTGTGAGGTGTGTGTGTGAGGTGTGTGTGAGGTGTGTGTGAGGTGTGTGAGGTGTGTGAGGTGTGTGTGTGAGGTGTGTGTGTGAGGTGTGTGTGAGGTGTGTGAGGTGTGTGAGGTGTGTGTGTGAGGTGTGTGTGTGAGGTGTGTGTGAGGTGTGTGAGGTGTGTGAGGTGTGTGTGTGAGGTGTGTGTGAGGTGTGTGAGGTGTGTGAGGTGTGTGTGTGAGGTGTGTGTGAGGTGTGTGTGAGGTGTGTGTGAGGTGTGTGTGAGGTGTGTGAGGTGTGTGAGGTGTGTGTGTGAGGTGTGTGTGTGAGGTGTGTGTGAGGTGTGTGTGAGGTGTGTGAGGTGTGTGTGTGCTCGTCCTGGCGGTGATAAAACGGCTCATCAGCAGTAATCTTCGTCGATACGCAGCGGCAGCCCTGTGAACGATGGAGGGACAAGCAGGAATTAATTGCCGTCTACAGTTTTGTGTTTGCGGAGAGAGGAGCGGATCGATGCAGCGGCTCCCTATTTATCATCCTCGGCCGCGCTGCGAGTGCGGGGCAGCGGCCGCAGATAAAGCAGTCACATGTGTCACGCCGCAATTTATTAATTACACCTCCTATAATCATAATCATAGAAATAGTAATGTTACATAAAATGTTTGATTTCCCACAAAGGGGAATCTTTTCAGTGTCACCTCTCCACGACAGCACATTGGATCTGAAACACACAAACAAAAAAATAAATAAATAATAAATAAATACATTTTAGAAATTTATTTAGTAGTTTAGTTTATGTATTTAACTGGAGATTATTAGAACTTCACACAGTATAAAGCAGTAACATTTTAAACATTCCACTGAAAATATGTTTTGCTGAATTTACCCATTTTTTTAGGATAACAAATTATACATAAAATAAATTATTTAAATGCAATTATTCACATAAAAATAAATCATACATGTTAGCTCAACTTAAAAGTCTCTTTTAATTACAACTAATCTAATGGTACATCTTATGACAGCTTAACATTACTAAAACTATTCAACTTTACTCAAAAATACTTTTTTTTAGATTTATTTAACTTTGTTGCTTTAAAATTGCAAGTAAATTCAACAAAACCTTTATTCAGTGTTTATATCTAATAAATGTAACAAAAAAATCATCATGAAATATTCAGGCTAAAGTTTATAGTGCAGTAGGAGCTTATTTAGTTCTGGTTTAGACCTGGATTTTTCTTTTTTTTGTGCTTTTGTCTATTGTCAAATACACAGAAGCAGTTAATACCAAATGTGGGGACATTTTGAAATGATTTAACAATAATTTACTCCTGAATTTAATCCTATTTAAGACCTTTTTTCATTCTGGGTTTAGTCCTGGTTGAGCTTTGGTGTAGTTTTTCTTTTAAAAAATTAATTTATTAGTGGTTTTAAAACTTGAATTTTTTGTTTTTACACTTGTTTGTTTCAGGTTTAGTACTGGTTTAGGCTTGTTTTTTTCTGGTTTTCTTGCAATATTTAGAGAAATGCATTAAATAACGCTCCTTAGTCTTTATTTAGTTGTGGTTTGAGTTTAGTTCAGTCTTTGTTTAGTCCTGGTTCAGGCTCGATTTAGTCCTAAACATGGTCCTGATGTTGTCTTAGATTTGGTTCTGAATTTGGTCTTAATTTATTCCTGGTTTAGCCCTGATTTAGTTCTAGTTATTGAACATCTTCAATCTAATAATCACTTCCCTTTGTTCTATTTGTTTGCTGTGTTAGAAAACATATAACAATCCCTTTTATTGGCTGTATTTACACACGTTTAAACCCGCACAGCTCTGGAACAGCTCCAGTTTGTCATAATAAAAACCGAGGCCCGGAGTCCGCAGGCGTAAACGCTGTCGGTCTGAGATCAGAGCGGACCTGTCCAAACACTGGAGAGCGATGTAACACAATACTGCCTTTGAACGATGGCCGCCGACACGGAACAACTAAACAGGTTCACAGCCAGTTCATCAGAGCAGAGAGTGAAAAGACGGGACTGAAGAGCGCGAGGCGAGAGGTGAGCAGCTGGTGGAGGTTTAAACAAAGAAAAACTGGAGCTGTGATGTAAATGTGGAGATACACTGATTAATATGAGGGTTATTTAAACAGAAGTCACAGAATGCCTTTGGAAAGAGATAGTGGTCTGAGACAGGAGTAAAACCAGCATTAACCCAGGGCTGAGTCAGAAATAAAATGGTATAAATGAAGACTAAATCTTGTATTAAATCCAGATTGAAAGCAAAGACTAAAACATAAGACTAAACCCTGAGTCAAAATGCAGAATAAATTCAAGTAAACTTAGACCAAACCTGGACTAAAGTGGGGTTCCACTGAATCCAGGACTAAATCAAACACTAAACCCAGGGCTAAGCCAGGAATAATTCTGGAGTAAATCAGGACTTCATAAAGATTAAACCAGGACTAAATCCATGACACAACAAAGGCTAGACCTGAAGGCTGTTCCACAAAAGTCTGTCAGAACAGCGTGGCTCCAGCCTGAAAACTAGCTGCATTAGTGTGAACATAGTAGTTATCCTGTTCCATAAAGACACTCTGGGCTCAGAGCCAGGCCAACTCCAGTCTCACTTGATCAGAAACAATTACACTGCGTCGGCAAAACATTAAAGTCGAGCGTTGATTCAATCGAACTTAAATGAAAAACTACAGCGTCCTCCAAAATTTTTGAGTGAATGAGAAAACAGAGAATTATCTTTTTTTGAATTAAACGTGTTTTATCAAAGTCACAAAGCGCTAAGAGCTGCACAAGAATAACACAACACAGATCATTTCTGTTAATGATGACTCAGGTTAAATAAAAACTTTGTCTTTCAGTTTACACATCTCCAGAAAAGAATAACACTAGGGGAAAATAAAAGTCAAATACATGTGACATTTAGGATTATAATATAATTTAAAAGAAACACTGAAACAGACTGCCTCAGTCTTATGTAGATGATAATCTATTTTAGCATTTTTAATTTGGCTAAATATTTATTTGATGGTTCTAGTGGTGAGTACAGTTCATAATTCTGATTAACATTAGAGACACCTGCTTTGTGATAAAAGGTCTCTCTTTAAATGTTCGACCTAAGACTGAGCTTTAACTTGCTCTGACCAGACTCAGACTCAGCAGAACTGACTCAGGATCAGCCTGTTTTAACAGAAATGACAACAGAATGAGCCGCACTAATCCAAAAAGCCTAGTTTATTGGGTTAGTTAGGTTAGTTAGGTGGAACAGCCATCTGGCTCTTTGCCACGACCAATAATTAAACCAGGACTAAACCAGGACTAAACAAGGACTAAACCACGACATAACTAGGTCTAAACCAGATCTAAACCAGGACATAACAAGACTAAACCAGGACTAAACAAGGACTAAACCAGGACTAAACCACGACATAACTAGGTCTAAACCAGATCTAAACCAGGACATAACAAGACTAAACCAGGACTAAACAAGGACTAAACCAGGACTAAACCACGACATAACTAGGTCTAAACCAGGACATAACAAGACTAAACCAGGACATAACCAGGTCTAAACCAAGAGTAAACCAGGTCTAAACTTGGACCAGTCAGGGCTCAGTGGGAGGGTGTTAGGTTGAGACCCGGTTATCGGCTGGATGTCAGTGAGGTACTACGAGCAATGAGACACTGGAAGCATGGAGTTGGCATAGACCACTGTTTTTCTTTTTATTTCTTTTTCCTTTTTCAATAAATATTCCAAAGTGCTATGTGCAAAGTGCAAACGTGCAGTGGCGGAAGGATGCGCTCAGTTCTCTCCAGCCGTCGACTCTCAGACCAAGTGGAAGTAGCACAACAACTCCTCAAAAACAACATCAACTTGGACTGATTTGAGGCAGCTTAAATAACTCCCACTAATTGGATCAAACCAAAGCCCAACCCCACAGGTAAGTTCAGTAACATTAGCTTTCCCTAAAACCATGTTAATAAACCGCCAAACAAATAGACTAAACAATAAACCATATTTAAAACCTAACACCATTTACAAACCCTAAAACCAAATACTTAAGGCTTCTTTAAAATTCCTTAATCATAAACACTGTTAAGTTTCCTCCCCCCTCCATTCTCCTGCCTTGGTCTGGCCCGGAACCTTTTTAATGTTGGTTGTTCTCCCGGGGCCTCTTTTGGCCAGACACCTGGAGACATGGAACAAAAGAGGTGAGTAAAACCAACACACGGCAACACAACACTTTACATTAAACACACCTATTGCACATTTCTCAATTAGTTCTAATTGTTTGTTCTTATTCCAGACCGGCAGCCATCATCCCAAGTGCAGATCTGCAGGCGGAACTATAAAACAATTAATAAATTATTTCTTAAAACCAATTGTGTTCAATGTCCTTCTTTATGTGCAAATTTGCGTTTGTTTAAAGTGCTGCGTGCTCCAGGACAGTTCTGTAACGGACTGTCTGTTCGTTACAGAGGGGCTTAAAGACTATAAACCAGAATATTTGATCCAATACTGTTCAAAGTAACACATGGACATTTTTATTCTGATCTCGTAAACTCTTATTAATCCAGTCGTGAGAGAAAGTGTAGCTCGGTGAAAGTTGATCTATTAGTATCCATCCTAATGTAACTTTATCTAAACATTTACAGCTTGTGTTGGAGTCGATTCAGGCCTGTTTCGCTTCATAAACACATTCCTCTGGTGAGAATTTCCCATTTACTCCTCTCTGCCCGACTCTGCGCTCGGCTCCGTTTATAAATGAGCGTAATACAGTTTAATTTAGCCCCATCCATCACGTCCTGAGAGCAGCTGTCATTTCCTCACAGCTCCACTCACTCAGAACAGAGCGGGGCACTTTCTGGAGAAAAGGCAGAGTGGAAACGGGCCGGACTTCCTGTCGGGCCTCGGTCTGAGGCTGTGGGAGATTTGTTTCACCGATAATAGGCTCGTATTATGTCGCTGCGGTCAATTTACAGCCATTAACGTCAGGGGCATCTCCCGGTGAAGGTGGACACTCCCACGATGCACTGCTGTGACCCACAAACATCATCTGGAGTGTCATGACCGCGGGCTCAGGAACAGGAAGACTCCAATGCAAACAACCCAAACTCCAAGAAAACGTTTAAACCAAATTTATTTTTAAGAGAAACAGACGCATACAAAAATCCAAAAACCAAAATTCTCCCAGAACCGAAAACACAGGCAAAATTCCAGAGAAAATGAAAATACCAAAACCACGAACTAGAAAATTCACAAGTGGCGACAAAAGGAACACAGACCAAACTTACGGGTGACGGTGACAGAGACGAAGACAGAGACAATGACAATGACCTGGTACTGAGGGGAAGGACAAACAGGTATAAATAGACACAGACAACAAGGGACAGGTGAAACATATTAGGGCGGAGCAGGTAATCACACAGGAGGGAAAAACACAAGGCAGGAAGTCAAGCATGGACACAGACAAGGGCACGACATTTCAAAATAAAAGTCCATTGAATACAACACAAACCGGAAACAATATAAAACAGACATGAATCATGACAGTACCCCCCCCTTAAAGGCCGACCACTGGGCGGCCTAACACTCCTATAACCCAAAAATCCTTTCTTCGACATTTCCTGGGTGGGTGGAGGGGGGGGTCAGTCGGAGGGGAACAAGTCCACTAGACAACTGGCACGGGGACACACTCAGGAAAGGCTTGGGGGGAACCGATGCGGCGGGTCCGGCCCTTGGACACTGGTTGGCCGGACGGGGCGCTAGGGGAGAAACGTGGTGTTGGATCCAGCCCTCTAACTACTGGCTGGACGGGACACTCGGGGGAAGTCTGATGAGTCGGGTCCGGCCCTCTAATACTGATCGGCCGGACGGGCGCCGGGTACACTGGTGAGTCGGGTCCGGCCCTCTGAACTGGTCGGCCGGACGGGCACTCGGTTACAGATGCGCGCACGTCCGGCCCTCGGAACTGGTCGGCCGGACGTGGCGCTAGTGGAAGGGGAATATGCCGGGAACAGGCACAAGGGGGGAAAAAATTTTGTGCCGGGATGGGAACACATGGACGGGACTTGCAGAAGGACGGACTCAGGACCAGGTAGGGACAGGAAACTCCGGACATGGCAGGGACAGGAACTCCGGACATGGTAGGGACAGGAAACTCCGGACATGGCAGGGACAGGAAACTCCGGACATGGCAACGACAGGAAACTCCGGACATGGCAACGACAGGAAACTCCGGACATGGCAACGACAGGAAACTCCGGACATGGCAACGACAGGAAACTCCGGACATGGCAGGGACAGGAAACTCCGGACATGGCAGGGACAGGAAACTCCGGACATGGCAGGGACAGGAAACTCCGGACATGGCAGGGACAGGAAACTCCGGACATGGCAGGGACAGGAAACTCCGGACATGGCAGGGACAGGAAACTCCGGACATGGCAGGGACAGGAAACTCCAGACATGGCAACGACAGGAAACTCCAGACAGGGCAACGACAGGAAACTCCAGACAGGGCAACGACAGGAAACTCCAGACAGGGCAACGACAGGAAACTCCAGACAGGGCAACGACAGGAAACTCCAGACAGGGCAACGACAGGAAACTCCAGACAGGGCAACGACAGGAAACTCCAGACAGGGCAACGACAGGAAACTCCAGACAGGGCAACGACAGGAAACTCCAGACAGGGCAACGACAGAAAACTCCGGACAGGGCAACGACAGAAAACTCCGGACATGCTGGGAGAACAAGGAACAAAACTCATGGACAGGCTGGGAGAACAAGGAACAAAAACTCATGGACAGGCTGGGAGAACAAGGAACAAAACTCATGGACAGGCTGGGAGAACAAGGAACAAAAACTCATGAACAGGCTGGGAGCACAAGGAACAAAAACTCGTGAACAGGCTGGGAGAACAAGGAACAAACTCATGAACAGGCTGGGAGAACAAGGAACAAAAACTCATGGACAGGCTGGGAGAACAAGGAACAAAACTCATGGACAGGCTGGGAGAACAAGGAACAAAAACTCATGAACAGGCTGGGAGAACAGGGAACAAAAACTCATGAACAGGCTGGGAGGACAAAGAACAAAAACTCATGAACAGGCTGGGAGAACAAAGACCAAAAAAAACAAAGGGCCAGGCTGGGAGGACAACAGAGACGACCAGACGAGGAGAGGCCAGACGAGGAAGGACCAAACGAGGGATGAACCAGACGAGGATGAACCAGACGAGGAAGGACCAAACGAGGGATGAACCAGACGAGGGATGAACCAGACGAGGAAGGACCAGACGAGGATGAACCAGACGAGGATGAACCAGACGAGGATGAACCAGACGAGGAAGAACCAGACGAGGATGAACCAGGCGAGGGATGAACCAGGCGAGGAAGGACCAGACGAGGGATGAACCAGACGAGGGATGAACCAGACGAGGAGAGGTCAGGCTGGGAAGGACCGTATGGGCGACCAGACGAAGGGTGAACCAGACGAAGGGTGAACCAGACGAAGGGTGAACCAGACGGAGGATGAACCAGACGGAGGATGAACCAGACGGAGGATGAACCATACGAAGGATGAACCAGACCAGACGGAGGATGAACCAGACAGAGGAGGAACCAGACGAAGGATGAACCGAACCAGACGAAGGATGAACCAGACCAGACGGAGGATGAACCAGACGGAGGATGAACCAGACCAGACGGAGGATGAACCAGACGGAGGAGGAACCAGACGAAGGATGAACCGAACCAGACGAAGGATGAACCAGACCAGACGGAGGATGAACCAGACGGAGGATGAACCAGACGGAGGATGAACCGAACCAGACGAAGGATGAACCAGACGAGGGAAGGAGCCAGACGAGGGAAGGAGCCAGACGAGGGAAGGAGCCAGACGAGGGAAGGAGCCAGACGAGGGAAGGAGCCAGACGAGGGAAGGAGCCAGACGAGAAAAGGGGCCAGACGAGGAAAGGGGCCAGACGAGAAAAGGGGCCAGACGAGGAAAGGGGCCAGACGAGGGAAGGAGCCAGACGAGGGAAGGAGCCAGACGAGGGAAGGAGCCAGACGAGGGAAGGAGCCAGACGAGGGAAGGAGCCAGACGAGGGAAGGAGCCAGACGAGGGGATGAGCCACACGAGGGGATGAGCCACACGAGGGGTGAGCCACTCGAGGGGAGAGCCACTCGAGGGAAGGAGCCAGACGAGGGAAGGAGCCAGACGAGGGGATGAGCCCGACGAGGGGATGAGCCCGACGAGGGGTGAGCCACTCGAGGGGTGGGCCTCTCTGGGGGCTGAGACGTACTCTCAGGGAAAACTCTCTGGGGCTGAGACGTACTCTCAGGGAAAAACTCACTGGGGGGCTGAGACGTACTCTCAGGGAAAACTCTCTGGGGGCTGAGACGTACTCTCAGGGAAAACTCTCTGGGGGCTGAGACGTACTCTCAGGGAAAAAACTCTCTGGGGGCTGAGACGTACTCTCAGGGAAAACTCTCTGGGGGCTGAGGCAAAGACTCTGAAAACAGTTCTGGAGGCTGAAGCGAAGACTCTGGAAACAGTTCTGGAGGCTAAAGCGAAGACTCTGGAAACAGTTCTGGGGGCTGAAGCGAAGACTCTGGAAACAGTTTTGGCGCTGAAGCGAAGACTCTGGAAACAGTTCTGGGGGCTGAAGCGGAGACTCTGGAAACAGTTCTGTGGGCTGAAGCGAAGACTCTGGAAACAGTTTTGGCGCTGAAGCGAAGACTCTGGAAACAGTTCTGGGGCTGAAGCGAAGACTCTGGAAACAGTTCTGGGGCTGACACGAAGACTCTGGAAAACGGTTCTGGGGCTGACACGAAGACTCTGGAAAAACAGTTCTGGGGCTGACACGAAGACTCTGGAAAACAGTTCTGGGGCTGACACGAAGACTCTGGAAAACAGTTCTGGGACTGACACGAAGACTCTGGAAAACAGTTCTGGGGCTGACACGAAGACTCTGGAAAACAGTTCTGGGGCTGACACGAAGACTCTGGAAAACAGTTCTGGGGCTGACACGAAGACTCTGGAAAACAGTTCTGGGGCTGACACGAAGACTCTGGAAAACAGTTCTGGGACTGACACGAAGACTCTGGAAAACAGTTTTGGGGCTGACACGAAGACTCTGGAAAACAGTTCTGGGGCTGACACAAAGACTCTGGAAAACGGTTCTGGGGCTGACACGAAGACTCTGGAAAACAGTTCTGGGGCTGACACGAAGACTCTGGAAGACAGTTCTGGGGCTGCGGAGTCTCAGTTCGGACCAGGTCATTCTGTCATGACCGCGGGCTCAGGAACAGGAAGACTCCAATGCAAACAACCCAAACTCCAAGAAAACGTTTAAACCAAATTTATTTTTAAGAGAAACAGACGCATACAAAAATCCAAAAACCAAAATTCTCCCAGAACCGAAAACACAGGCAAAATTCCAGAGAAAATGAAAATACCAAAACCACGAACTAGAAAATTCACAAGTGGCGACAAAAGGAACACAGACCAAACTTACGGGTGACGGTGACGGTGACGGAGACGGAGACGGAGACGGAGACGGAGACGGAGACGGAGACGGAGACGGAGACAGAGACAATGACAATGACCTGGTACTGAGGGGAAGGACAAACAGGTATAAATAGACACAGACAACAAGGGACAGGTGAAACATATTAGGGCGGAGCAGGTAATCACACAGGAGGGAAAAACACAAGGCAGGAAGTCAAGCATGGACACAGACAAGGGCACGACATTTCAAAATAAAAGTCCATTGAATACAACACAAACCGGAAACAATATAAAACAGACATGAATCATGACATGGAGTTGACTTTCAGTTTTTTCACATGGCTTTGTTTTGACCTGTTTTCTGTTTTTTCTTGATTTTTTTTTTCGTTAACTGCAAAGCAAGTGGCACATTAATAATTTGAGGTATTTCTTTGACAATATGTTAACAAATTCTGAATTTGATCCTGAATTGTATTTGTGTGTTTTTTATTAAATGCTGGTTTAGTCGTTGTATTAGCCCTGATGTAGAGCTGTTTATTCCTGAATTCAGATCCTAATTCTGACCAGGGTCAGACCTGTTCAGTCCTAAACCTGGTCCTGGTTTTGTTTTATGTTTAATACATACTTTTGTTCTATTTTAGTCTTGGTTAAGGTCTGGTTTAGCCTGGGTTTGGTTGTGGTTTAATCATGAAGTATGTCCTAATCACGTTGTGGTTTGGTCCTGAATTAGTTCCTGTTGTAGTCTTTAGTTTTGTCCAAGTTTAGTCTTTGTTTAGTAATATTTATTCTGGCTTTAGTGCAGATTTAGTTCAGTCTTGATTTTGTCCTAAATTGTGTTTATGCACATGATTTAAGTCTTGGTATAGTTTTATTCTGGTTTCATCATAGTTTAGTCTTTGATTAGTCCTGTTTTAGTCCTGACTTGATTTAATTCTTTGTTTGGCCCTGGTGGGATTCCTATTTAGTCTTGGTTTAGACCTGATTTAGTCCTGGTTAATCGTTAGTATTGTTCTCTTTTTGTTCCTCTTATTGTCCTGCTACTTATCTACCTCACTCTGTAACCGAAACAGAGACAGTAACAGTCCTGTAATCCTTTCCAAAGCTACATCTTATCCAGCCTCTCACTGTAGACCAAACTCACACAGGGAGACACTTTTTTAATCCTCTTCTCCGTCTGTCGTCAGGCTGTGACATGTGCGCCGACAACAGAAACGGAGAGTGTCCGATGCACGGCCCTCTTCACTCTCTGAGGAGACTCGTCGGGACCAGCAGCTCCTCGGCCCCTGTCGCTTTACCGGACGTCCCAGACTGGCTCCGAGACCTGCCGCGAGAGGTACAAGAAACAAATATTACATGTGACATCTGACTAAAGAAACTATACTGTAAATGTGGAATAGAATAAACCCAGACTTAACTAGAAGTAAACAAGGACTAAACCTGGACTAAACCTGGAGAGAACCAGGACTAAACCCGGACTAAACCCGGACTAAACCCGGACTAAACCCGGACTGAACCCGGACTGAACCCGGACTGAACCAGGACTAAACCCGGACTAAACCCCGACTAAACCTGGACTAAACCTGGACTAAACCTGGACTAAACCTGGACTGAACCAGGACTAAACAAGACCTTAACCTGGACTGAACCAGGACTAAACCTGGACTAAACCTGGACTAAACCTGGACTGAACCTGGACTGAACCTGGACTGAACCAGGACTAAACCCGGACTAAATCTGGACTAAACCTGGACTAAACCCTGACTAAACCCTGACCAAACCCGGACTAAATCTGGACTAAATCTGGACTAAACCTGGACTAAACCTGGCCTAAACAAGGACTAAACCTGGACTAAACCTGGACTAAACCCTGACTAAACCCTGACTAAACCCGGACTAAATCTGGACTAAATCTGGACTAAACCTGGACTAAACCTGGCCTAAACAAGGACTAAACCTGGACTAAACCCTGACTAAACCCTGACTAAACCCGGACTAAACCTGGCCTAAACAAGGACTAAACCTGGACTAGACCAGGACTAAACCCTGACTAAACCCTGACTAAACCCTGACTAAACCCTGACTAAACCCGGACTAAACCTGGCCTAAACCTGGACTAGACCAGGACTAAACCCTGACTAAACCCTGACTAAACCCTGAATAAACCCTGACTAAACCTGGCCTAAACAAGGACTAAACCCTGACTAAACCCTGACTAAACCCTGACTAAACCCTGACTAAATCCTGACTAAACCCAGACTAAACCCGGACTAAACCTGGACTAAACCTGGACTGAACCAGGACTAAACAAGGACTAAACAAGACCTTAACCTGGACTGAACCTGGACTAAACCTGGACTAAACCTGGACTAAACCCTGACTAAACCCGGACTAGACCCGGACTAGACCTGGACTAGACCTGGACTGAATCCTCATTGACCTCATCTAAACTGATTGAGGCTGTTTCTTTCTCGTCTCCAGGTTTGTCTGTGCACCAGTACCGTCCCGGGGCTGGGGTACGGGATCTGCGCGGCTCAGAGGATTCCTCAGGGAACGTGGATCGGGCCGTTTCAGGGAGTCCCTCTGCTTCTGGACAAGATACAGAGCGGAGCCGTCAGGAACTCACGACATCTGTGGGAGGTACGAGCAGGCCTTTAGTCTGGATTATGTGTTTTATAAACCCAGTTCTAATACGTTGTCTCACGTTAAACACAGTTTTCCACAGTTTTGTGCTGTTTAGTTTCGAGGGTCATCTGTACAAAAGGCTGGTGGACAAAAGCAGGTTAAACAAACTCAAATTCAAAACATACCATATTGATGTGACTTTGCTCTCAGTTGTTTGCCCGACACAAGCACAGGTAACGATTAAAGAACATGTCACAGTGAAGTCTGAAGACGCACACATTAATAACAGTGCAGAGTTATAGTTTTGTATATAGTGCGTCCAGTCATACAGTAATACTGTGTTTAAAGTCTCTAAATCTGGTGTGAGTTTCAGAAGACCTGTCTGGCATCTGAAAAGGTTCATGTCCTGATTGTGAGGAGTCCTTGTTTATATTGTCTGCAGAAGTAACACGTACTCTCTGCCACAGAACAACCTGTGACACAATAATTAAGGGTGAGAGGATAGACACCTGTGGTACACCAGGCTCTGAAGCTGGATTAAGAGGTTAGAGGTTCACTTTCCATCTCTGGCAACTTACACTAGGTCATATGTAACAGATTCAGACACAGACGCATGAATGACACTGTGCTAAAAATATGTTTTATCATCAGCTTTATGTTAGATCAACAGATTAATAGACTGTGATATCTATTTAATTTTAGCATAAACTGTAGTCTCCTCACTTTGTTTGTTGTTAGTCTTTAGCTCTTTGTGAGTCTATGCTCTTCATTCAGTCTCAGAACAGAACTCTGGAGAAGTTGATCAAGAGAGCTGTATTTTATATATATATATATATATATATATATATATATATATAAATACAATTTTTCAAAACTACAATTCCAAAACTCTTACTCAAGTGGAAATTTAAATCTCTCAAGTCTATCGACAGACTGTATATTATGGCTTTAGATGTATTCCAGTGTTTGTGGACAGTATGACACCCCTCATCTCTGTATATTCTTGTTTGTGAGTCTGTTGAGAGTATATTGCGAGGCGGCGGCGGTCGTGTGCGTCCCTCGTCCATCGATCGCTCGGGGTATTTCCATACGGTGGCAGCAGGAGTCAATGTGGCGTTATAAACAGCTGCATTTGCATGAGCCTCCAGACTGATGAGTCCCTTTAGACCGGCGCTAAAGGTCAGCGTCGCATCAGTCTGCCCTGCCACCACCGCACGTCAGGCCACTACTGATGAGGTCACAGGTCAGAGGTCACCGGGGGGAGGGAGGGGCTGCTATCACAGACACAAGTACAACACGGAGATGGAATGAAAGAGTTTAAGAACTACACCAGGACTAAATCAGGATTAAATCAGGTCTTAACCAGGACTAACCTTTACTAAGACCAGGAATAAAGACTGACTAAAGCTGGAACTAAATCTGAACCAGAAGTAAACCTTGAGTAGGATTATTTCAGCTCTAAGAATGGATCAGGTTCAAGAATAAACCAGGACTAAACCTGCACCTAACTAGGACTAACTCAGGATTGAACCAGAGCTAAACTAGGACGTAACCAAGTCAGGTTTGAACCTTCAACTAAACCAGAACTAAACTGAGGCGGGGCTAATATTAGACTAAATCAAATTAGTTTAAGACTTAACCTGGACTAAACTAGGTTTTTACTCCAGGTCTAAACAAGACTAAACCCATGCTTAATCAAGGCTTTTGTATGCTTCCTGTAAAACAAAAAAGTTTAAACGTAACTTTTAAAATGATTATAATCAGAAAAATATAATTAAGTCATTACAATTGCCATAGAGCAATAAAATGATTTACAACATCACTAAGCAATCTGTATTTCAAGATTCTCAGTCCTAATAATAAACCTAATAAAGGTTACAAAAAGGCACCAGGGCGTAGGGTTTGAGCTCAAACACGTTTGTTTCCAGAGGCCTTCTTCGTAACATCTCACTGTAAAAACCTGCCTCTCGGTAAATACTCCCTGATAATCCTCAGAGGACTGCAGTGATAGAGTATAATTCTGTTCTGATCCTGCCTAGTGTTGTTTGTGGCTTTGGGACGATGTGTGAGGTCAGAGGTGACAGGTCACAGGGGGAGGGGCTTCTGTCAGAGTCAAGTCCAACATGTATTTAATCATTATGTGATGTCTTTATTCTGTGGATGTGAATAAAGATGGACAGAGGGACTCCTGCGGCTGATTTGTTCAAACATGAGTCTAAATCTATAAATATAATGTCTCTATAGCTATAATTTTAACCTAAAAGACATAATACTGGAAAATATGTCCAGTTAAGTACAAAGTCAAAAAACAACCAGGACTTAACATGGAAAGAAATAGTGGTCCTGGACTTTCCAATTCATCCTAAAGATGAAGGTTTAGTCTTGGCTTAGAGTGTTTCTGTCGTTCTGTCTCCTGTCCAGGGCTCCTTTTACAATGGAACTGGAGAAAAACATTAATCAGACTGAAGTAGGGCCTATAAAGACATGTTATTATTAATACAGAGTTAATACAGGCATGTTTTAAATCTCTATAACACTCTTCCCTGCGGTCAACGTCTGAAATAGATTTAGAGAAAGAGATTTAGGCTGTGACTGGTCTATTGTTAAGCTCTACAAATGTGTCTGTTCCATATGACTTCATCTCTGGACCCCTCAGAGCTGCTGTGTGTCCTTGTTTGGCCCTCAGACCGTCTGTTTCCCCGCTCTGCCCCGGAGTAAACCTGATCGGCTCTGGCTCCGATAGAAAGCGCTCCTCGGGGCAGGACTCGGTCATTAGGCTCCCATCGACAGGACCTTCCCATTACTCCTCAGCCGTGGTTAAAGTCTCTTATTGACGCCTCCCAAAACAGGAAGTGAAGTGTGTCCTATAGCCAATCAGGAAAGCTGCTGGCATGTTGTCTATGGCGTCCAGGAATGGCCAGTTTTAATTAAGACGAGCGGCAGGAGGAGCGGGAGAGATTTTCTGGTGCTGCAGTATTTCACTTGCATTGATCTGCTCAGAGAGTGACTTTATGGTGGAATAAGTCCTTAAGCGTCTTTATCTCTGTTTCTGGGTTTACACAGCGTTTAAACACCTCCAGACATCGATAAGACTGACTTCAATTAGACGGCAACGGATAAGTCCCTCAGAAAAAGCTTTGTTTATTGCGTTTAATTCTGAAAACATCTGTCTTTAAACTCTTAAGACTTCAGATTTGAACATGAACTAAGCTGCTAAAACAGGCTCCAGTCCAACGTAACGAGCACTATAATAGTATAAAATAAAGTTTATTTCTACAGATCGTCCACTGAAGCTGTAGGAGCCCTGCTGATGCAAGATACATCCGTGTGTCTTGTTACTTACATTAGGTGGATCACAAAGAAGAACAAGTAAAGCTAGTTTCCTAAAGGTAGATGCATTGCCATTAACCAGAGGAGGCTACATTTTAAAGCAGCACTATGTAACTTTTACTGGCTCTATACACACACGCATTCATGTGATGTTTAACGAGGCGGAGATACTAGCACGTTAATCAGCCCTGAACTCAGAAACAGAAGTTTATGGTCTGCTCGAAACCTTTGATACAACAAAAATACTAATTTTGTATTTTGCTGTGACAAATTGGTTTTGTTTTATTTTTCTTTCAAATAAGATAAAAGCAGGCAGGTCTCTCTGTTGTTGTGGCTTAATGTGGCCCTGAATGTTTTGAGCGTAATGACGAGGAAATGAAACGTGTGCAGCTGACAGTGAGGAGACAGACACAGATAAAGCCACCAGTCGTTCTTAAACACGTCTTCACGTTCACTTCAGGTCTTAAATAAGCACCTCGTTTACGTCCAGCACAAGTTCTGCTTTTGCAATGCTCAGATACTGGTACACTTTCTGTGATACTGTCAAAACAAAAGCCTCGCCTCATTATGTTATATGTAGTGTCTTTAGAGTAAACGTGAACATGGGAAATGTCTGGGGCAATTACAAAAACATCACAACAGCACCAGGGCCTATAATAAGTAATCTTACAGTTGGAGTCCATCTCCGTGTCGGCCGCAGCGGCTGGTGGGAGGCCTTATAAATACATTCACATTTAGGACATGAAGTTACAGGAACACTGAGCTTTATCAAACAAACTTGTACTCAACACGACTAAGGATTATGTCAAACAAACACAAGTTTCAGAAAAATCTACATGATACTATAATAGCTTCAACCGAATACTATAAGTATATAACTATATACTAACTATAAGACTGAGTTAATGTTCATTACAAGAGAGACTGGAAACGTAGTAAATGTACTTGTATGACACTCTCCTGCTCTTCCTGTTACTCTCTCTTAGAAGTAGGCCCAAAGTTTACTGTTTGAAAGGTTTTAATGAAACTGAAGTCTCTGGGCACAGGAGATCTCCCGAGACCTGGCTCTGAGTGGGACTGGTCCTGTGACACTGTGGTCAAAGAGCGTTTACATGTGAGCCACAGGAACTCATGAGGGGAGCTGTGTATATTTTCTGTGCATCGTCAAAGCAGCACCAGGACCTATTATAAGTGATCCCTCAGGACTTGAATCACTTTCCTGTTTCTGAAGTTAAAGCACTTCCTGATTCCCACTACCTCTCTCTGTATTAATAACCGTCTGTCTTCATGACGTCCATCGATAAAACCCAAACGCCTCGCTGAAACCCAAACAGAGCGAGGCCTAACGTGTAATTTAACACGATTATGTAACGTTAGGTCAGCTTTAATAAAAGACACATTACTCCAGTGTTAAGTTATGACTTCAGTCGGACAAACATTAGTGAGTCTCAGACCGATTAAAACGAGACGGGAACTCAGGGAAAAGCCTCGTGATCGACAAATGAAAATAATCTCTACATGTGAGCAATATTTTACAAAGACTACAAAAAACACAACTTATTTTGAAACATGGAGACAGATTGTGTTTGGAAATAGTTAGACAGTTGTTATTATTAGAGTAATGCATACAATAAGAAATAAAGATGTCTCGCTTAATGGATACTTACTCAGGTCTTTCATTTATCTTCACTTCAGACGCTGTTTCTTGAATTAACTTCCACGAATGCTTTTAGAATTCATTCCACTCACCTTTGACTATGTTTAAGACTAAGTCCAAGTGTTTTGGTTCCTAGTCCAAGTCAAGTCCAAGTCTTAGACCTTCCAAACCATAACGAGTCACCATCTCTGGTTCCACCACAATTATAGTTACACCAAATAAAATAAAAGTTTTTTGATTCTGGGGAAATATACTCATTAAAAAGAATCTCGCACACAGTAAGGTTTGTAGAAAGTATATGAAGATCGAGTGTGTATGTAGTAAAATAGAAATCTCAAATGTACTCCTAAAAAACAAACATTTGATCTGGTTGATAAATGAAAAGTGTGGCGTGTGCTGTCCTTAGAGCTACACTGAAGTCACACTGAAAAGACATACTGGGGAAGCTCTGGATGCTCTTAGGCAGGAGGAGTTTACTAACCATCAGAGACAGTTGAACACAGTGGTAACAGTTTAGATTTCCTGTTGGAAAAAGATTATTCTGTCAGAAGAAGCTTTAACAAGGAAAAATGATTACCCAACTGGTGTCAGATGGAAGGACCTGGCCTAACATGTGCCGCCTGAACAAGTCAGAGTAACGTTCTTGCCTCACGTGGTTCAGTTAAAACATTTCATGTTTTTTTTCATGAGTGAGAGAAGAATAAAGGCGATTGACAGAAGTACTGGCAAGGATTCTGCATCAATGAGGATGATGTACTTTAAAAAAGCTGTGCCAAAAGGCAAAGCCGGTTGATCAATGACCTGTGATGGTTGAATGGAGGACACAGGACTGATGATAAAACTCAGGGCTTTCCCAAAGAAAACCCAAGATTTTAACAAGTTTTAGTGAGATTTGAACAGATTTTAGTTGAATTATACAAGTTTTAGTGAGACAGTTGAACAGATTTTATTTAGAAATAAAAGGCAAAACATCTCCAGTCTGTCTTGCACTCTTGACTTTTCCAAAACGATTAATGTAGAAAAGGCTGAAATGGTCGGATTGTGAGAAAGTGTGTGTCATTAAACAGTACGGACCGATCCGTTTTAGTGCGGCCCATTCATCATGTTCTGTTAAAGAAATAGTCTGGGGCTTTGTTTTTAAAAATGTTCACTATGTGGACAGAGTAAAATCTGCCGTAATGAACACGTCAAACTGTCGCTGTTGGTGAGATACGACCCTTCCACTCCACAATCATCGGATCCCGGGTCAGAAAGCACTGTGAGATAATATTAGTGATGGGGTAATGTTTGTGTTCAGACGTTTAACTTGTAAAAATACATGTTTTTCTGCGTGTTTGAATCCCCCTGTGGCACATCGTTGTCCACTTTTAACCAAATATTTTCCCTCTGACTGTTTTTCTCTGCAGTTTCTCTGAAGTCTCACAGTTGGACCCAGCTCGGATCTGCGTTAGACTCATATTAGACTCAAAGGAGGACAGGCCGCTGTTTTCACTGGAAATCCTTTTTGATTAAAGCCATATTAAAACTACTGAGAGGGAATGAAAACTAATTTTACTTCTTTCAACACAGTCAGTGATTGAGCCAGAGTTTAACTGAACATTTTACATGAGCTAGTTTTATCACCTTCTATTGATGACTATTTAGGTTTTAGTTGGATTTGAACACTTCTCAGGAAATCTGACATTAGGAAAAAGTAATATACAGTCTTTAATGTAAATTATGAAGTGGTTGAATAGACCTTATAGTGTCCTGTTTGATCCGAGCAGTGGACTGTTGCTCTAATCAAACCCTACTCTCAGAGGCTCTTTGGTCGTTTACTTCTATTTCTTTTATGATATTCAAAGAGAGTCTGGCTGTTTTCAATGGGGAGTATGCATTTTTATTTTCACAGAAAACCTGTGGAGTAAAAAAAGACTGTAAGACGAAGGATTTTAATAAATGAGAATTTTCAGCTTTGTCCAATCACAGCTCACTTCTGGAGAAAAAGAGCGCTCCCATTGGTCAACACCGATGTAAATAAGGAAGTAAAGGCTGCTGATAAAAGTATATATTCAGCTTAAGTCTTTTTACAGAGAAACACGAAAAGAAAACACTGATGAGAAGCTAAAAGTTTACGGTTTTCAGTTTGACATTAGTATTTTAAAGGAAATATTTTGTCTGGTTTGACTTTTTTAAGCAAAGAAAAGCATGAGAGGCCCCTCTGCTGCTGTTGGAGGAGAGTGGCTCTGAGACAATGAAAGAAACTGTGCCACTTTATGATGACACTTTTTTCTCTTGTTTGTGGTTCATTGTGAATCATGTCAAAAAGTCTGTGGCACAACTTTCTCTTAAGTTTTCTTTCTGATGAGGATAACAGGGCTTTTTTAGCATTGTTTCTTTCTTTTTAGACTTGTATCAAATAAAGAAGTGACTGGGTATTTTCCCAAACCTTTACCTCTTCTTCTCATCTGCCCCTGGTTGTAGTATTTTGGCCTCCAGGGCCACCGTACCTCCTCTCAGTCCCGACTGTTGTGTGAGAAAGCAGAGTGTCCCACCTCGGAGCTGCTTCTGTAAATATTATGTCTGTGATTAAAGGCCTCTGATTTATGGCCGGTCTGGACCTGGACTGGGTCGTGGTGAAGTCCTGGTCCAGTGGAGGTCCAGACTGTTGGTTTTGGGCGGGAACATTGTGGCGGCGATGATGGCAGAAAGGTTTATGAGGCTGTGTCTGACAAATAAAGGGCAGTTTGAGAAAGATGTGCAGAAACTAACTCTCATCTCAGGATTAGACTGTGACTCAAAAACAATGGCTTTTTATGGTGAGGCGTTTAGTTAAAACCTGGCTCACAATTTAGCAGTGACCCTTCAGTGTAACTATGTTTAGGTTTTATTTGGTATTAAAGGTGTAAAATATTTGAGCAGTGCTTTTGTTTCAATCAGATTTAAACAAGTTTCATTTTGATTTTGGATCTGGACAGGGCTTTAAACAGATTTTAGTTCAGTGTCCGTGAGCATTTTAGTTGGTTTTGAACAGGACTTAGTTCGATCTGAACAGGTTTTAATTGGATTTGAACAGGTTTGAAGTGGAATTTAAACAGACTTTATATTATTTTAACAAGTTTTAAATGTGTTTTAACAGGTTTTAGATCAATCTGAGCATGTTACATTATTTTAAACATGTTTTGTCAGACTTGAACAGGTTTTAGTTGGAGCTGAGCAGGTGTTAGATGGATCCGGGCAGGTCTCAGATGGATTTAAACAGTTTTCCGATGGAGTAGAGCAGGTGGTGTCGTCCCGTCTCTTGCAGGATTACGGTGAGTGAGATTAGATTAGGAAAAGAGCGCCGCAGTGACGTGTGGCTGATGAAGACGGCAGATAACAGTAGAATTAGTGCCGTTTTATTGATTTTGTGTAAAAGCGAGGCATGAGAGCATCGATCCGCTCTCACAACCAGTTTTACACCAAAAATACAAGACAACAGAGAGACAACAACCGAGAAGAACAAACGCCGGGGTCTGGAGGCGGGAAAACTTCAGTCGACTGTAGGTCTGTGGATTGGAACAGGGTTTAGATGAATTTGGACAAGTTTTAGATGGATTTGAACTGGTTTCAGTTGTATTTGAATGGGTTTTATTTGGACTTGAATGTTTTATTTGGATTTAATAATAATAATAATAATGGATTGGTTTTATATAGCGCATTTTCAAGGCTCTCAAAGCGCTTTAAAGAGTCCATTATTCATTCACTCCACAGTCACACACTGGTGGTGGAGACGTGGCAGCCATTTTGCACCTACGGACTCTCCAACCTCCAACCATTCTCTCACATTCATACACCAGAGTTGTGGCACTGGAGGCAAGGTGGGTTAAGTGTCTTGCCCAAGGACACAACGACAGTATGAACTGTGGGGAGAGCAGGAATCGAACCGCCTACCTTCTGTTTGAAGTACGACTGCTCTATCACTGAGCTACTGCCGCCTACTGCCGATTTGACAGATTTTAGTTGGATTTGAACAGGTTTTAGTTGGATTTGAATGGGTAATATTTGGATTAGAACAGGTTTTAGTTGGATTTGAATGGGTTTATTTGGATTTGAACACGTTTTGGTTGGATTTGAATGGGTTTTATTGGATTTGAACAGGTTTTAGTTGGATTTGAATGGGTAATATTTGAATTAGAACAGGTTTTAGTTGGATTTGAATGGGTTTTATTGGATTTGAACACGTTTTGGTTGGATTTGAATGGGTTTTGTTGGATTTGAACAGGTTTTAGTTGGATTTGAATGGGTAATATTTGGATTAGAACAGGTTTTAGTTGGATTTGAATGGGTTTATTTGGATTTGAACACGTTTTGGTTGGATTTGAATGGGTTTTATTGGATTTGAACAGGTTTTAGTTGGATTTGAATGGGTAATATTTGGATTAGAACAGGTTTTAGTTGGATTTGAATGGGTTTATTTGGATTTGAACACGTTTTGGTTGGATTTGAATGGGTTTTATTGGATTTGAACAGGTTTTAGTTGGATTTGAATGGGTAATATTTGAATTAGAACAGGTTTTAGTTGGATTTGAATGGGTTTTATTGGATTTGAACACGTTTTGGTTGGATTTGAATGGGTTTTATTGGATTTGAACAGGTTTTAGTTGGATTTGAATGGGTAATATTTGGATTAGAACAGGTTTTAGTTGGATTTGAATGGGTTTATTTGGATTTGAACAGGTTTTAGTTGGATTTGAATGGGTAATATTTGGATTAGAACAGGTTTTAGTTGGATTTGAATGGGTTTATTTGGATTTGAACAGGTTTTAGTTGGATTTGAATGGGTAATATTTGGATTTGAACAGGTTTTAGTTGGATTTGAATGGGTTTATTTGGATTTGAACAGGTTTTAGTTGGATTTGAATGGGTAATATTTGGATTAGAACAGGTTTTAGTTGGATTTGAATGGGTTTATTTGGATTTGAACAGGTTTTAGTTGGATTTGAATGGGTAATATTTGGATTTGAACAGGTTTTAGTTGGATTTGAATGGGTTTATTTGGATTTGAACAGGTTTTAGTTGGATTTGAATGGGTAATATTTGGATTAGAACAGGTTTTAGTTGGATTTGAATGGGTTTATTTGGATTTGAACAGGTTTTAGTTATGAACATGTTTGTGTGGGGTTTAAACCTTATCTAAACCACAGAGTTTGCTTGTGTTAAGTGTAGAGGCTGCACTTGACCTTGGCCCTTTCAGAGTAAAAGCTGATGAAGCAGACATGAGAGCAGTGACCTCTGAGTGTGAGCGCTATCAGTAAAAAGCCTAAAGTGAAGTCTTGACACACGGCTGGTATTTAAATGGACCCCAGAGCGACGTGACAGAGACGACTGTGAGGCTTATCGAGCAGCGTGTGTCACTAATGCAGCTCAGTTATCGCTAAAAACACTAGTAATGCACACTCAACGGTTCACACCAACTGCACGACTTTTGACTCCTGTGTGAGCTGCCAATGTGGAAAAAGTCTCCAATGTTTCTCGTAAAATTCCATCACTGGCAACAGTAATATAATGAATAAACTGAGTCACTTGATGGTAAAAGTTTTTATGGTAAAATTTATCATAAATTACCTTAAGGTCAACACTTATTACGGCCATTCCCTGGAATTAAATTAACAGTAAATAAAAAAAATCTCTAAAGGGATTAGCAAAATAATATGGTAAAATAGTATAATTTAGTACATCTTACGATAGCGCTGTAAAATATAATAAAAAGGTTAGAACAGGTTTAAGATGAATTTGAGCAAGCTACAGTGGGATTTAAATCGTTTTAATTGGATCTGTGCATGGTTTTAGTTGGATTTGAACAGGTTTTAGTTGGATTTTGGCTGTTTTTTTATGGATTTAGTTGGATTTGAACAGGTTTTAGTTTAATTTTGGCTGTTTTTTTATGGATTTAGTTGGATTTGAACAGGTTTTAGTTGAATTTTGGCAGGTTTTTCATGGATTTAGTTGGATTTGAATAGCATTCTGTTATTTATTCTGAAACTTGCAGATGTGGTTCCCAGTTTTTTTTTCTGTTAATTCAACAGATTATTTAAATTATATCTAATCTGGTTTATCTATATTTACTTTATATTATATTTTTCCTTTTATTCGGGGTCAGTAAAAGTCTGAAGACTTTAATGGAAGAAGTCCAAAAGTCAAGCTGTAACTGCAGCTGTGCCTCCGTGTTTATCAAATCCATCTTAAACCAAAGTCCCACAGTTTAGTTTCTCAGCACAAACAGGGCTTTAACAGCTTCGTGGTGAGCGGGACATTACTCCTGTGAACAGACGACACCTTTCAACACAGCCGTATTTTATATTCACGCTGCAGACCACACACTGAACACGGCTCAGAGTGATGGAGACGACGGATGTTAGAAGAGGAAAAAAAATAATGTAGACTACAACAGGTTCATATGTTTGGATTTTAAAACATAACATTCATATTGCTTTCATATTTATATTAACATATCTTTAAGTGTTTTCTTATTGATTTTTAATGGGCAAAAGTAAACAATAAAGAAACACATGTAAATATAAAAAATATAAATCTTATGTTTTAAATCCTTGTTTACTTTCTTCCATCACAAATCAACAGGATTTCTTTTATTTCAACTTTTTACTTCCACAGTAGTTAAACGTTAAACTACCATACCCAATAAATAAATAAATGTAAATACAACCCAGAAAAAAATCCAGTTTAAGTCACTTTTTTATCCTTATACAACCAACCCATTTTAAACACAATTATTAAAAGGTTGCCATTGTTTAATGCTTTATTTATTTTAATGCATTTCATTCAACCAGTATTTAAACATTTATTTAAATTTCGACCAAAAATATAAATGTTGATTATCTTACTTTTAAAAACAAATTTGAACATTAAGAATTAACTTAATATTTTATCTAAATTTGCCAATAATCCTTCAAATCAAATATTATGAGATATTTTATCATATAAAGATAGATTTTCTTGGTTTAATTACAAGTATATTTTACTCTATAAACATAATATTTTTTAATGTTTTGAGTCTCAGCTGCGTCTTTGTGACTAAAATCTATCATCTATAAAGAAACGCTGTGAGAAACAAAGCTATAAACAACAGCAGGTCTTAATAAATTATTTCTTAGTCTTTAAAATTAAACTGATGGAAAATCCTGGCCTCAGTATTTAATGACACCAAAGTTTCTCTTTCCATGAATCGTCCCGACACCAAAACAAGGCTGGATCTCACTTTGGTTGATTTAAAATGTGTGGAACAAGCTACAGATCATTAGCCTCTTAGTTCTCCTCAAACACGGCGAACACAGGCCGAGGGTGTAAAGTCCCAAACAAACCTGATTTACAGCTGCTTAAAAGCCCTGCCACTCCGTCTCTGCAAAGAAAACACAAACTGAGGGATAACAATACGTTTTCAGTCTGACAGTGGAAAAGTAAACTCAGCTGTGTTTTTCCATTTAGACGGAGATTAGACCAGAACGAGGAAAAGTTGTTGGCAATATTTTAATGCAAATGTAAGAGTTATCGCTAAAATCTGTTTTGTTGGATTTTTATCAAGGTTTAAATAGGCTTGAGCAAGACTTAGATGGATTTGAACATGTTATATTTGGATTTATTTGGTAAAGAATATATTTTTCACAATCAAGACTCTTTTGGATCTAATCTCGTCTCTTTAAATCAAGTATCTGTGTTGTGTGCGTGTTCATTAATAATCTGTCTCTGATGCACTGAGCCTGTATTGAAGAGACTGGAGCGTGTTCATGAGGCGTTGACCCCAGCCAATAGTGCTCTGTGCTGTCTATACTCACCACAAACAATCAATGGCTCCACCATCACAGGAAACACCCTGGGCTTAGATTCACTGGCCGTAAGCGTTTTCTCCTACAACACTGACCACACACAGCGCTACAGCCTCCAACAGAACGCCTGAGAGAACTCAATTTAAATTTGTTTGCATTTTTATTTTTTGTAATTTTGTCATCTTGCTGGAGATTTTAAGTTCATGGTTTGGACTGATTACATTGTTTTTGTATTTGTACCCTTTTCTCCACAGATCTACGACACCGAAGGGACACTACAACACTTTATCGACGGGAACGACCCCAGTAAGTCGAGCTGGATGAGGTACATCCGCTGCGCCAGACACTGTGGGGAGCAGAACATGATGGTCGTACAATACAGGTAAGTTTTATCTACTTTTCAGTACAGACCGATAAACAAAAGTTTCAAAAGTTATATTTATACAGAGAGACTTTGAGATATATACATATATCAAGCTTTTTTAGAGTTTCTGCATTAAAGACCCTTTTTGTGAAAATGCACTATTTTACTCTTTCACAAAAATTTAAGTCTACAGATGTTTTTTTCTTTTCTTTTAGATGTAATACATTTTCAGGTAAAAGCTACACTAATATTTAAATAATGGAAGCCCTAAAACAAATGCTCCACAGAAACAATGTTAAGAGTGACCAACAGCAATCCGAGCTGAATAAAACACGTTTAGAGTAAACTCACACCTCTGACTTCAAAGGTTTAACAACAGTTTACATGTATTTTTATTTATACCTAGATAAGTTATTACGGTCTTTACCCCCCAAAGAATATTTTATTTTATTATCACACACTGCTGGGTTCTTTTATTTTCTCTTTTATTGACAATTCACAGTAATTAAGTCTTGATCACACAGAGACTGATGCAGAAACAACACATTTTTAATAAATGTTTTAAGTAAAGATAAAGGTGTTTATTTGGGTTTGTTCGCAAAGTCTTTTCCACATTTGATTCTGTGTCCTTTCTGCTTTAATGTTTAAATCCACTGAGAAAAAGCACTTGAGTACCCCAAATCAACTCCAGAGGTGCCAACAGTCCAGTATTGTTATAAAATACTACACGAGCTATCACTTGCCCCCTTTTGAACTTGTTCCTGAATCCACTCGTGAATCTCTTCGTTGTGCTGTTTCTGCAGATCCTCGAGCTCCTTCGATAAAAATTCTTGGTCATATCCTTTCTGCAATTCTTCAAGCTCTTTCATCTCCTGTTTCTGCCGTTCTTTCAACAAATTAAAGTCTTTCAAATGTGTCTTGCTTTTCTTGAGTTGACTCAGCATGTATTCGTCACTATTTTTCTGCTTCTCTTTCATCAAATTCAGTTCCGTTTTAAATTTCTCCTTCTCGGCTGTGACTTCTTTGGCGTATTTTCTCTGAAAGTCATTTAGCACTTGGGCTTGCTTCCTGGCTTCTTCCTCATTCTGCCTTTTGATTTCATCCAACTGTTTTTGGTAAGATTCTTGCATCATTTTCCACTCCTGCTCCTCTTGCTGGCGCCTCAGCTCATTTTCTTGTTTTTTGTTTTCGAACGTAGTCTTTGCTTCCTCGTATTCATTTTCAAGCATCAAAAGACTCTTGTTCTCCTCTTCCTGTATTTTTTGTTCCTCTTGAAGCTTTGTTGCCCACCATTCATTTTTCTCTTTTTCCCAAGTCTTTCTTTCCTTTTTCATATCCTCTTTGAGTAAAATCAGGCTTTTTCTTGTCGGAACAGAATCTGACTCTTGTTCAATCTGCTTCACCAATTTCATATATCGTTCGTTCCACTGTTGTATTTTTAACTGTTCTTCCTCTTTACGAATTCGCTCCTCTTCCTTTCTCCGTTCTTCGTATCTCCGACGGTTTTTCTGCTCTTTTGCTAACCTTTCTTGCTTTTCTTGGACTTGCTTGGATGTCTGGGCAATTTCTTGTTCGATTTTGGATTTTATTGCTTCAATTTTACCTGTTTTGACTTCAAGCTTTTGTTTGTGTTTTTCTTCAATGTCACATTTTTGCTTTTCAATTTCAGGCTCCTTTTCTTTAAGTATTCTCTCTGTCTCTTTCTTGATGGCTGCTTCTGCCTCTTGGAAAATCTCTGAAGTGTAGTATCCACCGCCGTTTTGCTTCACCATTTCTTCGATTTTGCTCAACAACTCGTTAATTTGTTCACGATTCTGCTTGTCTCTGTTGTTCAAGACGTGATACCGATTTCCACATTTGGCAAGCAACGTTTTTGTCTGCTGGCTTGATTCTTCGAGGTACGTTTCTAAGCTCATGTTTTCAAGATCATCGCCTCTTGTAAAAACAACAATCATGTAGCTTTCTGACTTTTCTCCGAAAAACTCCTTGACTAGTTGCACTGTTTCGTGTTCTTCTTTCGTAAAACGCCCAATTTGGAGCACTAGTAAAAACACGTGCGGTCCAGGCGCTAAAAAACTAACACATTTTACGAGCTCTTTTTGAATTTCAGCGTTTGATAAAGTTGTATCAAACAAACCTGGCGTGTCTAGAATGACGACTGACCGACCGTCGATTTGTCCTTCTGCTTTTTGGCAAAACCGAGTCACTGATACTTGTGATAATTTAGACGTGAACTCATCTCGTCCCAAAATATTATTTGCTGTAGCACTCTTCCCAGATCCAGTTTTACCGATCAACACTATCCTTAAAGTTTCTTTGCTTGGATTTGGACAGATATTTGTTTCTTTGTTTGAATCTAGAGAGATGTCTTTGTCCTTGCTTTGATTTGGAGAGATGTCTTTTTTCTCGCTTTGATTTTGATAAATATTTGTTATGTTTTCTGGATTTGGAGAGCTGTTTGTTTTTGTTTTTTTGGTGATAAACCTTTTCACTCGAGGCTGGACTGTCATTTGTCTTGTAAAGCTTTTAGACCCATTCTCACTGACTTTTTCTACCATTTTTATCACATCTCGTACTTGATCTTTGTTGTTGATGTTAAAAATCACATAGCGATTGTTACAGCTTTGACAAAGTTCTTGGATGTCTTGGTTGTTTTTGATAAAATTTGCGACGGCCAAAGCCACTGACTCTGAATCCACTGTGAACAGAATCATTCTAAATGTGTTCATTCTTGAGGTGAAGGCTTTCTGAAGGGCATCCAGCTCTTGGTGGTCTTCGATGGTGAGTGGACCAACAGGTTGGACCAATACAAAAGCATGGACTCCCTCAGGTTCACACAGCGAGATGCTGTAAAGTGATTCTTGTCTTGTTGTATCTTTATTGGACAACGCAGGCAGCTGGATGATGGAAACTGTTCGTCTGCAAACGTCTCCGGTGTGTTCAACGCTTCTTGAGACATTTGCAGTGCTATGTTTTTTCCCCAAAATGGCGCTAGCTGCTGTTGCTTTCCAATCTCCAAACCTACCACACAGTACGATATTCAAAGGAGGGTCAAGGTTTGGTTCAAGGTAAATAGGTTCTGACTCTATTTCTCCAGGAATGGCTTCATATTCACCTTGGTTCTCCGTCACAATTGCCTGGACTTTGCTTACTAAGTCTTGGAGAACAGCTGCAGAAAGCTCACTGAAGTTCAGTCTAAAATATCGTTGGTTGCAGTCTTGTTTGAGTTTATGAAGCGGCAGATTCCAGCCCATGTCATTTTGAGTCGTGATAATCATTGCATATTTGAAAGCATTTTCCCCAAAGCAGCTCAGGATGGATGTGAGTTTGTCTCGGTCGTTTTTGGTGAAGTTTAAAGGGTCCACTAACAGCAGAAGAGCATTTGGTCCAGGTGGACATTGTGAAATCAGGTTTGTGACCTCGTCTCTCACTTCATTATCGTCCAAACTGAACAGGTCTGAGGTGTTTAAGACTGTTACAGCAGAGTTCATCCATTCTCCGTTGAAGACAGTGCTCTGTTTGGACAGTTTTTCGTAGGGAAGATTTGACTTGGCTGTGAGGAAAGTGCCCAGTTTTGCCTTTTCATCCTGATTTTTTCCAATCAGCACAATTCTATATTCTGAATCTGCAAAAGAGAAGAAAACAAAAAATACAAATTAACTTTTAGTTAATTCTTATTGAGAAAACAAGTGGAATTAGTATTATTTATTAATCAATAGGCCAAAGAAATGCTCTCTATCCTCTTACATGAATCCCCAAGTTCAAAAGAGTTTTATTCAGTTTTCACGACAGTTCACAAATTTACTCCTCAGGAGGAAGACCCCGTCCTTCTTACGTGTGTGTGTGTGTTAAAATAATCATGTTTTAAAACCATACACTCTGACATTGTTTTTTCTTTTCTATTTATATGCTTCTAGATGTATTAATATAACATCCCAGACTTTATTATAAACCATAAGGAACATAATGAATGCTGAATACACGTACATAAATACACAGAAACAAAACACATAACATCCAAAATATTACACCACACAATCCAGGTACATTGTTGCACCTGTGTGCTTCTTCAAAGCTGACAACTACTGTATTCATTTTATTTGACATACATAACATCTTTAGCGACCCACACCATGATTACTGTAGTGTACCATCCTGTTGATTTATTGTGGTTATGTGACTGGCCAATTAACTACCGTTTGTGTGGAAAATATGAAAATAGCTGCTGTTGTTAAACCTTATTTTATTGGAGTTCCTGGATGTTGACGTTGTTTTTAGTCTTAGCACATCGACACATTCCTGAAATAGTTGAAACTTGATCTGATAATCTTTGCTCGAGGCTGATCTTCGTTGTCATGTGACTTTAGAGCGATGGTCAGAGAGATAAACAGATGTGACATTTTCCAAAACAGGTTTTCATTTTTAATCCACATTTTCCACATTTTTTTACATTTAGCATAATGATTGAGAACTTAAAACTACATTAAAGAGACAAAAACAGTAGTTAGTGTCATCAAATAAAATGCCAAGAACCAACAGGAATTTAGAGTAAATCCTTCATAATCAATTATAGTTTGACCAGTTTTAGATTAAGTAGCATAATGAATGAATTGAGAATGTGTTTTTTACAAATGCTCAAATTGAAATTTCCATTCACTTTGGCACAATTTTTAATATTGAGTTTCAGTTCTTATAATAACATGATAATAACCTAATGTACCAGTGAGAGCATTTTGTGGGCTGGTCTTGTCGGTTGTTACGTGGACATGATTGATAAGTGCTTCCTTCTAAACCTATCACGGTCAATCTATTACAAAGAAACCCATGCACTGGAAAAATTAATGTTTCCTTTTAGATTAAGTACTTAATAATGGTTGATTCACTTGTTTTTATATATTTATACGGCTGTATTAAAGGTTAATGCCTAAAGTAAACTTTTGTACCTTTAGACATTAACTGTTATCCAAAACCTGGCTGTAAAAAATACAAGAATAGTTTTAGAGACTAAACGCCTTCACCTTGAAAACTGAATCCAGATTTCTCAAGATTTCTTTTAGTTATTTCTGAAGGAAATTAACATAAAAAATTCCCTCTTGAATTATAAGCCATAGTAAATAAAAAGTGAAAAGCAAATGTCAAGGTCCCCAAAAAACACAAATCTTTGTCTGTACAGAATTTTCACTTAGACCCAGTGTTGAATTAAGACTTACCAAAGCGTTCTTTAGCCATGGTTCCTGACACAACATTAACAGAAAGACTTGGTTTCTGTGGGGTTGAAAAATAAAAAGTTTATTCATTTTCTTTATATATATATATCATGGTGACATGGCAGTAGTGTTGCAACCAAAACCGCGCTCACCAAAAAAGTGGCTCCGCATTAACACAGGAAACTACACTATCAAAATAAAAGCTCACTAAAGCAAAGCGGCAGTAGCTCAGTGGTCATTCATTTTAATATTGAAATATTGCAACATTGGTCCTGAGGAAGTAATTTAAGTTTAATAACTGTACCATTTCAATAAGGAGCGCAGTGACTCAGTGATAGAGCGGTTGTCTTTCAACCGGAAGGTAGGTGGTTCGATTCCCGCTCTCCCCACAGTTCATAGTGCCGTTGTGTCCTTGGGCAAGACACTTAACCCACCTTGCCTCCAGTGACTGTAACACTGGTCATTACTGTAGAACAATGTAAGTCTCTTTGGATAAAAGCGTCAGCTAAATAAATAAATGTAAAGTGTAAATCAAAGCGTTGATGTAAACATTGCTCCAGGACTTTAAAGAATGTTGCACTAGGAATAACAAAAAGTAATCCTTGAAGTGGAGTTATTTTATTTACTTAAGCCTACAACACCATCACTTTTACAACACAGTGTAAAGAAGGAGAAGCATGTGGGCCTTTGAAGAAGTAAGAATATCCACAAAAAAATATGAAGTTCGGAAAACAGAGGGCGAAGAGCCACACGTCCAGACTTAGACCAGGTCCAGACTTAGACCAGGTCCAGACTCACGGAGGTCAGTGTTAGTCCGGTCTTAGACCAGGTCCAGACTCACGGAGGTTAGTGTTAGTCCAGTCTTAGACCAGGTCCAGACTCACGGAGGTCAGTGTTAGTCCAGTCTTAGACCAGGTCCAGACTCACGGAGGTCAGAGTTAGTCCAGACTTAGACCAGGTCCAGACTCACGGAGGTCAGAGTTAGTCCAGTCTTAGACCAGGTCCAGACTCACGGAGGTCAGTGTTAGTCCAGACTTAGACCAGGTCCAGACTCACGGAGGTCAGAGTTAGTCCAGACTTAGACCAGGTCCAGACTCACGGAGGTCAGAGTTAGTCCAGTCTTAGACCAGGTCCAGACTTAGACCAGGTCCAGACTCACGGAGGTCAGTGTTAGTCCAGTCTTAGACCAGGTCCAGACTCACGGAGGTCAGAGTTAGTCCAGACTTAGACCAGGTCCAGACTCACGGAGGTCAGAGTTAGTCCAGTCTTAGACCAGGTCCAGACTCACGGAGGTCAGTGTTAGTCCAGTCTTAGACCAGGTCCAGACTCACGGAGGTCAGTGTTAGTCCAGTCTTAGACCAGGTCCAGACTCACGGAGGTCAGTGTTAGTCCAGACTTAGACCAGGTCCAGACTCACGGAGGTCAGAGTTAGTCCAGACTTAGACCAGGTCCAGACTCACGGAGGTCAGAGTTAGTCCAGACTTAGACCAGGTCCAGACTCACGGAGGTCAGAGTTAGTCCAGACTTAGACCAGGTCCAGACTCACGGAGGTCAGTGTTAGTCCAGTCTTAGACCAGGTCCAGACTCACGGAGGTCAGTGTTAGTCCAGTCTTAGACCAGGTCCAGACTCACGGAGGTCAGAGTTAGTCCAGACTTAGACCAGGTCCAGACTCACGGAGGTCAGAGTTAGTCCAGACTTAGACCAGGTCCAGACTCACGGAGGTCAGTGTTAGTCCAGTCTTAGTCCAGGTCCAGACTCACGGAGGTCAGTGTTTGTGAAGGTTTTTAAAGTAAGATTATAAAAATTATTTTTCATTTAATTAGTTTTATGTTCAAGACCAAAGATGGAAAGCATATTGACAAACAACATCAGCAGAGATTCTGTATAAATGAGAATGACCTTATAGCATCATAACTTATCTTAGCTCGTGACTTTGTAAAGGTCTCTCAAAACACACACATCCATCACATTATGCTACTCTATTTTTTCATATTTCACTTAAAGAGACTTTAAAGAAAGTTTTATTGTTCTTTTTCATCTTGTTTTGTTGATACAATATTCTCTAAAAATATAGATTTCAACTTTTACTGTTGCTTTTTCATTGTTATATGATTAAAAATAAATATAACTGACGTATGAGACTGTGTTACAGTGTAATTATGGAAATTTGATCTTTTATGGAAGCAGTAAAAGAGGACAAACAGAAACAGAACAATGCCAGTCTCAACAGCCTTTAATTTTAGATATTTCTTAAACCAGGCTATAAATAAATGCTCTTAATTAGATTTTTGACCAATATATATTGACTTAAAGACACAAATCAGCATCTCTGAAATGCTGTCTTCAACCTAGTTGTTCACTAAATTAAATTAGAAGTAGTGCATTATTCATATTTAAATAAATGAAAGTTAACTCACCAGTTCCTCATCGAGTTTCTGTCTCTTGTCGCTCTTAAGTGCTCAAGTGAGCTCAAGTGACAAGACTCTACATTTCTAACCAGTTAAATGCCATGTCACCTTCCCATAAGAGGCGGGACTTACTGGACTTTTGTGAAAAGAAAAACGCTATCAGTGTCACATAAATACTTAAGATTCTTCCAAAGCCAGCGGAATGGAAAGAAGTGTTGTTTCCGTGCATCAGTACCCCCTAAAACCTGTTCAACCTGTCTCAACTATGATGTAGACACTGTATAGATGTTTATGAACGCATTAAGACCACACAAAACATTACAGAGTTACAGAGTCGGGCTGAATCTGGTCTGGGCTCACGTGGTCGAGGAAAATGGCAGTACAAATGATGATTCAGTTGAGTTTTAAAGAGAATCTACCTCATAATTTTCCACAAAAAACACGCTAGGCCTGTTTCACTGTCATTTCTCAGAAATATTTTAACCCGATGCTGGAGAGATGTGCTGCTGTAACTGCTGCACACACCAAATATTAAAGTTAAAAAACTGTATCTGATATTTGTTGTGCTCAGAGAAGGCTTCATAAACATGTTGAAATCATGTTTTGGAGACAAAAACTGTAATATTTTCAGATCTGTCAGATGTTCTGATTATTTCGTCCACTGCTGTATAATACATTTTAGTTTGTGCTAATATTATGATGATAAAAGGAGTGGTTCTGGCTACATAAATGTTCTCATGAAAAGGTAGTGAGCCTCGCAAATCACTGTTATTTAATAAACTCAAACCAGGCAACTTTGGACTAAACATTTGAGTAAGACTCCTTGTTTTTATGTCAAAGAACCATCAACATACATTTAACGGTTATTATTTGAATACATTTCAAACTATATATGTTTAAGTTCTTAGGTTACACAGTGTTGCTTTTAGGAAAACTGTTTTAAAGTCAATAGCACAATGTAATCTATAAAAAAAACAAAAGGTCACTTAACAATCATGGGGTTTATTATCAAGGATTTTAAGATGAGTTGAGTTTTATTAGTCACAGTTATATTATATACAACCAGCGGTGAAATTAAAAACATTTTAATTAATAAACATTTATACATAGATAGACACACAAAGATTGCAACTACACCAATGCAACCATTTGTTCCGGCGCAAAGATCTTCTGGAAAATGAAATAAGGCATTGTACGAGACGAGACAAAACTAGACATAAAAAGCACAGCAGATAGCAGGAGCAGGAGCAGAGGGAAGACACGTCCGCCGTGTCTGAAGTCAGGAAGTGAAATGAATATTCAGTTTGTATCTTCCAGCTTTGATCAATCACATGCTCACTCTCAGATAATACTCGTCTTGGTCGCTCAACAAGGAAGTAAGGGCTACAGACAGGCATAATGACAAAATAAGATTGGCTAGTAATGCAAGACAAAGCTGCTCATGGGCTGGAGGAAGGGGAATGCAGTGAGCTGTGAGTTGCAAGTGTGTTTTGCCATCAAAAAAACTGCTAGTTTTTAGAAAAGAAACGCTCATAGTTTGTTTGCTCTTTAAAAACCAAAGACAGTAAATGTAACTGTGCAAGATAATTCAGGAATCACCTTTTAAATTCCAGAAAATAAGCTCACATTACAGTAAGTACTAGTAAAAAGTACAGTACGAATGCAAAGACTGCAGCAAGAGTTTGATCTGGAACTAACAACATTTCCTTCACTGGCAAAGGTCAAAGCAAGGATCTTTCATTTCACTATAAACAGAAAATATGCCCAGTTTAACAAAAGATTATCTAAATTGTACAATAGGGTGTCTTTTAAAATGTCCCTTAAAACAGATCTTACACATAACTCGATAACATCTACCACTAAATATCAATAACACATGAACATTTATGCACTCCAAACAAACAGAATGTTGTTTTATGGTTTTCTGAATAAATTCTTCTTAAAATGTGATTTGATCTTCATCTAAGTCAGACGTACTGACAAACATAATGTGTCTGAAAATAATTACACAAACAAATTCAGATCTTTCATGTCTTTATTGAGAACAACCAAAGAAGGAAATGAACTCTTGATTTACTGATTTGGAGTCAGGTTTTATCACACCTGGAGTCTCGTTAAGATAATACGTTTGGAGGTGTGGACTACAGCTACGTTGACTGTTCATAAAAAAAAAACTACTTAAAGATAAACTTTTTAAAATATAGTCAGAAAACATTTAGATTTAAATTTAAATTTGCTGTGTAGATCTTGTCTTTGACAGAGCTGATGCATGGCAGCTATAAAAACAACAAATGCCATATAAACTATAACTTATTACTGAATATAATACATACCACCAGGGGCTAAATCGTCCTTTAGGTGGTACTAACTGTGAACAGTTTGAGAATAACACTTTTGAATGGGCCCAAAGTGGAGAGTCCATTGTTGTTATGAAATCCTACATTTCTTGTCCGTGGCTCTTCTCACGCGCTCTTTTATCCACTCATGAACCTCGTTATCGTGCTGTTTCTGGAGCGACTCTATTAGTTTTGTCAGATCTTCCTGGCCAGGGCTACGTTGCAGCCGTTCGAGAGCATTCATCTCTTGTTTGTGTCGTTTTTTGATTAAATTAATGTCTTTTTGATTTGCTTTGTTTCTCATGAGTTGCATCAGCATGTATTCATCAGTGATTTTCTGCTTCTCCTTCAGCAGATTCAATTCCTTTTCAAATATTTCCTGGTCAGTTATATCTTCTTTTCCAAATTTACGCTGAAAATCATTCTCCAGTTCAGCTTGCTTCCTGGCTGCTTCATTTTGTTTTATTTCTTCCAACTGTCTTTGGTAAGACATTGTAGTCCTGTTCTGCTCCTCTTGCTTCAGCCTCAGTTCATCCTCACATTGTTTGTTTTTATATGTATAGTTTGCTTTCCCAATTTCATCTTCAAGAGTTGGATGTCTCTTGTTTTCCTCTTGTCTTTTTTGCTCCTCTTGAACCTTTCTTACTTCTTGTTGAACTCTGTCCCAAGGCCTTAGATCTTGTTTGGTTCTTAGCTCACGGTTTCTTTCTGTAACGTTGACCATTTGAATGTGCTTTTTGTCACGTTTTTGTTTTTCAATTTCTGATGCCTTTTCTTTAAGTATTCTCTCTGTCTCTTTCTTGATGGCAGCCTCTGCCTCTTGGAACATCTCTGAAGTGTAGTATCCACCGCCGTTTAGCTTCACCATTTCTTCAATTTTGTTCAACAACTCGATAGCTTGTCTACGATTTTGCCGGTCAATGTTGTTAAAGACGTGATACCTATTTCCACATTTGGAAAGTAATGCTTGTAACCTGCCACCTTTAAAATAACTTTCTATGCTTGTATTTCCAAGATTGTCGCCTCTTGTAAAAACAACAATTGTGTAGTTTTCTGACTTGTCTCCGAAAAAATCTTTGATAAGATCCGCAGTTTCTTGATCTTCTTCTGTGAATCGTCCAATCTCCACAACCAATAAAAACACGTGCGGTCCAGGCGCTAACAGACTAAAGCATTGCACAACTTCTTTTTGAATGTCAGCATTCGATAAAGTCGTATCAAACAAACCTGGCGTGTCAACGATTACAACAGACCGACCGTCAGTGTGTCCTTCTGCTTTTTGGCAAAATTGAGTGACTGATAATTTAGACTTGAACTCATCTCGTCCCAATATAGTATTTGCTGTAGCACTCTTCCCAGATCCAGTTTTACCGATCAACACTATCCTTAAAGTTTCTTTGCTTTGGTTTTTAAAGATACTTGGCTCCCTAATATGAATACTCTCTGCAGGTTTCCTTTTCACTGAAGGCTGGTCCGTCATTTGTCTCATTAGGTTTTTGGATTGTACAATATTCAAAGAATGTTGGAAGTTTGCTTCAAAATAAATTGGTTCAAATGTATTTAACCCTCCAGAAAAACCTAAATGTTGACCTTGGTTTTCCGTCACAAGTGTTTGGACTTTGCTTACTAAGTCTTGGAGAACAGCTCCAGAAAGCTCACTAAAGTTTAGTCTAAAATATTGTTGGTTGCAGTCTTGTTTGAGTTTATGAAGCGGCAGATTCCAGCCCATGTCATTTTGAGTCATGATAATCATTGCATATTTGAAAGCATCTTCCCCAAAGCAGCTCAGGATGGATGTGAGTTTGTCTCGGTCGTTTTTGGTGAAGTTTAAAGGGTCCACTAACAGCAGAAGAGCATTTGGTCCAGGTGGACATTGTGAAATCAGGTTTGTGACCTCGTCTCTCACTTCATTATCGTCCAAACTGAACAGGTCTGAGGTGTTTAAGACTGTTACAGCAGAGTTCTTCCATTCTCCGTTGAAGACAGTGCTCTGTTTGGACAGTTTTTCGTAGGGAAGATTTGGCTTTGCAGTGAGGAAAGTACCCAGTTTTGTCTTTTCATCGTATTTTTTTCCAATCAGCACAATTCTATATTCTGAATCTGCAAAAGAAAAGAAAAAAAAAGTTCTGAATTACTTTGTGCTTTCATATTATTTACCATTTGAGTTTGTGTGAAGAAAATGTTAGATTTTTTGTTTTTTTTACTTGACTTAAAAAATAACAATATATTAAGGTTGTATGACAAAATGATAAAACTATTAGAAAAATAAAAGTGACCCATTCTGCTCACATATGTGTCGGTGAAACACATAATTGTAATCTAAGGAACCTGAATTTTGTATCCATGAATGTCAGTTCTGGTGAAAGTTTTTTGTCACCCTCACTGTGGCAGAATTCTTCCAATGCCGTGTCTCCTCATCCCCTCCTCCCCTCTGTCTCTGGGTTTGTGTTTGTTTTGTTTGTCTATCCTCGTAAAGTCTTAGGCCGTTCCTCGTTTGCCTCCACCTGTTGAGCTGACTCCACACCTGAAGTTCATTTTCCATTCACTACCACCACTACGAGAGTCCTGCAGACCCCCATTTCAGTGCCAGATGGTTCTGTTCAGTGTGCTGCCCGTGTTGTCAGCTCCAGGTTCTGTTTCCCAGTCTCCGGCCAGTCTCTGGTCGGCTTCTCCTGCACCTCTGGCCACTCAAGACCTCGCTTCAGTTTCACCTTGTCTTTCAATAAATCCACTGGTTGCCACTACTCAACAAAATTTGACTCAGTGATTAACTACATCGTAACTAACAAAAACATTATGGCACATTTTGCATTTTAACAAACTCTAGGGTGAAAAATCACAAAATATAGTGTAGAAAAGTGGGCCATCAAAAGATCCAAATTATCTGCAATAGTATTAGTTTTCCTGCAGCACAGCTGCAAATTTAATTTACTCTACCCCAAAATTGTTTTAGCTCGTACATATGTTGCCTGAAATTGTAATTACTTATTTACTTGCCTGGCCTGAACACATAAAAGTATAAAATGTATTAAAGTGAAAATAAGTGTGGTAGCGCCCCCTACAGTTTGAAAAGAAAAGACAAACAAAAATTTTGTTTTTACAAATCTACAAAATTTGACCAAAAAATACTTTTGGACCCATGCCCTGAAACGTCTCAGAAATTAAGACTAAAGGTCTATCATCAAACATTTTGAAATTAATTCAAAAATGTTGTGCACACTTTCATCAAAACGTACTGCTATATGAACATTTGGTTATTAATTGAAGGCTATAACCTTCCGTATTGTTGCGCAGGTTTAATGAGTTTGGGTCAATCCAGGACAGTTCATGTGACTCCAGCAGTCTTAGCCCCGCCCCTAATGCTCTCATTGGCTGATTCCTACTGCGTTATTAAGCAATACAATTATTGTTAGCGTTAATTACATTTACATTTACATTTAGTCATTTAGCAGACGCTTTTATCCAAAGCGACTTACAAGTGAGGAAAACAATGGAAGCAATTTCAACAACACAAGGTAACAAAAAGCATAAGTGCACCAAAAACTAGTCAGTTAAAAACCTAGCACAGCATACAAGCTAAGGATAGGAAAGTTTTTTTTTTTTTAAAGAAGGAATTGATAGAAAGGAAGTTAAGAATTCAGTGTTTGTCAGTCAGGTGTTGACAAAAGAGATATGTTTTCAAGCGTTTTTTAAAGATGTCTACAGAATCTGCTGATTTTGTAGCAGCAGGTAGATCATTCCACCAATGTGGAACAGATCCAGAGAAAGTACGCGAGAGTGATTTTTTTCCTTTTTGGGATGGTACAACCAGACGCTGTTCATTTGCAGAGCGCAGGGATCTGGTAGGAACATAGGTCTGTATCAGTGAGTGAAGATAAGAGGGGGCGGAGCCAGTGGTGGTCTTGTAGGCCAAGAGCATAGCTTTGAACTTAATGCGTGCCTCAACCGGGAGCCAATGTAACCTAATGAGGAGAGGAGTTACGTGTGCTCTCTTCGGTTCTTTAAAGACCACTCTTGCTGCTGCATTCTGGATGAGCTGCAGAGGTTTGGTTGTGCAGGCAGGGAGTCCAGCCAGAAGAGCATTGCAATAATCCAGTTTGGACAAGACAAGAGCCTGAACTAGGATTTGCGTAGAGTGCTCCGATAGGAAAGGTCTAATGTTCCTAATGTTGATGAGGATGAATCTACAGGACCTGGTGGTGCTGGCAACATGACTTGTGAAGTTTAGTTGATCATCAATTACCACCCCCAGATTTCTGGCAGTGCTGGACGGTGTAATGGTTGATGAGCCTAGTTGAATGGAGAGGTTGTGGCGGGTCTTTGGGTTGGCAGGAATCACTAGCAGTTCTGTTTTTCCAAGGTTCAGCTGCAGGTGATGGTCCTTCATCCAAAGTGAGATGTCACTCAGGCCGAGACACGAGCAGAGACCATCGGATCATCAGGTTGAAATGACAAGTGGAGTTGAGTGTCATCTGCATAGCAGTGATAGGAAAAACCATGTTTCTGAATGACAGAGCCAAGAGATGTCATGTAAATGGAAAAGAGTAGCGGTCCAAGCACTGTGCCCTGAGGCACCCCTGTATTAAGATGTTGGGGCTCAGAGACCTCATCTCTCCAGGATACTCTGAATGACCTACCCGAGAGATAAGACTTGAACCATTGTAACGCCATTCCAGAGACACCCATCGCACTGAGAGAAGACAAGAGGATGTGATGGTTAACGGTGTCAAAGGCAGCAGACAGATCCAGTAAGATGAGGACAGATGACTTGGATGTTGCCTTTGTCAGTCTCAGGGCTTCAATGACTGAGAGCAGAGCAGTTTCGGTGGAGTGTCCGCTCTTGAACCCAGACTGGTTCTGGTCCAGGAGGTTGTTTCGTGTGAGAAAGGAGGAGAGCTGGTTAAACACTACTCGCTCCAGAGCTTTGGCAGTAAAGGGAAGGAGGGAAACCGGTCTGTAGTTTTCTAACAGTGAAGGGTTGAGAGTGGGTTTCTTCAGTAGTGGTGTGATGCGGGCCTCTTTGAAAGCTGTGGGGAATGACCCAGTGGAGAGAGATGAGTTGATGATGTGGGTGAGAAACTCCAAACTCCATTGAACCCATGGCCATAGTATAACTGTTGCCAAGGCAACACTCAAACGTATGAAAACACGAGCCTGACAAAAGGCCTGTGGAACGCTAGAGATTACTTTTCTTACAAATGATAGCAGTGATAAATGCAACTTTTTAAAGCGATCCTTATCTAGTATGTGTCACACACAAGAATCCGAAAGGGTGCGACAAAAAAACAGCAACTCTAACTCTGGGACCAGGGCACGACAGCTTTACTTTTCAAAAACATAATTTTTTTGATAATTTTTTTTTTTTTATTTGATTTAGTAATGAATTTGCAAAATGTGATCAATAATAAAGTCTGTTGGAGCTATTACATGAGTCTCACATAGAAAAAGCAGAAAAGAGGTGCAACAGCGTCCCCCAGAAAGAAAATTATTTGTTTTTTGTGACACATTCCTTAGATTTTTTTTTTTTAAGCTATAATCCCTAACATTTTTGTGAACTTTTTTTTTTTATCGGGTTTTCTTTGAGGAAGCTGGTAATGCTCTTAAAACTCGACACTTGTATCCAGTAACAACCACCGAGGGCTAATTATCGCCGCTTGTGGCTTTTAATATTTTGACCATTTTTTTATGTATATTATCAGAAATAAAAGATAAGCCTTTTTTATTATAATTTTTTTTAAAGATGCTGTTTTTGATTAATCGCAACTATCAGTTAACAGGATTGCATTTCGTGTTCTAAAGCGTTAACATAACGGTAATGTCAAGTAACCCGGCCTGTGCCTCTGCTTGAATCTTCTGACTGGAGCCTGCTTCATCACCTCGGGCCTGTGCTCCTGCTGGGGCCTGCTACACCACCTTGTATTTAGAGTTAAAGGTCTCCACATTCCCTGGTTTTCCTGGGATCTGTCTGAACTTTTGAAAATAAGAGTTTATGCTTGGGCCAATGCGAGAAAAACAAAGCACTGGCTGGAGATTTGCAATGACTCAGAAAGCGCTGCACCCGCCTGTTAAAAAGTAAAAATGTAAATATTAGTTGTCTAAAATAACAAGTTTACAAGTTCCAAAAGATTCTGAAGAGCTTTCCAAGGCTCTAGTCTTGGCTCTGGAGGAGCGTCCTCCAAAGGAAGCATCCTGGCAATTGGTAAATGGCATTTATTTCCCAAAGAAATGGCTGCCCCTTTACAGGCTCATTACGACCACAGCCACAAATGTATCAAAAAACAAAATGATAACTTTGTTGGCACTCGTGTCTAGATAATACTCAACAAATATAAGGCCGTTTAGATGAAAACACATTGGGTTTAATCTTTTGACGCGAGGGGTGCGATTTAGTTGGTCGCACGTTCCACCCCACATGGTGGACTTCCTGTTGAGTTTAGGCTGTTGCTGTCATAGACTTTTCTGTTTGCCCTGAGGTGTCCTATGAATGTACCAAGTTTCATTTGGTACATTGGTAGTTGGTAATTACTTTCACTTTCCATAGGCCGAATGTAATTTAATTTTCCAGGGGTCGCCACTGAGTCATTTCTTTTAATTATTTTTTCACATACTTAAAATACATAAATTTTTCGCCAGGCTTGAGTTTAGTGGCCAATAAAATGTACTTTTTGCGCACATTTACTGGGTCAAAATTAAGGACAATTTTGCAGAAAAATTTGCAGCAAAATTAAATAAAAATATAAATTGAGCAAAAACAACAAGAAAAGGCATTGTCTATTTACCACACAAGTGTTTAGCTCATTTTGCCCAAGTTTGGTGTTTGTGGAATGAAGCAGCTATTTTCTGTCAATTTTTAAAAGTGAGGTGTATTCTAAGACGGTTCACATTTTCAATTCAAAATGGCTGCCTTCTCGTGTGTGATAGGGTGTGGTCCCCATTGGCTTTTATGTTCATAATCCCATGCTGGATGTGTGTACCAAGTTTCATTTGCCTAGGACAAACTAAAATTTTCCCTTCCCATTGAATTTTTCCATATATTTGCTCCGTTGCTATGGCAACACATTTATAGATAGGGGGTGGTTGTCATTGGCTTTTATGTTCGTCATGACATAAGTGATGTGTGTGCCAAATTTAATGTCTCTATGACAAACTAAATTCTTGGGTCCCATTATAAGTTTGTAGGTGGCGCTAGAGGGCCATTTCTAAAGCAAACCCTTTTATTTACATATCTTTGTGTTCAGGTCATGAATGTGCACAAACGCCTTTTTGGGTCCAACTTGGTTCGAGAAGGCGTTTGAAAGTTAACGGATAATTTATTACCACAAAAATGGCCGCCTCGTTACAGGCTTGCCACACCCAAACCCGATAAGATATCAGAAACAAAATGACAACTTTGGTTGGCACACGTGTCTAGATGATACTCACCAAATTTGGAGCCATTTAGATGAAAACACAATGGGTTTAATCTTTTGACGCGAGGGGTGCGCTTTAGTTGGTCGCGCCTTTCACCCCACATGGCGGACTTCCTGTTGAGTTTAGGCTGTTGCTGTCATAGACTTTTCTGTTTGCCCTGAGGTGTCCTATAAATGTATCAAGTTTTGTATTTCTACATTGGAAAAAAATTACTTTCACTTTCCGTAGGCCCATTGTATTTTGACTTTTCTAGGGGTCGCCACTGAGTCATTTTTCATATTTTTATTTCGGGGACTTCAATTACATAAATATTTCGCCGATCTTGAACTTTGGGCCCAATAAAAAAGACTTTTCGCGCATGTTTACTGGGTCAAATTGAGGATCATTTTGCAGAAAAAAAAATTAAAATAACTCGAGCAAAAACAATAGGCCCTCCCGGTCATCACTGGCTCGGGCCTAATAATAATCTCTTAATAATAAAACCTTATTTAAATCACAACATTTATTAGAGAGTTATGTAACACATGAGTTGCTGCCACATGCCTCTAAAGACTCACCAAATGTTGCTTTAGCCATGTTTCCTGATTCAGAAATGACTGCTCCTAAAGTGGCTTGGGTTTCTGTGGGTTTGAACAACAAAAAAAAACAAAGTCTTTTAATGTTAATAATTTATATTTTTGAGTATAACAAAAAGAAGTAGAAATTTGCAACCAGCACAGTATCATCAATGCATCAGACCAAATGCATATCTTAATATCTTAAATCATGAAACATAGTTTAATTTCAGATTGAATAGATAGTGGAAATGATAAAGTTAAGAGTGAGATGAAATAAGTATATCTGTTTTATATTATTATAAAATGAAAAATTTGAGTCTTTATTTACTTTGTCACAGCTAGAATAAAAATACTCCTAGTTCTTCACAGTATGTTAGTGAATACTAGTGTTTGTTAAGAATAGAAGTTAAGTTTACTCACAGTTTATTCTCTCACTGCTGACTCTTCCAGTCCCATCTCCACAATAACTCCAAACACAGAAGTCACTGTTCTGTAAAAGGCAGGGCTCTGTTCTGAAGAATTAAACACCCATGCCAGCTTTTATAAAGTAAGAGTGAAACCAAAAACATTTGACAATTAACATTTGATGCTCACCGAAACCTGTTGAGCTTGTTCAGACATGATGCAAGAGGTCATAACTTTATGTAATGTTATATAATTATGTTTAATGAACATGAGTTTATTTTGAATTGAAGTTTTAAAGTAACTAGAATTTAATATTTCTACCTATTTAAAGACAGTGTCCAGGTGCCCAGGAAGCTTGTATAATAGTTATTCTGTGTTGAAGGCACTCTTCAAATAGCTCGACTCAGGTGTGTGAACAGCCTGAATAAAACCCAGCAATGCTTTTAAGGTTTTTCCAGATGAATAAGCCACGTGCAAACGGGCTTTTAAAGTCCTCCTGGTATTTGAACAATGTACTATTTATAATTATATTATACACAATTCTGTGATGGGCTGACGTGGTAAAGAAATATCTCCTTCCTTTCCAGTAAATTGAGGGTGTTGAGGTATTTAAAGCACCACATAACCACTCCCTATTCTCACTTTAATTTGGGTTATGAAGGGAGAGTCAGAAAGCATCAAGGAAGTTGGATTAATTTTTTAAAACATATCAAAGCATTCAACACAGTGTCCTCAATGATTCTTGAAAGTTGCAGTTAGACCAATAAAACTGTATTTTTTTGTATTTGCAGAGTGGCTCTTTTCAAGTAATGTCTTTTTAGGAGTAAAAACAGAAGCCGAGGACCTCTAACTACATTTACATTTAGTCATTTATCGAAGCGACTTACATTAAGGTTCCATTCACCAGTGTTACAGCTGGAACACCACTGGAAGCAAGGGGGGTTAAGTGTCTTGCCCAAGGACACAATGACAGTATGAACTGTGGGGAAAACGGGAATCGAACCGGCAACCTTCCTGAGCACTGAGTCACTGCGCTCCTTATTGAAATGCTACAGTTATTAAAAAAAATTACTTCCTCAGGACCAATGTTGCAATATTGCAATACTAAAATGTAAAAGAAAAAACTAAAAATGCATTGAATTATGCATCAAATGCCTCCAACAGCATTTTTAATATATATTTGGGTCATTGAGGGTTAAACACCACAAATGGTTCCCTGTTTAAAAAACTGACTTTTACCATTAAAATCTTCAAAAGATCTTCTGAGGTGAGAACAGAACAACCATCAGGTTTGGTTTCAGGGGAAAGTCTTCCCTTTTGTGATATAAGCTCAGCTCTCTTACCAGCTGAACTCAGAATTGACAAAGTCTCTTGGAATACGAAACGTCTTCACCTTGAAAACTAAGTCCAGATGCTTTTACTCAAACCTTTGCTTCGAGTCACATCTTATTTTATCCAAGTCTTTACTGCTTTATAGAGGTGTCCTTTTAGGCTTTTTTAGACATGCCAGCTCTCCAGGTCAGTATTGACCTTATCTTCCTTTTAGTCCTTATCATTAAGAAAATCCAGGGTTACTCCTGTGTGTTCACATTTATTGTGTTTGGTGCGGTTAAAACAAACTGGAGTGGTTGCTTGTGAGTGTGTGGTTTACTTAAATATGGGTGAATGCTCTAAATGTACCTCAGAGCCACCAAACAAGCTCCAAGACCTGCTGTTTGCTCTGGGACAATTAAATGTTAATGTTTAAACAAGCACAATCAGGAAGGGCGTCATAATTTTGCAACCACGTTACAAGAGCTAAAAGAATGTCCATCAACAAAACAAAATGAGCAAACATGGAGCAGTGAAGAGGTAACGTCTAATTAGCTTTTAGGAGAAAAGTCTTGTTTTGTTTGGTGGCGTTCAAAAGGCCAGCAGTTAACGCTTGTGGACTGGGGATTTTTAAGATTGAGTTACTCTTTTACTTACTCTGCATTAAACTCATCCAGTGGAGCAGTGGGCAGCTGCTCGGGGGTCACTCGGGGACCCTCTCCAGATCTGAGCAAATATCTGGTCATGCTACAAACCGGAGAGATGTTTTTCAGTGTTACAGTTATATAATTTATTTAGTTTAACAAAAAGTACCTTGAAAAAAACCCAAGTAAGATATAGATATGGGAAATTAAATATAAGATAGTGTAACTACAGTATGTATATAATTTTTTAAAATAAATTTTCTACCACTTAGTCCTGTTTGGGGTCGTGGGTGACTGGAGCCTATCCCAGCAGCTTTGGGCCTGAGGCGGGTTCATCCTGAACAATGGCCAGTTAGTTGAAGGGCAAACATTTAGAGATAATGACAGACAACCCACGGTTCTCACATTCATTCATTCATTCATTAGGGACACCTTAGAATTGACAATTACCCTATTCATGCATGTCTTTGGATGGTCGTAGGAGGCATATAATAATTTCTTCAATTATATAAATAATACTGTAATACAGCAACAATGCAGTAGGCGGCCTAGATTTAAAAGAAGGACAAATTAAACCTTGTGGTGGCCAATAAAACACCAGAAGATTAAAAATAATTACAAGTTCAGTGGCTCGTGGTTAGCAGTGGTATTTAACAGGTGGAACATAACATTTGGATGTATTATAGGATTATTTGAGCTGGGGGACACATTTAGTGTGACATACTTTGATGTCTTTAATGTGCAAAAATCCCAAAGTCCCTTACAGCAAAAACATATGACAAACAAATGACAGCGATACAAGTAAAAAACACACACAGACAACATATTGTACATATCTTTATTGCACATGGCCTTCAGATATTGAAGTAATAAAACATTAGACATATAGGAATTTCAACTAAAACCTTTTTTCACTGGGCTTGAATTTATAGATGAATAAACTTGAAGTTTGGCGCATGTTCACTTGTTGAAATTTGCAATGATTGCACAGATTAAAATAAATAAAAACATTAAAAATAACCACTTGAGCAGATACAATATAAAAACAATTGGCCACCACTCTTGCCAGGCTTTTTGTTGTTTATCTTTTTTTTTCACAACTGCTTGCTTTCCAGCCTCAATCAGCTTCCCCAAATTCATATATTGTTTGTTCCACTGTTGGATATTTTGCTCTCTCTTGATTTTCCTAATATGCTCTTCTTCCACTCTCTGTTCTTTGTATTTACGGTGGGTTTCCTGATCTTTAACTAACTTCCCCTGCTTTTTTTTTATTTGTTTGTTTCTTTGTGCGATCTCCTGCTCCAATTTCTTTAGCTCTGTTAATTTACTTTCACTAACTTTGACTGTTTGTTTGGGCTTTTCCTCTGTTTTCCATTTTTGCTTTTCTATTTCTGGTGCATGTTTTCTTTCTGTCTCTTTCTTTTTGTCTGAAGTGTAGTATCCACTGCTGTTTTGCTTCACTTTTTTTGCCACAACTGATTGCCTTCCATTGTCAGTCTGCTTCACTAAGTTCATATAAGGTGTGTTCCATTGTTGAATCTTTTTCTCTTCCTTGATTTTCCTAAGACGCTCCTCTTCTGCTCTCTGTTCTTCGTATTTACGACGTGTTTCTTGTTCTTTATCTAACCTTCTCTGTTGTTCTGGGATTTCTTTGCTTCGCGTGATCTCTTGTTCAAATTTGTTTTTTATCTCTGTGAATTCACTTAGTGTCTGTTTGTGCTTTTCTTCTTTTTGCTTTTTAATTTTTGGTGCATTCTTGTCTGTCTCTTTCTCGATTGCAGCATCTGTCTCTTGGAAAATCTCTGAAGTGTAGTATCCAGCACCGTTTAGCTTCACCATTTCTTCAATTTTGCTCAACAACTCATTAACTTGTTTACAATTGTGCTTGTCATTGTTGTTAAAGACGTGAAACCGATTTCCACATTTGACGAGCAATACATTTAACCCGCCATCTTCAAGAAAATTCTCTAAGCTTATATTTCTGAGATGATCGCCTCTTGTAAAAACTACAATCGTGTAGTTTTCTGACTTGTCTCCAAAAAACTTCTTGATTAGATCCACAGTTTCTTGATCTTCTTTCGTAAAACGTCCTATCTTTACAACCAATAAAAACACGTGAGGTCCAGGTGCTAACAAACTAACGCATTTTACGACTTCGTCTTGAACTTCAGCGTTCGATAAAGTTGTATTGAACAAACCTGGCGTGTCAACGATTACAACAGATCGACCGTCGATTTGTCCTTCTGCTTTTTGACAAAACTGAGTCACAGATTCTTCTGATAATTTAGACGTGAACTCATCTCGTCCTAAAATAGTATTAGCTGTAGCACTCATCCCAGATCCAGTTTTACCGATCAAAACAATCCGTAAAGTTTCTTTGCTTTGATTCAGAGAGGTGCTTGGCTTCTTTATATTGAAACTCCCTGTGGGTTTCCTTTTCACTGAAAGTTTAATTGTCATTTGTCTTGTGAAGCTTTTGGCTCCATTCTCACTGACTTTTTCTACCATTTTTATCACATCTCGTACTTGATCTTTGTTGTTGATGTTGAAAATCACATAGTGATTGTTGCAGCTTTGACAAAGTTCTTGGATGTTTTTGTTGTTTTTGATGAAATTTGCGACGGCCAAAGCCACTGACTCTGAATCCACTGTGAACAGAATCATTTTAAATGTGTTCATTCTTGAAGTGAAGGCTTTCTGAATGGTGTCCAGCTCTTTTTTATCTTCCTCTGTGATTGGACCAACAGGTTGGACCAATACAAAAGCATGGACTCCCTCAGGTTCACACAGTGTAATGCATTTATGTGATTCATGTCCTGCTGTATCTTTGTTGGACAAAGCAGGCAGCTCCACGATGGTAACTCTCCGTCTAGAAACTTCACCTACATGTTTGACACACTTTGATGATTCTGACACATTTAGTTTTTTTCTCAAAATGGCTTCTGTAGCTAAAGCTTTCCAATCTCCAAACCTGCCACACAGTACAATATTCAAAGGATGTTGGATGTTTGCTTCAAAATAAATTGGTTCAGATTTATTTACCCCTCCAGAAAAACCGAGATGTTGACCTTGGTTCTCCGTCACAAGTGCCTGGACTTTGCTCACTAAGTCTTGGAGAACAGCTCCAGAAAGCTCACTGAAGTTCAGTCTAAAATATCTTTGGTTGCAGTCTTGTTTGAGTTTATGAAGCGGTGGATTCCAGCCCATGTCAAGTTGAGTTACAATTACCATTGCATATTTGAAAGCATCTTCCCCAAAGCAGCTCAGGATGGATGTGAGTTTGTCTCGGTCGTTTTTGGTGAAGTTTAAAGGGTCCACTAACAGCAGAAGAGCATTTGGTCCAGGTGGACATTGTGAAATCAGGTTTGTGACCTCGTCTCTCACTTCATTATCGTCCAAACTGAACAGGTCTGAGGTGTTTAAGACTGTTACAGCAGAGTTCTTCCATTCTCCGTTGAAGACCGTGCTCTGTTTGGACAGTTTTTCGTAGGGAAGATTTGACTGTGCTGTGAGGAAAGTGCCCAGTTTTGCCTTTTCATCATGTTTTTTTCCAATCAGAACCATTCTATATTCTGAATCTGCAAGAGAAAAAAACAAAAAAATTAATAAATTACTTTGTGCTTTAATATTTGCATTTTTTGTGTTTATTTACTAAGTAATATGTTGGATTGCTTGAATAACCCAAAATATGGTTTAAGACTTTTGGAATTATTGTGTTGAGTTATTTTCCCCAATAGGAATCAAACATAGAGTAAGATATAATACCTGTCTATATTTATAGGCACAGGTATTTATATTTTTATGTCCTTTCCATAATAGATTAGATTTTCATTTTAAAATATATTATAAATGATTTTGTAAAGTAAAAATCAAAACGTTTGCTCATTTTGGTGTTCTTGAGTTTTTTATGCACATTAAGTTTAATTGGGCCCGCGAGACAATACCAAATTACTACTAGAGCTGGCCCGCCGGTATTATATAGCACATTCACACTTCAATACATGCACATTCAATACTACGAATCCCATAATGCTCTGCTGTCTTCCCATAATGCTCTGCTGTCTTCCCATAATGCTCTGCTGTCTTCCCATAATGCTCTGCTGTTTTCGCGCGCCAATCAGGACAGGACCCAGAAACGCTCTCTCCTCTGTGACAGTAGTCATAGCAACATTGACGCTACAACTGTCAGCGAGCTAACCCTTCCCAAAAATGGCGAAAAGAAAGGCAGAAAACAGGAGCTTTCTGGACAAGTGGGAGGCAGAATATCTGTTTACATATGTTAAAGACAAACCTGTTTGTCTTGTTTGTGGCGTCAGCGTGGCTGTAAGTAAGGAGTACAACATTAGACGGCACTATGAAACGAAACACCATGACAAATGCAAGGACCTGGACATGACTCAAAGGAGCCAGAAAGTAGAGGAGATGAAAAGAAGTTTGGTTTCACAACAGAATGTGTGAAATGTGTTTTTATGTTTAAAAAAGCCACATCACAAAGCGAGGCTGTTGTAAAGGCTAGTTATATAGTGGCAGCAGAGATCGCAAAATTAGCCCGGCCCTTTAATGAGGGAGAGTTTGTGAAAAAGTGCATGATGAAGGTTTGTGACCTCGTATGCCCAGAGAAAAAAACAAGCATTTTCAAACGTGAGCCTGAGCAGGAACACAGTAGCTGATCGCACATGTGATCTTGCCACCAATCTGTATGACCAGCTGATGGAAAAGGGAAAAGATTTTGTTGCGTTCTCCCTCGGTGTAGATGAGAGCTACGACACTGAATGGTTGATTGATTTATTATCATTTTATTTGTAAAATTATTAGCCAGTGGAAAAAGTTCATTTTGGTATTCAAATCAGAAGGCTGCAAATAGAAAAGAGGCATACAATTTTTATTTTTATTTAATTTATTTAATAAATGAATGCCATTGATGTGTTTTTTTCTTTTGAAATTCGATTTTGCACGTCTCCACTATTAAATTATATATTGTATGGTAATAAGCGATGCTTTTCCATATTCAATGTTAAAGCAAAACTTGTTTGGGTCCATATTAAAAGGTTAATTTGTTCAATGTTGGCTCGCGACTTTGTACAGGTTTTACATTTTGGCCCACTGGGCATTTGAGTTTGACACCCCTGCACTAAGGGCTAGATTTTCATAACTTGAAACACCAAACACTTGGCGGATGGCGCACTTATTTTCTGGGCATGTTTAGAGCTGAAACGGGCGGAGTTTTTTTGGGGTTTTTAGGTTTGACAGGTCAAGTTATGTATGCCAGAGGTAAAAGTACAGTCTATTTAGTAATTTTAGACGTTTTAGTGGCTAACGTCACTTGTAAACTCAAGCAGCACATGTTATAACAACAATGAACAAAATAAATGTCACATTTATAGAAACACTGTCACGCTTGTGTTTTTACTGAAATAAATAAAGAGCGTTAGTATTGTTTAGGAGTAAAACAGGGCATAACCTGTCATGAGAAGCAGATGAATAGATCAGGGCTCCAGACTAACTTCAAGCCAGTTCCACTCGTCCCAAAGTAAATGTCAGCTGTCCCCATATTTATTTAAATATAGGCTAATGTTGGTACATTTGTAAGTTTAATTTTAATGCTTTTTTTTGTGCTTTGAATAAGTGGACATTAACAAAATAACTTAAAATGTGTTCAAGAAATAGTTTTATTTTTATAAAAAAAAAAAAATTATATAGCGCTTTTCCACCTACTATAGTAGGCACTCCATTCACCTGTGTTACAGCTGGAACACCACTGGAAGCAAGGCGGGTTAAGTGTCTTGCCCAAAGACACAACAACAGTATGAACTGTGGGGGAGGCGGGATGTTATAACGTTAGTTCTTATTAACTTTAGCTAAGACCTAAAACCTTTTTAGATCACACCCAATAATAAACACTGGTCTCAATAATGTGAGGACCAGAAATACTTCACAAAGGTCCAGATTTGGTCCGCGGACCTTACGTTGGAGACCTCTGGTCTTTACTCTCAGTGGCTGCAACAGAAACCCACAGAAGGCAGCACATGGCCTCAAACAGGTGAAGGCTTAGTTTAAAACAGGTCTGACTGTTTATGAAATAATAACTTATGGCTCAGAGATGGTTCAGACTCAGGACAACAGCCTCCGTTTAAAGAATATCTTTCTCTATTGGTATTGTAGGTCCACAGTTCATCTTAAAAAGCAGGGAAAATAAAGAGTTTGAAATATTTAGTGTCTTTGCATTCATTTAATCTCTGCAGTAAGATATTGCAGGTTTTATGTTGAATTATTACTTTACTCTCCTCCCAACCCCCTATAATGTGACCACCACACCAAGGCACTTGGCCCACAGGAAACACAGAATTTGGTTTATGTTTTTAATTCATTATGGTGTCATTAATAAACATTTTCCTTTTTATGTATAACATATAATTATGAAAATATTCATAAACACTATCACTTTTTATAATTTCTTACATAATCAAACAATAATAATCTCTCATTAGTAAAACAGGTTTAGAAGAGAGTTAAAACATCCTGTGTTATGTTCAAGCATCTCTCATGGAACCTCCTAAACCAGGGTTCTCTAACTCGCGGCCCGGGGGCCAACTGCGGCCCGCAAGACAATATTTTGTGGCCCACAGGACGATATGAAAGTTTAATGTTAGTGCGCCCTGCGAGTTTTATATGAATGGCACGTTACCACGTTGTGTGTGGAAGGTTCCTTTTTGTGCTGGAACTGAACCATCCTACCATCACAGTGAAGCATGTGGCTCCTGGGGGCGGGCCTTTGGCTGGGCTTGATGCAGACAGAGAAACTTTTCACAACTATGAAGGAGCCCGTGTAACATCACAATATAATAATTTTTTGTATGTTTTTAAATCTAAATCTTGTAAATTGTCTTTTATTTCTGTAAAGCACTTTGAGTGTATGAATTGTGCTATGTTGTTATGTTGACAATGTCACTGAGGTGGACATCCAGTGGGGCCACTCAGCCAGCTCATTCATGTTCTTCAATATTCCATTTAAGTTCAGGATCGCTCAGGTTCAGAAGAAGCCATTGAAGTTAAAGAACTGTTAGTAATGACGTCTGAGAGGATTTAACAAAGCTTTTTTTGTGGAATACCTGATCCGGCCCAGCCTCACTCAGACTCTGCCTCCTGCGACCCCCAAGTAATTTGAGTTTGAGACCCCTGTCCTAAACGGTCCTCGAGTAAGGGCACCGCCATACGGCAAAATACAGCGATATACCTCCGTCCACCAGAGGGCAGGCTCCAAAAGCAAAAATTTTTGATTAGTTTGTCCGTTTATGGTATCTGAAAACTATTGTTTGATTATGAGTAAAAGCCGAAAAGCCAAGATGTAACCGCCATTTTATTGCCCTGTCGATAAGACAATATTGGGGAATATGGGACCAATGGCCGGATTACATCCATTTTATTTTTTTTTGACAATCTATGGTTATGTTACAAGGCCTTTAAAGACTCACCAAACGTTGCTTTAGCCATGTTTCCTGATTCAGAAAAGACTGCTCCTAAAGTCGGTCGGGTTTCTGTGGGTTTGAAAAAAGTCTTTTAATTTTAATAATCCATTGAGAGTGGTTTGCCAATGTTTATTTGTCCACAGTTCATCAACAATTATTTAAACTTTAACACTCACATTAAACAGCAACTTTGAAAACATAAAGATGAAAAGTGTTTTGTTAAATGATAAACACAATTATTATTAACCTGAAAATCATGAAACATAGTGCAGCTTTAGATTTAATAGCTCAAAAATGTTATACTACAAGTAAAATAAATGATGGGATAAAGTAAAAGTCAGATAAAATATTTTATTCCATATCAATTAAAAAAAAAAAGAATTTATTCAACTTATTTATTTCACTCTGCCCCAATAGAAATATTTCCCAGATAACTTTCACTACATGACAATCACTGACTGACATATTAGTGAATGTTTTAGTTAAAATAATAGAATTTGAGTTTACTCACAGATATCCGTCTCTCACTGCTGATTCTTCCAGTTCCATCTCAAGAATAACTCACAAGGCACTGTTCTGTAAAAGCAAATGCATTTCTTGTAACTGAAGTTTTCTTTTCCTGGAGCTCATTAAAACCTGTTGAACTTGTTACGACTGTGATGCAAATCTAAAGAGGTCAGAACTTATGAAATGTTATAATTATGTACTTTTATTATAAATTCTTTTTTTAAAATAGAATTCAGAACATAGTTTAAAAGTCAAGTAATTAAATGACTACTTTTACAATCATTTTTATGTTAAGACAATTTTGTGACTGGCTTCAAAAATATAAATTCACTCATTAATATCTCCTTCCTTTCCAGTAAAGTGTGGGTGTTGAGGTATTTCTGGCACCACAGAACCACTCCTTATTTTCACTTTAATTTGCTCTTTAGAAATGAAGGAAGACTCAGAAAGTTAGTTGGATTTTATTTTTCAAAACATTTCAAAGCATACATTCAGTGAACAACACAGTGTCCTCAATGATTCTTAAGTCCATCAGAATCTACAGTAGTTTTTATACAGAAGCTACTGTTGCACTTGAAAATAAAGACCAATAAAACTGTATTCTGTGTTTGTTTTAGCACAGTGGATCTCAAACGTTTTACACCAACTACTCAAAAAATAAGGGTATAGTTGATTTGGTTTTTCTTTACAGTTGTAATCTAAATTTTTTACTTTATAAGTAATACATATGCCCAGTTTTTTACATTCATAAAAAAAAAAATTAACCAAGTATTCACATTTTCATCTACAAATGAAACAAAACTATACCCCATTACTGTTCAAACATAGTTATTCTTTGTATTCATGGATTTCACGTGATAAAAAAAACATTCAAGACACTGCAGTTCTATCTTTTGTCAAAAATCCTCAAAATGGCATCCCTAACAGGAAAAAGTTATCTACTGAAACCCATAATCAGGCATATCTATACTGGTAACTCAAAACAAGATCAACAAATGAAAATATATTAAGACATCCTACATTTTCTAGACATTTCAATTTGTTTGCAGAATTGAGTTATTGGTCTTTGACAGATCTTACATGTTGGAAGTGACCTGATGCGATTACTACCTTGTTGAATATAAAACAAAACACTAGGGGGCCGTATAGTCTCTGAAGTGGTACTCACTGTGAACAGTTTGAGACTCGTTCGTCTATATTATAACATTTTTTAACCTGATTTCATCAAAACCTGAGAGGACAGTATTAATTTAGTCCAACTAAAGCCAGACATTTCTAATTTATTGACATTCATTGGTTACAAATATACTCAGTGCCGTTCCAGTGGACAGTGGTTATGCAAAAATCACACTTTTGGTCGTGCCCAGATTTCTGCTGGTGTTACATTCTTGCTGCTGTTGTTATGAAACCCTACAGGCTTTTTTGTTTTTGGCTCTTCTCACTCGCTCTTGTATCCACTCATGAGCCTCCTCATCGTGCTGTTTCTGGAGCTCCTCCATTAGTTTTGTTAGTATTTCTTGACCTCTGCAACTTTGCAGCCGTTCGAGAGTCTTTATCTCCTGTTTTTGCTCTTCTTTCAACAAATTAAAGTCTTTAAGATGTTTTTTGCTTTTCATCAGTTGCTTCAGGATGTATTCATCACTGAATTTCTGCTTTTCCTTCAGCAGATTCAATTCCTTTTCATATTTCTCCTGGTCAGTTGTATCTTTGGCGTATTTGCTCTGAAATTCATTCTTCAGTTCAGCTTGCTTCCTAGCTTCTTCTTCATTTAGTTGTTTTATTTCTTCCAACTGTCTTTGGTAAGTTTCTTCTATCGTTCTCCACTCCTGTTCCTCTTGCTTTCGCCTCAGCTCATCCTCACGTCTTTTATTTTCATACGTATTCTTTGCTTCCATATATTCAACTTCAAGAAATGAAAATCTATTGTTTTCCTCTTGTCTTTTTTGCTCCTCCTGAAGTCTTGCTGTTGCCCACAATTCTTGCTGAACTCTCTCCCAAGCCTCTTTATCCCTTCTCATATTGTCTTTGAGGGAAGATATTCTGTTTTGTGTTTCAACAGATTGCTTGTTTTCATTAGTTTGTGTCTCTAAATTCAAGTAACGTTGGTTCCACAGTTGGATCTGTTGCTCTTCCTCAATTTTCCTAAGACGCTCCTGTTCCACTCTCTGTTCTTCGTATCTGCAGCGGTTTTCTTGTTCTTTTACTAACCTCCTCTTTTTTTCTTGGACTTGTTTGCCTTGTTGCATGATCTCTTTCTCAATGTTAGCTTTTATCTCTGTGAATTTACTTTTAGTTATTTGGAGTGTGTGTTTGTGCTTTTTCTCTATGTCACGTTTTTGTTTTTCAATTTCTGATGCCTTTTCTTTAAGTATTCTCTCTGTCTCTTTCTTGATGGCAGCCTCTGCTTCTTGGAACATCTCTGAAGTGTAGTATCCACCGCCGTTTAGCTTCACCATTTCTTCAATTTTGTTCAACAACTCGATAGCTTGTCTACGATTTTGCCGGTCAATGTTGTTAAAGACGTGATACCTATTTCCACATTTGGAAAGTAATGCTTGTAACCTGCCACCTTTAAAATAACTTTCTATGCTTGTATTTCTAAGATTGTCGCCTCTTGTAAAAACAACAATTGTGTAGTTTTCTGACTTGTCTCCGAAAAAGTCTTTGATAAGATCCACAGTTTCTTGATCTTCTTCTGTGAATCGTCCAATCTCCACAACCAATAAAAACACGTGAGGTCCAGGCGCTAACAGACTAATGCATTTCACAACTTCTTTTTGAACGTCAGCGTTCGATAAAGTCGTATCGAACAAACCTGGCGTGTCAACGATTACAACAGACCGACCGTCGATTTGTCCTTCTGCTTTTTGGCAAAACTGAGTCACTGATTCTTCTGATAATTTAGACTTGAACTCATCTCGTCCCAAAATAGTATTTGCTGTAGCACTCTTCCCAGATCCAGTTTTACCGATCAACACTATCCTTAAAGTTTCTTTGCCTGGATTTGAACAGATGGTTTTGTCTTTTCTTGAATCTGCATAGAGGCTTGTTTGTGTAATTTCAGAAATCACTGTGGGCTTCCTTTTCACTCGAGGCTGGACTGTCATTTCTTGGGTAAAGCTTTTGGCTCCATTCTCACTGACTTTTTCTACCATTTTTATCACATCGTACTTGATCTTTGTTGTTGATGTTGAAAATCACATAGTGATTGTTGCAGCTTTGACAAAGTTCTTGGATGTTTTTGTTGTTTTTGATGAAATTTGCGACGGCCAAAGCCACAGACTCTGAATCCACTGTGAACAGAATCATTTTAAATGTGTTCATTTTTGAAGTGAACGCTTTCTGAAGGGCGTCCAGCTCTTTTTTATCTTCCTCTGTGATTGGACCAACAGGTTGGACCAATACAAAAGCATGGACTCCCTCAGGTTCACACAGTGTAATGCATTTATGTGATTCATGTCCTGCTGTATCTTTGTTGGACAAAGCAGGCAGCTCCACGATGGTAACTCTCCGTCTAGAAACTTCACCTACATGTTTGACACACTTTGATGATTCTGACATATTTAGTTTTTTTCCAAAAAAGGCATTAGTAGCTAAAGCTTTCCAATCTCTAAACCTGCCACACAGTACAATATTTAAAGGATGTTGGAAGTTTGCTTCAAAATAAATTGGTTCAGATTTATTTACCCCTCCAGAAAAACCTAAATGTTGACCTTGGTTTTCCGTCACAAGTGTCTGGACTTTGCTCACTAAGTCTTGGAGAACAGCTGCAGAAAGCTCACTGAAGTTCAGTCTAAAATATCTTTGGTTGCAGTCTTGTTTAAGTTTATGAAGCGGTGGATTCCAGCCCATTTCAAGCTGAGTTACAATTACCATTGCATATTTGAAAGCATCTTCCCCAAAGCAGCTCAGGATGGATGTGAGTTTGTCTCGGTCGTTTTTGGTGAAGTTTAAAGGGTCCACTAACAGCAGAAGAGCATTTGGTCCAGGTGGACATTGTGAAATCAGGTTTGTGACCTCGTCTCTCACTTCATTATCGTCCAAACTGAACAGGTCTGAGGTGTTTAAGACTGTTACAGCAGAGTTCATCCATTCTCCGTTGAAGACAGTGCTCTGTTTGGACAGTTTTTTGTAGGGAAGATTTGACTTGGCTGTGAGGAAAGTGCCCAGTTTTGCCTTTTCATCCTGATTTTTTCCAATCAGCACAATTCTATATTTTGAATCTGCAAAAGAAAAGAACAAAAAAGTTCTGAATAACTTTGTGTTGCAACAACCCACTGTGGTTATTTAATAATACAGTTATATTTATATATATATATATATATATATATATATATATTAGTGCTGGGCAAGTTAACGCGTTATTATTACGTTAACGCAATAATGAATTAACGCCGACAATTATTTTAACGTCGGCCAATTAATATTGTGAAAGATGTCGGTCTGAAGAACATTCTTAGGATCGTATCGAATGACTGCACGTATGAGCCACCTCATGACGCACCATCACAAGAAGAATACACGAGTTGTATGAAACGGAGAAGACTACAAAAGCAACGGCTTTACAACGTGCACCAACTGTTGCCCTCACCGGGACTACTGGACATTGCTAGACAACCATAATTACCCCGGCTTACAGTGCATTATATTAATGAACAGTGCTCTGACTGTATTGAAAACACAAAACAGACGTTTATATTGTTTACATTGTTATAATGTTATGATCGAGGCTCTGGACATGACTTGTTTTTCTATAACAAACTAAACTAAATATTAATGCCCTGGCAGTGCAAATATTTTTGGTTTAATATTTATTTGATTACATTAATGCTTAAATTGAGATTTACAAAAAATATTTTACTGCTACTAACTTTTAACTTCTGTAAAAAGCAACTTATTTGTTTAAAGTGCTTGCAAACCAAATGTTGTTGCACTTTTGTTCATACAGCAGTACTTTCAAAATAATAGTATGCAATACACTAATTTTGAATTCATTTCATACAATTTTTTTTAAGTATAATGCAATTAATCACAGAACTTTGTGCGATTAATCACAATTAAACGCTTTAATCGTTGCCCAGCACTATTATTTATATATATATAAATATAAATATATATTAAAAATATAGCTTTATGTTGGATGACGGACAAAACATATCCTTTGCTGAAAATAAGAAAAATCAAGTGAAAATGCGCCTCTCTTCGCAAAAATACACAGTAAGACGCCTGACGGTGACTGTAATAAAATCAGAATATACTGTTTAATTGAGAATTAAAAAGACCAAACACAAGATTAAGTTTTCATTTGCTCCCCAGAAAGTTTATTACATTCGTATTAAAAAGTAAAAACAAGAACAATACAGACATGGTCACGGTTATAATAATAATTCGTATTTTTACTCTTTGATGAGTTTATATTAGACACAGTGTTGCTTAATCAATTTGGCTTATGTTTTAAATTTGTTGTACAGATTTGATGTATATTCTTTTCATTTAATTGTGAAAAAGTGAATTCAGGACTCTTTATAATTTCATACATAATCAAAAATAAGAAAAACAGGTTGAGTAGAGAATCAGAAACATTCTCTGTGTGAGGTAACACATGAGTCGAAGCCAAATGCCTTTAAAGACTCACCAAATGTTGCTTTAGCCATGATTCCTGACTCAGAAAAGACTGCTCCTGAAGTGGGTTGGGTTTCTGTGGGTTTGAACAACAATAGGTTTAATGTTAATAATTAAATCAGAGTGATTTGCCAAGGTTTATTATTTCCATATCTTATGTTAGTTTTTTGTCTCTTCAATGTTTTTTTTATTTGTAAAACGCTTTTAAACATAATTTAAACTTTGACACATTTATCAAAACATTTGATAGAAACATTTGTAGATTGAATAGGTCATAAAATAGTACTAGTAATACAAGAAAATGTGAAAATGATGTTATGAAGTGAAAAGTGAACCATATGAATTCAAAAAACAGCTGAACTATTTATTTACTTACATATTTCAGACAGATTAAAAACACTACCAGCTGACTTTTACTACATCACATTTATTTTTTTGTCAAAATAATAGACGTTTACTCACAGATTTCATTCTCTCACTGCTGACTTTTCCAGTCCCATCTCAAGAATGACTCCAAACTCAGAAGGCACTGTTCTGTAAAAGGCAGGGCTCACTGTCTGTGTACTCTTCTGATCATAAACCGTTTTACGTGCATGCACTCAAACCTGTCGGACTTGTTACAACTATGTTGCAGATCTATAGATGTCATAACTTTAGTGTTATATAATGTTCTTAATAATAAAAATATATATATAATTTGAGTGCCTGGGTTTAATTTAAGAGTAAAGAGACTACAGTTACATTATGGTAAATAATATAATATAAATGTTTTAATGTCTTTGGTGACAAAACTTTAATGTTGTCTTCCTCATTCCTTCCCAGAACTGAGTGTGGAACTATTTCAAGAACCACATAAACTTTCCAAGAAAGGTGAATTAGTATTAAATCAAGTATTAACTGGATTTATTTTTCAATATATATAACAGCATACCTTTATTTTAAGGTTTAGTAACCTGGTGGATTCTGAAAGACAATGAGAATCAACTGTACCTCTTTAACTACAAAGTACAGTATTTGACTCCCCAGAACTGTATGCATGCCCTTCGTAATACATGTATGTGGTGTGTGTAGTGACCATACGTCCTGATTTTAACGGGACAGTCACAGTTTGGTCTGTCGCGCTTGTCCAGTGTCTCGGACGATATCCACAAAAACACAAAAATGTCTATATTTTGCCCTCTTCCTGCCCTGAATGTGCCTTATTCACCCAATTATAAAGCCAAAGCAGCTGTGCTTGCAAACTCATCTGTCAGTCACAGAGTTATCATTGCAATGGCTACATTATTTTTCCTCTGGTGCCGTCTTTAGATTTGTTGTAAAATTAAAATGTCCTGATGGTAATGGTCCAAGGTCTACCTCGCCGGTTCTCATGTTTTAATTTAAACATGGTTGCAGCCTGTTGTTCGGTGATTGGTCCAAACCTGTTACTGTTCCCGTGAGAAATAAACAAGTAGACTTTTAGACGGGGCCCTGTAGAGTTACGGTGAAAAGAAAGAAAAGATCATTGTACATTATTTTATTTTATAGTACCTGTTTTATTATTATATATTTGTGCACAGAAGTCGGAAATGTTTTTTACTGTGATCTTTGTAAATGTATCTTAAGTGAATCTTTACAGTGCCTCTCGAGATATAAAATAGTAAGAAAATGTGTGTTGTGACTGTGAGCCTAGTTTAACACAACACAGTTCTAATAAAGTTCTAAAGCAAACAAAATGAAGGAATGGTTCAACAGTAATAAGTTGTCATTAAATATAACAAAAACAAAATAAATGCTATTTGGAAAATATATAAAGATGAACAAGTAGACATACTAAATGATAAAGTAAAAATTGAAAGAGTTAATAAGAATAAATTTCTGGGAGTGATCCTCAGTCACAATTAGTTTAGACCACAAATAATATTTGTTCAAAAATGCGACGTCAGCCTATACTTTCAGCCATTGTTTTGTTTAAAATAAAAACAAAATATATCAGTGGTATTTATTATTATTCTTTTGGACTGAAATAAAAAATAAAGCCTACACAAGGTCTTTTCCCCCCAGAAATTATTTATTTTATTTTGTTTTAGTTCATTTTATTGTTAAGTCACACACTGCAGTTTTTTTTTCTTGATCATTCAAAGTTTGATGCAAAAACAACACTTTGTTAAACTTTCAACAATTTCAGTGAAGCCCAACATACTACAGTATTTTGATCCAATAGGGACGTTTAAGAAAACGTATTAAATAGTTTTCTACGTCATTGCATCACAGTTCAGTAAACAGTACAGTTTATAAATCATTTATAACTCAGCAATAGCAACAAAATTTGAAATTGCCGCAAAATTATAAATCAAATGTACACAGAGTTAAACATATAATATAATTCTTCTTTTTCCTTCTCAAATAGGAATAGCATAAACAATAACAAACTTCCGACACAACTTATAAAATCATTCATTGACTTTCTTCATATATTTTCTTCCACTTACTGTGGACTGGAGCCTATCCCAGCAGCTTTGGGCCTGAGGCAGGATTCACCCTGGACAATGGACAGTTTGTCGCAGAGTTAACATTTAGAGACAGACACTGACAGACAACCATTCCACCTACTTCACAAAATAGTGTACAAAAAAGATAAAGGTTTTTATTTGCACTTGTTTCCAAAATTTGCTTATTCCACATTAGATTGTGTGTCCTTTTTGCTTTAATGTAGCACCGCGTGACTTTTAGCTGGTAGCATCAAAAATATACATTCTTGTTTTGATTTAATGATTCTTAGACTTTGATTGGTAGAATCATTTCTATTTCACTGATACAGTCCCTCAGCTGGACAGAAAACTCAGATGAAAATGAGTCCATGCCACTGGGATGAGCGCACCTTTCCTGAGATACACACTCAGCAGCTCAAACAGAGGGAGCAGAAATACCCTAGCAGAGTTTTATTTGTTCTCAATGTACTAAAATGACCCTCCCTTTTAAGAAGACATGTTTTTTTTATTTCCAAACTTGCCGGTTTCTAGACAGTTTTAAGAGGGATCTATCTAGAAACTAAAAGTTACGCAGTGCCACTTTAATGTTGCATATCAGCTCCAGACGATCCAACGGTCCAGTATTGTTATAAAATACTACACGAGCTATCACTTGCTGCTTTTTTCACTCGTTCCTGAATCCATTCGTGGATCTCTTCGTCGTGCATTTTCTGCAGCTCCTCAATCTCTTTAGATGGAGATTCTTTGTTGTAGACTTTCTGCAATTCTTTGAGCTCTTTCATCTCCTGTTTCTGCCGTTCTTTCAACAAATTAAAGTCTTTCTGATGTATCTTGCTTCTCTTGAGTTTCCTCAGTATGTATTCATCACAATTTTTCTGCTTCTCTTTCATCAAATTCAGTTCTGTTTTAAATTTCTCCTTCTCATCTGTGACTTCTTTGGCGTATTTTCTCTGAAAGTCATTTAGCACTTCGGCTTGCTTCCTGGCTTCTTCCTCATTCTGCCTTTTGATTTCATCCAACTGTTCTTGGTAAGATTCTTGCATCATTTTCCACTCCTGCTCCTCTTGCTGCCGCCTCAGCTCTTTCTCTTGTTTTTTGTTTTCGAACATAGTCTTTGCTTCCTCGTATTCATTTTCAAGCATCAAAAGACTCTTGTTCTCCTCTTCCTGTATTTTTTGTTCCTCTTGAAGCTTTGTTGCCCACCATTCATTTTTCTCTTTTTCCCAAGCCATTTTTTCCTTTTTCATATCCTCTTTGAGTAAAATCAAGTCTTTTCTTGTCGGAACAGAATCTGACTCTTGTTCAATCTGCTTCACCAATTTCATATATCGTTCGTTCCACTGTTGTATCTGTAACTGTTCTTCCTCTTTCCGAATTCGCTCCTCTTCCTTTTTCCGTTGTTCGTATCTCCGACGGTTTTCCTGCTCTTTTTCTAACCTTTCTTGCTTTTCTTGGACTTGCTTGGATGTCTGGGCAATTTCTTTCTCAATTTTGGCTTTTATTGCAGAGGTTTTACCTGTTTTGACTTCAAGCTTTTGTTTGTGTTTTTCTTCTATGTCACGTTTTTGCTTTTCAATTTCAGGCTCCTTTTCTTTAAGTATTCTCTCTGTCTCTTTCTTGATGGCAGCTTCTGCCTCTTGGAACATCTCTGAAGTGTAGTATCCACCGCCGTTTTGCTTCACCATTTCTTCGATTTTGCTCAACAACCCGTTAACTTGTGCACGATTGTGCTTGTCTCTGTTGTTCAAGACGTGATACCGATTTCCACATTTGGCAAGCAACGTTTTTGTCTCCTGGCTGGATTCTTCGAGGTAAGTTTCTAAGCTCATGTTTTCAAGATCGTCGCCTTTTGTAAAAACAACAATCATGTAGCTTTCTGACTTGTCTCCGAAAAACTCCTTGACTAGTTGCACTGTTTCTTGTTCTTCTTTTGTAAAACGCCCGATTTGGAGCACTAGTAAAAACACGTGAGGTCCAGGCGCCAACAAACTAACACATTTTACGAGCTCTTCTTGAACTTTAGCATTTGACAAAGTTGTATCAAACAAACCTGGTGTGTCAACAATGATTACAGACCGACCGTCGATTTGTCCTTTTGCTTTTTTGCAAAACCGAGTCACTGATACTTGAGATGATTTAGACGTGAACTCATCTCGTCCCAAAATATTATTTGCTGTAGCACTCTTCCCAGATCCAGTTTTACCGATCAACACTATCCTTAAAGTTTCTATGTCTGGACTAAGACAGATATTTGTTGGCTTGCTTTGATTTTGATAGATATTTGTTTTCTTTTCTGGATTTGGAGAGATGTTTGTTTTTGTGTTTACGGTGGAAAAACGTTTTATTTGATGCTGGATTGTCATTTCTTGGGTAAAGCTTTTAGACCCATTGATGCTGATATTTTCTACCATTTTTATCACATCTCGTACTTGATCTTTGTTGTTGATGTTGAAAATCACATAGCGATTGTTACAGCTTTGACAAAGCTCTTGGATGTCTTTGTTGTTTTTGATGAAATTTGTGACGGCCAAAGCCACTGATCCTGAATCCACTGTGAACAGAATCATTTTAAATGTGTTCATTCTTGAGGTGAAGGCTTTCTGAAGGGCATCCAGCTCTTGGTGGTCTTCGTTTGTGAGTGGACCAACAGGTTGGACCAATACAAAAGCATGGACTCCCTCAGGTTCACTCAGCTGGATGCAGTTAAGAGATTCTTGTCTTGTTGTATCTTTATTGGACAACGCAGGCAGCTGGATGATGGAAACTGTTCGTCTGCAAACGTCTCCGGTGTGTTCAACACTTCTTGATGCATTTGCAGTGCTATGTTTTTTCCCCAAAATTGCGCTAGCTGCTGTTGCTTTCCAATTTTCAAACCTACCACACAGTACGATATTCAAAGGAGGGTCAAGGTTTGGTTCAAGGTAAATATTTTCTGACTCTATTTTTTCAGGAATGGCTTCATATTCACCTTGGTTTTCCGTCACAATTGCCTGGACTTTGGTCACTAAGTCTTGGAGAACAGCTGCAGAAAGCTCACTGAAGTTCAGTCTAAAATGTCTTTGGTTGCAGTTTTGTTTGAGTTTATGAAGCGGCAGATTCCAGCCCATGTCATTTTGAGTCGTGATAATCATTGCATATTTGAAAGCATCTTCCCCAAAGCAGCTCAGGATGGATGTGAGTTGGTCTCGGTCGTTTTTGGTGAAGTTTAAAGGGTCCACTAACAGCAGAAGAGCATTTGGTCCAGGTGGACATTGTGAAATCAGGTTTGTGACCTCGTCTCTCACTTCATTATCGTCCAAACTGAACAGGTCTGAGGTGTTTAAGACTGTTACAGCAGAGTTCTTCCATTCTCCGTTGAAGACAGTGCTCTGTTTGGACAGTTTTTCGTAGGGAAGATTTGACTTGGCTGTGAGGAAAGTGCCCAGTTTTGCCTTTTCATCCTGGTTCTTTCCAATCAGAACAATCCTATATTTTGAATCTGCAAGAGAAAAAAACACAAAAGTGCTCAAATATTGTATTATTGTATATTGTACTTTTTTTTATTTTTTGTACTATTTACTAAAATATTGTCTATTAAAAATATATTGTCTATAAAAATATAGATTTAATTTGCATTTTAAGTATCAAAATAGAAATTATTTATAGAAATATAAAAAAACATAAAGCACTTTCATTTAGCACTTGAAAAAAGGTTAAATGCAAGTGCAAGTCTATTTGTAGTTACCCACAAAGTTTATTGCATTTGTATTTAAGACTAAAAGCAGGAAAAATTTAGTCATAGTTACAGTTATAAATATTTATTAATATCATTATTTGATTAGTTTATATTATTATTAATCTTGCTTATTCAATTTGGATAGAGTTTTGAATTCATTCATTTAATCAAATTTTTATTAAGTTTCCTTGAAAATGTATTAATTTTAGGGTTTATCTAATTAATTAGAGGCTTTGTATTTGATTAATATTTGTTAATCTGAAAACAGTTTCTCCAGGCTGTTTTGATTCGAGTGTTAACTATGACTACAAGAATAAAAACTATAAAACCAATATAAAGTTTGTCTATTTAATTCCACTCAGAAAAAGGTACAGCGCTGATACACAACACAAAGTTAACTTAAGGTCAGTCAACGAGTTGTGTCTCTGGTCAACTCGATACTACAACAGACATAATCTTTGATGGCGCTCGTTGCAACTGTATCAGTACTTTTACCAGCCTTGTACACAAAACTGCTCTCCGCTGTTCCCTGTCTCAGCCGGGCTGCCCTACAACGCTTCAGCTTGTGTTGTACATCCACGCTGCAGCTGCGCACCTCGGTGGGGTGCCTGACTGGAGCGGAGACGTTTTCAGAGGCAGCGCGGCGCCTCAAAATAGAACAGGAACGTGACAGCTACAGCCCGACGAACGAACGGCCCACCCGGGGAATTCCCCAGTCCCTCCGCTAGCCGTTAGCATCAGTGTAATCGGTTTACCGGCGCCATAAATAAATCTTTACAATTGGCAGTTTTTAATTTTTAATTTTTTTTTATAGTTTTGATGTATATTAATTTCATTAATTAAATTAATTAAAACTGAATGAGGGACTTTCTATAATTTCTTACGTAATGAGTTGAATTCAAATGCCGTTAAAGACTCACCAAACGTTGCTTTAGCCATGTTTCCTGATTCAGAAATGACTACTCCTGAAGTGGGTCAGGTTTCTGTGGGTTTGAACAAAAATAAGTCTTTTAAATATAATAATCCACTGTTTACCGATCCATATCAATTCAAAAACTGTTATTTACTTCCTCATTTCACTCAGTCACAATAAAAATACTTACAGATGCCTTTTGCTAAATTCTCTGACATATTAGTGAATAATAATGATATTTTTAGTTAAAATAACAGAAGTTGAGTTTACTCACAGATGTCACTCTCACTGCTGACCCTTCAGTCCCATTTCAAGAATAACTCCAGAAGGCACTGTTCTGTAAAAGGCAGGGCTCACTGTCTTTTTATTACTGTAATTATTCTGATCATAAAACATTCAGCTGACTGTAAAACAGGCCCCAGTGCTATCAGGTCATCACTTTATAAAGTGTTATATAATGTTTTTCATAATTAATAAAAGTCATTTTGCGCTTTGGTTGAGAAGTAAAGAAACTACAGTTAAGTTATGGTAAAAAATATATTATGATTATATACATTTTGTAATGGTTAAAATGTTGACAAAACTTTAATGTTGTTGTCTTCCTCATTCCTTCCCAGAACTCTGTGGGTGTGGAGCTATTTTAAAAACCACATAAACTTTACAAGGTTTACGGGACTCATCCCACCCCAGACACACTCTGTTTGAACTGCTGCCTTTAGACGGGCGATACAGAACAATAAAAACACAGACTAACAGGTTCAAATAAATTCTAATCCCAGAGCTGTGGTTGAATCTTTTAAGTGCAGTATTTGAACACGTTATGTGCTGTTTCAGGGAGCTGTGCAAAAGTGGAATGTGATGGAAGTGTATTTCAACATATAGCCGTAATACGTTTAACTTTATTTTTATTTATATCCTTGTGTATTTACTCAGTGTACCTGATGGCATCCAATTTTGTTGTACAATGCACATTTGTAGAAAGCTGAATCAGAAAGTAGTTTTTTATATATATACACCACCGCATACCTTCATTTTAAAGCACAGTAACCTGGTTGATTCTGAAAGACAATTATAATCAACACTTCTTTGTTACAGACGTACTTATAAAGATATTTGACTCCGCAGAGCTGTATTAATGCTTTGTAATACATGTATGTAATACGTCTAGTGACCATACGTCCTGATTTAACCGGGACAGTCACAGGTTTGTTGGTCGAGCTTGTCCCATGTCCTGCAGGATATTTACAAAAACACTAAAATGTAAAAGTTTTGCTCTCTCCCTGTCCTGGATATGCCTTATTTACCCAATCATAATACCAGCAAGAGTATTATTGGATCATGTTGAAGAGCCGACAGTCCTCCCTATTTTTTCTGAACAATCAATTCTTTCACATGTAAACAATTGAAAAATATAAAAAAAATGGTCAAATTTTCTAAAATATCATAAAGCTGAGTCCTTTACCTCAAGTTTACTTAAAAAAAAATTGTATATATAATTATTAATAAAAAAACAAAAAATATCTGCAAAGTCTGCAAACAAGATCCAAACATAAAAAACTTGCTCAACTGCAGTTTCTTTTTTTTCTGTGGTTAACAGTTATCAGTGCTCTTTTACAGTTTTACAGTTTTACAGTACGTTTTATTAATGATTTATATAATGCCTTGATTAAGGCAGATTAAGGCAGATATGTCCTGTCCAAAGTCCCCCTGGTCGGACTTTAAACATACTGTATCTGACTATTACAGCTATTAGAGGACTTGACACAAAAAAAACATAACTTAAAACCTTACCATTGTCTTTAAATAGTTAAATTAGTTACATATAGTTAGAAAAAACGGTTGCTCAAACATTTTTACTAAAGATATATATATAATATTTTAGTTATATTTATTGTTAAGAAAACAAATTTAAGTAATATTTTGAAATGTAGTGAGACATGGAGAAATATTCTAATTTAGTTGTTTAACAAACATTTTATTTCAATAGAATAAATGTAATTCTTAGATTCTGTGAATGATATCTTTCTGTAGTTTATCTCAATAGAAACAGTGAACAGTGTCTTCATTACAGAGGGCAATTATGAATACGTTTTCCAAATACGTTGTACAGTTTATTACTGATGGACACCTGGGTCTGTGTAACAGTTTAACGTTTTTCCTAAAATAATGCAAGAAACAATCTGATTATTTACTTTATAGCTCAGAGAATGTATGACTTTTGTACATTTATCACAAAGTAAAAACACAAAACACAATCAATTAATAATGTAACACAATGTTCACACACCTCTTGGAAAACATACAAAATAGTTTTAAAAATCTAGTGGATGATAAACAAAAATGTAAATCTAATCAACCAAACACCTTTTAACCAGATGTGTTAAATGTAATAAATGTAATTTGTTCAATTTTAGAGGAATTAAATCAATACAGTTTACTGTCCTGGAAAATAATCATCTTGCTGTGTGCAAAATTGGTCAAGTTAAACTAATCACAACAGCAAACACTGTTTCATTTTCAGCTACAAAACACAGTATGTATACAGCTTAAATATTCTAATATATTTGTGGAAAATGCCCATCTCTATCACATACTCCACGTAAACAATGTTGAGAGTGTCCAGTAACCAGTATTAACCAACACCAATCAGAGCTGAGTAAAACTGTATTTGTAACACACTCCTGTCTACCTCTCTCTATGTTTAGGGTAAACTCACACCTCTGACTCCAAAAGATTTAAAATTAACAGTTTACATGTTTTTTTTGTTTTTTTTTTCACATTTTGCATATAAGTTTTTCCCCCAAAAATTATTTATTGCATTTAAGTCATACATTGCAGGGTTATTTTTTCTTTGTCCTAAAGAGACTGATGCAGAAACAACACGTAAAACTAACATACAAAACATAAATCAGCAATGTTGACAAAATTAGAAAAAGTTGCAAAAGTATAAATAAAATGTAGACAGTAAAACATAATTATTTTTTAATTATTATAATTATTTATTATAATATAATTCTTCTTTATCAGTGTCAAATAGAAATAGTATATTTTTTCTTTTAGTTACTTAGTCCATTGACTGGGGCCTCTCCAACAATTTGGGCGGGGTACACCCTGGACAATTGCCAGTTAGTCACAGGGTTAACACTTAGAGACACTGACAGACCATTCACTCTCACATTCATTCACTAGGGTTATTTATTTTATTTATGTACATTTTTGTGAGGATAAATCCCTTGAGATGAATCATCTCGGTTACTCGGTTACTTTAGATTTACCAATTAACCTATACACGCATATTTTTGGGCGGTACCCGGAGTACCTGGAGAGGACCCACGGTAACAAGAGGAGGACATGCAGACTCCTCACAAGCTGGACGACATTCAAAGTGCCCCTTCAGAAAAACAACTTTTTATTATTTGTTACTACTCTTCCTACAGATTTCATGATTAACTGTAAATTAATATTTGTAGAACTGATAGAAACTGTCTAAATATCATGATATTATTGTTTTCATAGAAATTGGAAATTGTATTGAGCCGTACCATGGAATTTCCACCTACTAAACAAATAGGAAAGAAATAAACATAAAAGTTTTAAAGGATAAAGCTAGACCAGTTTGGAAAGAGCCAGACTGTTTTTTCCATTATATTAGATTGTGTGTTAATTCTGCTTTAATGTTACACAATCCACTGAGGAAAAAACACTTTAATCAACACCCAAATCAACTCCAGAAGTCTCAACAGTCCAGTGTTGTTATAAAATATTACACCACCCATAACTTTCCCCTTTTTGAACATGTTCGTGAATCTCTTCATCGTGCTGTTTCTGCAGATCTAGGATTTCAAATTCTTGGTCAGAGTCTTTCTGAGTCTCTTTGGCGTATTTTCTCTGAAAGTCATTTAGCACTTCGGCTTGCTTCCTGGCTTCTTCCTCATTCTGCCTTTTGATTTCATCCAACTGTTCTTGGTAAGATTCTTGCATCATTTTCCACTCCTGCTCCTCTTGCTGCCGCCTCAGCTCTTTCTCTTGTTTTTTGTTTTCGAACATAGTCTTTGCTTCCTCGTATTCATTTTTAAACATCAAAAGACTCTTGTTCTCCTCTTCCTGTATTTTTTGTTCCTCTTGAAGCTTTGTTGCCCACCATTCATTTTTCTCTTTTTCCCAAGCCATTTTTTCCTTTTTCATATCCTCTTTGAGTAAAATCAGGTCTTTTCTTGTCGGAACAGAATCTGACTCTTGTTCAATCTGCTTCACCAATTTCATATATCGTTCGTTCCACTGTTGTATCTGTAACTGTTCTTCCTCTTTCCGAATTCGCTCCTCTTCCTTTTTCCGTTGTTCGTATCTCCGACGGTTTTCCTGCTCTTTTTCTAACCTTTCTTGTTTTTCTTGGACTTGCTTGGATGTCTGGGCAATTTCTTTCTCAATTTTGGCTTTTATTTCAGAAGTTTTACCTGTTTTGACTTCAAGCTTTTGTTTGTGTTTTTCTTCTATGTCACGTTTTTGCTTTTCAATTTCAGGCTCCTTTTCTTTAAGTATTCTCTCTGTCTCTTTCTTGATGGCAGCTTCTGCCTCTTGGAACATCTCTGAAGTGTAGTATCCACCGCCGTTTTGCTTCACCATTTCTTCGATTTTGCTCAACAACTCGTTAACTTGTTCACGATTGTGCTTGTCTCTGTTGTTCAAGCCGTGATACCGATTTCCACATTTGGCAAGCAACGTTTTTGTCTCCTGGCTGGATTCTTCGAGGTAAGTTTCTAAGCTCATGTTTTCAAGATCATCACCTCTTGTAAAAACAACAATCATGTAGCTTTCTGACTTGTCTCCGAAAAACTCCTTGATTAGTCGTACTGTTTCTTGATCATTTTTTGTAAAACGTCCGATCCCCACAACCAATACAAACACGTGAGGTCCAGGCGCTAACAGACTAACACATTTCACGAGCTCTTCTTGAACTTCAGAATTTGATAAAGTTGTATCAAACAAATTTGGTGTGTCCACGATGACGACTGACCGACCGTCGATTTGTCCTTCTGCTTTTTTGCAAAACCGAGTCACTGATACTTGAGATGATTTAGACGTGAACTCATCTCGTCCCAAAATATTATTTGCTGTAGCACTCTTCCCAGATCCAGTTTTACCGATCAACACTATCCTTAAAGTTTCTTTGCCTGGATTTGAACAGATGGTTTTGTCTTTGCTTGAATCTGCATAGAGGCTTGTTTGTGTAATTTCAGAAATCACTGTGGACTTCCTTTTCACTCGAGGCTGGACTGTCATTTCTTGGGTAAAGCTTTTGGCTCCATTCTCACTGACTTTTTCTACCATTTTTATCACATCTCGTACTTGATCTTTGTTGTTGATGTTGAAAATCACATAGTGATTGTTGCAGCTTTGACAAAGTTCTTGAATGTTTTTGTTGTTTTTGATGAAATTTGCGACGGCCAAAGCCACTGATCCTGAATCCACTGTGAACAGAATCATTTTAAATGTGTTCATTTTTGAAGTGAATGCTTTCTGAATGGTGTCCAGCTCTTTTTTATCTTCCTCTGTGATTGGACCAACAGGTTGGACCAATACAAAAGCATGGACTCCCTCAGGTTCACACAGTGTAATGCATTTATGTGATTCATGTCCTGCTGTATCTTTGTTGGACAAAGCAGGCAGCTCCACGATGGTAACTCTTCGTCTAGAAACTTCACCTACATGTTTGACACACTTTGATGATTCTGACACATTTAGTTTTTTCCCCAAAATGGCTTCTGTAGCTAAAGCTTTCCAATCTCCAAACCTGCCACACAGTACAATATTCAAAGGATGTTGGATGTTTGCTTCAAATTTTTTTGGCTTCATTTCTCCAGAAAAGCCTAAATTCTTTCCTTGGTTTTCCATCACAATTGTCTGGACTTTGGTCACTAAGTCTTGGAGAACAGCTGCAGAAAGCTCACTGAAGTTCAGTCTAAAATATCGTTGGTTGCAGTCTTGTTTGAGTTTATGAAGCGGCAGATTCCAGCCCATGTCATTTTGAGTCGTGATAATCATTGCATATTTGAAAGCATCTTCCCCAAAGCAGCTCAGGATGGATGTGAGTTTGTCTCGGTCGTTTTTGGTGAAGTTTAAAGGGTCCACTAACAGCAGAAGAGCATTTGGTCCAGGTGGACATTGTGAAATCAGGTTTGTGACCTCGTCTCTCACTTCATTATCGTCCAAACTGAACAGGTCTGAGGTGTTTAAGACTGTTACAGCAGAGTTCTTCCATTCTCCGTTGAAGACAGTGCTCTGTTTGGACAGTTTTTCGTAGGGAAGATTTGACTTGGCTGTGAGGAAAGTGCCCAGTTTTGCCTTTTCATCCTGATTTTTTCCAATCAGCACAATTCTATATTCTGAATCTGCAAGAGAAAAAAAAAAAAAGTTCTGAATAACTTTCTGTTTTACTACTATTTTCTATATAAATATATATATTGTGTATAAAAAATATAAATTAAAATTAATTTGCATTTTTAATATCAAAATATAATTATCATTTGACATATTGAGGTTGAATAACAAAAAGACATAACATATCCTCTCCTGAAAAATAAATGAAATATCCCACGGTCAATCCATCTTGTCCACTTGTCCGGGTTCGTGGTCTTCCCAGGGAGGCCCCCGGAACGGATTTCTAAGAAACTTCAGCTTTCTCTTAATGTGGCTGAGCAGCAGCTCTACTCTGAGGTCCTCCCGAGTGACAGAGCCCCTCACTCTATCTCTAAGGGAGCGCCCAGCCACCCTACGGAGGAAACTTGGCTGTGTATGAATTGTGCTGTTTAAATACAATTGCCTTGCCTTGAACATGGTGTTGGTTATGGACAAATTGTGACTAGCACACAAGTCCAGTAACAGCACAACACTCGGGTTCAGATTGGGGCCCTCCTAATCATGCCCCTCCAGGTGTCACCGTCACTCCCCATGTGAGCGTTGAGATTCTCAATGCCATTTGGGTCGTAAGCACAAATGACAGTGAGAGACCTATCCCTGACCCAACAGCTCAGGGACGTGACCCTCTTGTTTACTGAGCTGGGGGCTATAAGCAAGTCCTAACCACCTCTCATCAGGGGCAACTCCAGATTAGCAGCAATACATCATTTCTTAGGTAATCAAATTTAAGGTTATAATAATAATCTCTCTTTAGTGAATGGGTTTATTAGAGAATTAAAAACACATGAGTTTTATCCAAATGCTTTTAAAGACTCACCAAACATTGCTTTAGCCATAATTATCGATTCAGAAATCCCTGCTCCTAATGTCGATCAGGTTTCTGTGGGTTTGAACAACAATACGTTATTTAATGGTAATTATTCAGAGTGGTTGTTAAATGTTTATTTGTCCACAGTTCATTAACAATTATTTAAACTTTAACATTTCCATTAAACAGAAACTTTGAAACTCTGTCCTGTTTTGACAGCAAAAAGGAATAATATAGAAAACCTTCACAATCTCAGCAATGGACCAGTTTCAGTTTCAGATTGAATAGATCACAAAATGTACACAAAAACTGTAGCTGTAATAAAAAATAAAAAAAAGTGAAAATTATGTTTAAAGTGAAAAATGAGATGAAATATTTTAGCTACATGATCCACATCAATTCAAACAACAATTGAACTATTTACTTATTTCCATATTTCACTCAGCCTCAATAAAAATACTCCCAGATGACTTTTACTACATCACATTCTCTGACATTTTAGTGAATTTTAGTGATATTTTTGAGTTAAAATAACAGAAGTTGAGTTTACTCACAGAGTTCAGTCTCTCGCTGCTGACTCGTCCAGTCCGAGCTCAAGAATAACTCCAAACACTGTTCTGATCAGAAAACATTCACACCCACTCAAACCTGTTGGACTTGTTTGAATGTGATGTAGATCTAAAGAGGTCACTGTATAGAAAGTTATAAAATGTTTTTAATAATTAATAAAACTTCATGTGAGTGCTTGGCTTTAATTTAAAAGTTATTATAAAAAAAATATATAATATCATAATATACATTTTTTAATAGTAACAATAGTGACAAAACTTTAATTTTGTCTTATTCCTTTCTTCCCAGAACTCTGAGTGTGGAACATTTTTAAGCACTACAAAAACTTTCCAAGGGTTAGAAAAAAGGTGAATTAGAAAATTGTGTAAAAAATGGATTTTATTTATCACAGCATACATTAATTTTAAAGCTCAGTAACTTTGTTTATTCTGAAAGACAATTAGATTCAACAGTACTTATTTAAATACAAGATACAGTATTTGACTCCTCAGAACTGTCTTTATGCCCTTTGTAATAAATGTCTTTGAATAAAAGCTTCTGCTAAATGACTAAATGTGGCTTAGAACGTGTTCACAAAAAGAAAGCTCTTTCTTCTGGGGCGGCAGTGGCTCAGTGGTAGAGCGGCCGTCCTTCAACCGGAAGGTAGTAGGTTCGATTCCCGCTCTCCCCACAGTTCATACTGTCGTTGTGTCCTTGGGCAAGACACTTAACCCACCTTGCTCCCAGTGTCCGTAGCTCTGGTGTATGAATGTGTGTTTGGTGGTGGTAGGAGAAGGTTGTGAGCGCCGGTTGTGTGGCTGCCCCCCTCTCTGTCTGCCCCAGGAGTGAATGTGTGTGAATGGGGTGAGTGGAAGCTCCAAGTAAAACACTGTTGTAAAGCACTTTGTGATAATTATCTGTGAAAGGTGCTATATAAATAAATTACTTACTTCTGGGTTTTGCTAAAAAACACTGTGTGCACAATTATTAGGCAAGTTGTATTTTTGAGGATTCATTTTGTTTTTGTACAACTACAGTGCTCTTGGACCAAAATGTTAAACAGTTAAACCTGAACATTTAAGTAGTAAAAGTACGTTTAGTCTTTCTTAAGAGAATATCTACATGAACACCATTATTATGCAACTAAATGAAAACAAAGATTTTCCATCTCACTTGTTTATTTTCACCTGTTAAAGTGAGAATAAAAAACGAACTTAACATATACAATAAACATTTCTGAAATAAAAGAATAATAAAAAAAACTCAGTGACCAATAGAGCCACCCTTCTTTTCGAGAACCGTCACAAGCCTTTCATTCACAGTCAGTCAGTTTCTTGATCTGGTCAGAATCAACCACAGACTCCCAGACACTGTTCAGAGGTGTCCTGTTACCTTCATTTAAATGTCCAGCTCCAGTCCAGTTCTCAATAGGGTTTAAGTCACGTGAAGAAGGGGGCCATGTCATTAGTTTTTCATCTTTAAGGCCTTTACTGGCCACGCAGAGGAGAACTTTGATGCAGAACGGTCCTTTAAAGTGAAGGCAGTGCAGGAAAGGATTGCGGCCAGTGGTAATTTAGGCTAATGCTTAGCAAATGCTAACAAACTTTCAGAAATTGCAATGGTATGATTTAGTGTTACTAATAAAAAAAAAAAAACAGGGATTTTAGGTCTCCAGCTACAGTTAAAAAACTATTGTCTCAACAGGTGCACCTGTGGGTACTGTCCCTGGGAGAGAAAGTTTGTTGTAGGGAGATACCCAAGGTATAGTTATGAAATAAAGTTATATAGTCCTGATAATTAATTTAAGAAGTAATATGCACAAAACACACAACCCCCCCCAAAGAAATATTAACATCCCAACAAAGTAGTAATAAACATTCTTTCTTGTGTTGTAGGTAATGCACAGGTGAGACAGGTTGGTGAGTCGGCTGCATAACAGCACTGAGGCTGCTCTAAACCCCTCTGTCACAAGCCCTTCAAGGGCAGCCAAAGCACTTTACATTGGGCTTCCATTCACCCCATTCACTGCCACACACACGGCGCTCACACCTTCTCCGACCTCCACCAAACTCACATCTACAGTCACACACACTCATACCTGGTGTATGAGTGTGTGTGTCTGTAGATGTGAGTTTGGTGGTGAGCTACGGACGCTGGAGGCAAGGTGGGTTAAGAGAGCTGGAATCAAACCCCCAACCTTCCAGTTGAGGGACAACCGCTCTAGCACTGAACTGCGCCCTGCCAATGTTCTTTCTGACAGGATGGATAATATTCCCTGTGAGTGTTATTAGTCTTATTATTGGATTCAGACTAGTGCAGACGGATCTGAGATCAAAGCTCAACTCGTAAAATCAACTCCTTCAAACAACTTTACTGGAAAACAAGTCCAAATCTTATCATTTTGTACCATGTGAGTGCAAGTCCAAGTTGTCCGCAGACAGAAACACTGTGCATCTGGTTCAACAGAGAGACTGAACCATTAAAAACGGAGGGAGGGGATTCTCAGATAAAAGTTGTATGAAGATTTTATTTTTTTTGACAAAACAAAAAACACTAAATCACTGGTTTTATTTGTGAACAATGAACAAAACAGTTTATGTAGATAAGTTATATAAAAATATTTATTTTAAGTCTTAATATTTCTAATATCTTCATGAGCCCCTGTCAGCCGTGGGCCCTTAGATTCATCCCTGCTCAACTCAGCCCCCCCACCCCCCCACCCTTACAGCGGCGCTGCATTGATCCTTAAACATTCATAAATTAATGTTTAAATTACACCCTTGCTCAAAATGTCTTTACGTAATACTTTTATTCTTTAGGGATTGTTCTTATAGCAAGCATTTTCCATTTTTTCTCCACTGGCTTGCCTCATGCCCCACCAATACCAACCACCACAATCAGGCAAAAGCAAAGAAACAGAAAAAAAAAAAGATTTTTATCAGCCCTTCTTAAATGTCTACAAAATTTCCTAAACTGGTACAGCACATGACTGCAACAGTCGCCCAACCCAGAAGATGTCTCAAGTCTTAAACGTAAAATTGAGAATAAAAACTTATTTCATCAACTTTAACAGTAGCATTAGGTTAGGTTAGGTTACTTTTATTGTACCCGTAGGTAAATTTGTTTTACAGTGCAATGACTATGGCATCCAATACAAAAAACACACAACACAGAACACTCCAAAACACATAGGGACAGATAAGTAACTACTCGTTAAAAATTAAAAATCATAAAACATAATAAAACATTCTAAAAAAAAAACCTACCTCTACACTTTGTTAATCAGATTAATTGCATTTGGTACGAAGCTGCTCTTATATCTTTTTGTTCTACCCCTTGGGACTCTATACCTCCTCGCAGACGGCAATAACTGGAACTCACCGTGCAGGGGGTGAGAGTCATCATCTAAGATTGAGCAGGCCATCCTTTGTAACTGTTTGGTATACAGGGATGCCACTCCTGGTTTAGACTCACCTATCAAACGGCCAGACCATTTTACTATCTGGACTGATTTTTCACCTTTAAAGATATATGACCATACCATACTACAGCGGAGAAGGACAGCACAGATTCAATAAAAGCATGATAAACATTTTCATTATTGTTATCGAGCATTAGTATTAGTAGCATTAGACACAGCTAGCTTAAAATCATGATTTCATTTCATTATATATATTGTTTACTATACATTAATAAATCAACAAACCCGAGACAACTCACTGTCACAAAATTATTCATCTCATTTTTCAATCATTTTCTTCTACTTTGTCCCGTTAGGTGTCTCAGGTGACTAGAACCTATCCCAGCAACTTTGTGCCTGAGGCGGGGCTCGCCCTGGACAGTGGCCAGTTAGTCACAGGGTTAACACTGATGTATTTGGTGTGGTTCCAACGAACTCTGGTGGTTTCACAGAAAGATATTTTGAGTCAGTCCGGGTTTGAACTCACAACCTTCTGGCTGTGAGTCAGGAAGACCTCCTGCCACAGTGCAACTTCACAAAATTTAACTTCTTGCACGGATTTCATGATTAACTGTAAATTAATGTCTGTATAATTGAGTGTTATTATTATTTTCATTGAAATTGAAAATCTTATTGTGCCGCACCATGTGATTTCTATCTACAAAACCAAATAGTATACAAGTAAAGAAAAAGGTTCCAATGGATAAAGGTCAGTTCCACGTTAGATTGTCTGTCCATTCTGCTTTAATGTTAAATTGTACTGAGAAAAAGCCCTTGAGTTCCCCAAATCAGCAGTTCAGTATTGTTATAAAATACTACACCACCCACTACTTGTCGCCTTTTTAACTTGTTCCTGCATCCACTCGTGAATCTCTTCATCGTGCTTTATCTGCAGATCCTTAATCTCTTTTAATAGATATTCTTGTTCATAGCCTTTTAGAAATTCCTCAAGCTCTTTCATCTCCTGTTTCTGCCGTTCTTTCAACAAATTAAAGTCTTTCAGATGCGTCTTGCTTTTCTTGAGTTGACTCAGCATGTATTCGTCACTATTTTTCTGCTTCTCTTTCATCAAATTCAGTTCTGTTTTAAATTTCTCCTTCTCGGCTGTGACTTCTTTGGCGTATTTTCTCTGAAAGTCATTTAGCACTTCGGCTTGCTTCCTGGCTTCTTCCTCATTCTGCCTTTTGATTTCATCCAACTGTTCTTGGTAAGATTCTTGCATCATTTTCCACTCCTGCTCCTCTTGCTGCCGCCTCAGCTCTTTCTCTTGTTTTTTGTTTTCGAACATAGTCTTTGCTTCCTCGTATTCATTTTTAAACATCAAAAGACTCTTGTTCTCCTCTTCCTGTATTTTTTGTTCCTCTTGAAGCTTTGTTGCCCACCATTCATTTTTCTCTTTTTCCCAAGTCTTTCTTTCCTTTTTCATATCCTCTTTGAGTAAAATTTGGTCTTTTCTTGTCGAAACAGAATCTGACTCATGTTCAATCTGCTTCACCAATTTCATATATCGTTCGTTCCACTGTTGTATCTTTAACTGTTCTTCCTCTTTCCGAATTCGCTCCTCTTCCTTTTTCCGTTGTTCGTATCTCCGACGGTTTTCCTGCTCTTTTTCTAACCTTTCTTGTTTTTCTTGGACTTGCTTGGATGTCTGGGCAATTTCTTTCTCAATTTTGGCTTTTATTTCAGAGGTTTTACCTGTTTTGACTTCAAGCTTTTGTTTGTGTTTTTCTTCTATGTCACGTTTTTGCTTTTCAATTTCAGGCTCCTTTTCTTTAAGTATTCTCTCTGTCTCTTTCTTGATGGCAGCTTCTGCCTCTTGGAACATCTCTGAAGTGTAGTATCCACCGCCGTTTTGCTTCACCATTTCTTCGATTTTGCTCAACAACTCGTTAACTTGTTCACGATTGTGCTTGTCTCTGTTGTTCAAGCCGTGATACCGATTTCCACATTTGGCAAGCAACGTTTTTGTCTCCTGGCTGGATTCTTCGAGGTAAGTTTCTAAGCTCATGTTTTCAAGATCGTCTTCTTTTGTAAAAACAACAGTTGTGTAGTTTTCTGACTTTTCTCCAAAAAACTCCTTGATTAGTTGCACTGTTTCTTGTTCTTCTTTCGTAAAACGCCCGATTTGGAGCACTAGTAAAAACACGTGAGGTCCAGGCGCTAACAGACTAACACATTTCACGAGCTCTTTTTGAACTTCAGAATTTGATAACGTTGTATCAAACAAACCTGGCGTGTCCACGATGACGACTGACCGACCGTCGATTTGTCCTTCTGCTTTTTTGCAAAACCGAGTCACTGATACTTGAGATGATTTAGACGTGAACTCATCTCGTCCCAAAATAGTATTTGCTGTAGCACTCTTCCCAGATCCAGTTTTACCGATCAACACTATCCGTAAAGTTTCTTTGCCTGGATTTGAACAGATGGTTTTGTCTTTGCTTGAATCTGCATAGAGGCTTGTTTGTGTAATTTCAGAAATCACTGTGGACTTCCTTTTCACTCGAGGCTGGACTGTCATTTCTTGGGTAAAGCTTTTGGCTCCATTCTCACTGACTTTTTCTACCATTTTTATCACATCGCGTACTTGATCTTTGTTGTTGATGTTGAAAATCACATAGTGATTGTTGCAGCTTTGACAAAGTTCTTGAATGTTTTTGTTGGTTTTGATGAAATTTGCGACGGCCAAAGCCACTGATCCTGAATCCACTGTGAACAGAATCATTTTAAATGTGTTCATTTTTGAAGTGAATGCTTTCTGAATGGTGTCCAGCTCTTTTTTATCTTCTTCTGTGATTGGACCAACAGGTTGGACCAATACAAAAGCATGGACTCCCTCAGGTTCACACAGCGTAATGCATTTATGTGATTCATGTCCTGCTGTATCTTTGTTGGACAAAGCAGGCAGCTCCACGATGGTAACTCTTCGTCTAGAAACTTCACCTACATGTTTGACACACTTTGACGATTCTGACACATTTAGTTTTTTCCCCAAAATGGCTTCTGTAGCTAAAGCTTTCCAATCTCCAAACCTGCCACACAGTACAATATTCAAAGGATGTTGGACGTTTGCTTTAAATATTTTTGGCTTCATTTCTCTTGGAAAACCAATTTTTTTTTTTCGGTTTTCCGTCACAAGTGTCTGGACTTTACTTACTAAGTCTTGGAGAACAGCTGCAGAAAGCTCACTGAAGTTCAGTCTAAAATATCGTTGGTTGCAGTTTTGTTTGAGTTTATGAAGCGGCAGATTCCAGCCCATGTCATTTTGAGTCGTGATAATCATTGCATATTTGAAAGCATCTTCCCCAAAGCAGCTCAGGATGGATGTGAGTTGGTCTCGGTCGTTTTTGGTGAAGTTTAAAGGGTCCACTAACAGCAGAAGAGCATTTGGTCCAGGTGGACATTGTGAAATCAGGTTTGTGACCTCGTCTCTCACTTCATTATCGTCCAAACTGAACAGGTCTGAGGTGTTTAAGACTGTTACAGCAGAGTTCTTCCATTCTCCGTTGAAGACAGTGCTCTGTTTGGACAGTTTTTCGTAGGGAAGATTTGACTTTGCTGTGAGGAAAGTGCCCAGTTTTGCCTTTTCAACCTGGTTCTTTCCAATCAGCACAATTCTATAATCTGAATCTGTAAAAGAGATGAAAACAAAGAAGTTCTGAATAACTTTGTGCTGTGCGCTGGACAGTAACTTACATTTACATTTATTCATTTAGCTGACGCGTTTCTCCAAAGCGACTTACATTGTTCTAATGTATTTACCAGTGTTACAGCCACTGGAAGCAAGGTGGGTTAAGTGTCTTGCCCAAGGACACAACGATAGTGTGAACTGTGGCGAGAGTGAGAATTGAACCGCCTACCTTCCGGTTGAAGGACGATCGCTCTACCACTGAGCCACTGTAGTTTTAATGCGCCTTACACACTTAGGTTAGTGCCTGAGGGTTTCAAAAGTCCCTTACCATATATGGCTTGGGCTTATTCCAATCCTAGGAGCTACAATAGGGCTTTTTTTTTTTTTGCATATTTGAGGCAATAAATATAAACAAAATCTCCTCAAAAATGGCTTAAAAATTCAGGGTTGGTAAAAATATTATTTACATAATGTCAACGGGCAACATTATTTCATTGTTAAAGGACAAAACTTGCGTGAAGCACAATTTAACTACGGGAGCACAACGCTCAGGCGCGCTTTAGTCGCCTCACACATTTTCTAACTGGAACTCAATCAGTAGTCATGTCAGAAGATAGAAATGGTTGATATTATTGTATTTGGATAATACTTTGCTATAAATTCAAGAGTTACACTGGAATTGTATTTTTTGTATTTTATGTACAATGTGTAATGTATAAAATGTGACATGAAGGATTTCATTCGACAGTACTTGGATATAACTAATGTCTGTAACAAAGTACTGTTGATTCTAATTGTCTTTCAAGAATTAACCAGCTTACTGTTCTTTAAAATGAAGTTTAGCTTTTAAAGACTCACCAAATGTTGCTTTAGCCATGATTCCTGACTCGGAAATGAATGCTCCCAAAGTGGGTTGGGTTTCTGTGAGTTTGAACAACAATAGGTCATTTAAGGTTAGGAAATATACAGAAATATTTGCAACCAGCTCAATCTCAGCAATGTATCAGAACATTAGTTTTCTCCAAAAAGTGTGTATTTAAGATTGAATAGGTCATTAAAAGTAGCACAAGAAAAATAAATGTAAAAATGACGTTATGAAGTGAAGATTGAGTTATAATATTTTAGCTCCACGATCCATATCAATTCAAAAAACACCTGAACTTTAATTTACTTCCTTATTTCACTCAGCCCCAATAAAACACTCCCAGACGACTTTTACTACATCACATTCTCTGACATATTCGTAAATATTAGTGATATTTGTTAGTTAAAATAACAGAAGTTGAGTTTACTCACAGATTTCAGTCTCTCACTGCTGACTCTTCAGTCCTATCTCAAGAATAAATCCAAACTCTATTCTGATCATGAAATATTCACATCACACACCCACGTAAACCTGTTGGACTTGTTTGACTCTAAAGAGGTCATAACTTTATGTAGTGTTATCTAATGTTTATAATAATTAATAAAACATATTTTAATGGTTTAATTTAAAAGTAAAGAGACTACAGTTACATTATGGTAAATAATATAATATGATGAAATACAGTTTTAAAAGGTTAAAATGGTGACAAAACTTTAATGTGTCATTCATTCCTTCCCAGAACTCTGCGTGAGGAGCTATTTTAAGAACCACATGAACTTTAGAAGGGTTAGAAGCTGAATCCGAAAGCTTCAAGTATTAAATGGATTTATTTTTAAAATGTCACTGATACCTTCATTTTAAGGCTCAGTAACCTGTTTGATTTTAAAAGACAATTAGAATCAACAGGACTTTGTTACAGATGTACTTTTTATACAAATATATAAAGATATTTGACTCCCCAGAACTGTATTCAAACCCTTTGTAAAACATGTCTCTGATACATGTGGTGACCATACGTCCTGATTTAACCGGGACAGTCACAGTTGTGTCCGTCGAGCTTGTCTTGTGTTCTGTAGGATATTTACAAAAAAACTAAAATTTAAAGATTTTCCCCATTCCCTGTCCTAAATATGCCCTATTTACCCAGTCATATCATAAAGTCAAAGCAGCTGTGCTTTCAACTCATTTGACAACATTATTTTTCATCTGTCAAGGTGCTGTTTTTAGATTTAAGGTCAAATGAAATTGTCCCAATGGTGAGTCCAGGAGAATCAGATACTAAACAAAAAACAAGCTTCACAAACAAGTTTTATTTTATATCTTTGAAATCCTTCATCTCACATTTTATATTTTATCCATCAAATACATAAAGTGTATGAATTTCTGCAAACTACAGCATATTTTATTATTTATTTTAAACAATAATTTCACAATGTAATGTTTGCATTAAAAGCAAAGTATTATCAACCTTCAGTAATATTAACCATTCCAATCCTCTGACATGACTACTGATGATTAAAACTGAATCTAACAATTACATTTATTCTGTTGAAATAAAAATGTGATAATGTCTCAATGTATTTCTGAAGATTTGTTATTTACATTATAGTTTAGAGAATGTTCGATATTTGTACATTTATTACAAAGTTAAAACACAAAACACTAACATTTTATTAAAAACATAGAATAAAGTTTTTTAAACATAATGGATGAACAAAAATCTAAAAGTTTAATCAACCAAACACCTTTCAAACAAAGCATAGCAGCTCAAAGTGCTTTACAATAAATGGAATTTTAGAGAAATGAGATCATTAGAGTTTACTGAGCTGGAAAAGTGCTGGAAAAGTCCTGGAATAACTGGAAACCCTTTTACAGAATACTACAGGACTTGTTGTCTATGGCTGTTTGAACTCGACCCTGAATCCACAGGTGTGTTTCCTCCTCGTGTTTTCTCTTCTGCTCCTCAAAGTCTTCGTGATGGTGGCCACAGTGCAACCGTTGAAGCACCTTTATCTCCTGTTCCTGTTTTTTCTTCAACATGTTATATTGTTTCCTGTACTTTTTATCTTTAATCAACTGTTGCAACACAAACTCGTTGTTCATCTGTTGACTTTGTCTCAGCAGCTGCATCTCTTTGTTGTATTTTTCCATCTCGGCTATTACATCTTTTTTGTATTTGTCTTGAAACTCATTACAACAGACCGCTTGCTTTCTCGCTTCATATTCATTTTCTTTCTTAACTTTCTCCAGCTCTTTACAATATTTCTCATGCAGCCTTTTCTCTTGCTCTTGTCTTTCGTGCTCTTCCTCTTTTAGTTTGGCCTCGTACTTTTTGTATTTTTGTTGTTCCTCCTCGTATTCCTTCTGAAGTCTTTCATGGCGTTTGCGTTCCTCTAACCATTGCTGCTCGTCTTCCTCATAACGTTTTTCCCACCATTCCCTTCTTTCTCTCTCCCAACTATCCCATTCCCTGCGCAATTCATCCATACTTATCAACTGCACCATCGTTTCCGGAAGCGTTGTTTGAGTCTGTTCGGATCGGAGTCGTCGCTGCAAATTTTCACACTTGATTTTCCATTTGTTTCTTTGCAATTCTTCGTCCAACTTCTTTATAGTTTCTTCTTGCTCTCTCCGTTCTTGCTCCAACTTCCTTCTCTTTTCCTCTTTTTTAAGTTTCTCCTCTTTTTCCTTAAGTTGTTCTTCACTTCTCTGGATTTCTTGCTCAGTCACTTCCGACTTACAGTTTTGCACCACTTTAAGTTCCTCTTCGAACTTTTTGTCAATCTCTTGCTTTTGTCTTACCATTTCTGGCTGTCTTTGTTTGAGTATTTTTGCTGTTTCCTTCTTGATTGCATTTTCAGCTTCATTAAACATCTCTGACGTGTAATAACTTCCTTCATTTACATTCACCATTGCATTGATTTTGTCTAACAACTCTCTAACTTGCTGTTTATTCTCACTGTCATTATTGTTAAAAACTTGATATCTCCCTCTGCATTCAGTGATCAACTTTGAGACAAAACCATCGACATTGTTCCCAAGGTAACTCTCCATCGTTGTATTTCTTAGATCATCCCCTCTTGTGAACACAATCATGATGAACTCTTGTGACTGTTTGCCAAAGAAATCTTTGATTAGTTGAACCGTATCTTTCTCTTCTTTCGTAAACCGTCCAATTGGCAGCACCAATAAAAACGCGTGAGGACCGGGTGATAACAAGCTAATGCATTTTACGAGCTCTTCTTGGACTTGAGCATTTGTTAAAGTTGTATCGAACAAACCGGGCGTATCAACTATTTCCAGTGCATGACCTTCAACTGATCCCTCGACCTTTCTGCATTCCCTCGTCACTGAGATTTGGGATGTTTTTGATGTAAATGCCTCTCTTCCCAAAATTGTATTTCCTGTTGCACTTTTACCACACCCAGTCTTTCCAACCATTACCAATCTAAGTATTCCAGTTTGGCTTTGTCTTCTCTGAGCACGAATATTTGCCACTTTTAGCAAAGACGCAACTCTCGTCACCTTATTTACAGGCGGTCTTGGGAAAAACTCCCTCGTAAAGCCCATGGATCCATTAGAGCTAATTCTTTCAACTATTCTCAACAACTCTTTGACTTGTTGCTTGTTGGTAATGTTAAAAATAAAGTAACGTTCGCCACAACTTTGACAAAGACTCTTGAGTTCACTGTTGTACTGCACAAAGTTACTGACTGCTGATGTCTCTGAATCCACTGTGAAAACAATCAACGTTTTTGCATTAACATGAGCTCCATAGGCGTTTTGAATAGCCTCTAACTCTCTTTTATCTTCGATACCAATCGGACCGACTGGTAAAACCAACACAAAAGCGTGGACTCCCTCAGGCTCACAGACTGTGATACTCCTAAACGCTTCTTTCTTTGCAGCGTCTGGTGGTTTTCTGAACAAAGTGGGTAGGTCTACAATTGCAACGGTGCGTCCAAAAACTTCTCTTTGCCATTTAACACAATCCAATGACAAACCTATTTGTTTTTCTCCCAAAATGGCATTCATTGCTAAAGTTTTCCAATCGTCAAACCGTCCACAAAGTACAATATTCAAAGGAGGCTTGGCAATTTTTTCAGGATTTGAATTGGCCTTATTTAGTATCGTTGAAAAAGACTCAATGTAATTGGGGTCATTCTGAAAGTCAGCTAAACTTTCTGATCTAGGTTTCATCTTGTGAACATTTTCATCATTTTGTGGAGTCTTGGTTTGTTCATTTAATGACAGACGTCTTTGTGAGAAAATCTGAGGGTCCTTTGGAGGTTTGTTATTAGCCCTAAACTCGTTAGGACTTCCAGAAGGCCTGTGAACCTGTTTCTGACTTTCCATTAAATGTGTCTGGTGTTCATTTTGCGATGTTGAGAAGTCCAACAACTGAAGGGTCTCTAGATTTGGTTCTGTTTCTGAAAGGCTCAAGTGTTGTCCTCGGTTTTTGTTCACTGCATCTTCCAGTTTCTCCATAAGTTCTTGAATGGCGTGAATAGGACGCCTTTTTACGTCTAAGATAACTGCGTGGTGTCTTTGATTGCACTTCTGTATAAGCTTCTGTACAAAAGGATTTACACTTGTCTCACTTTGAGTAATGACCACCACTGAATATTGGAAAGCATCTTTGTCAAAATAGCTCAAGATAAATTCAAGTTTTTCGCTGTCGTTCTTCATGAAATTATTTGGATCAACTAAAAGTAGCAGAATATTTGGGCCTGGAGGACAATGGGCCACACAGTTCTTGATTTCATGTTTTATTTTATTGACAGAAAGCTCTTCCCTGGTTTTGAAGATGATAAATGGTTTTCGTTTCCACTCTCCTTGGACGCACGGTTGTGTTTTGGTTGTTGTGGGATTATAAGAGTCTTGTTTTCCAGAGATAAAGTTGGTCAGGATCGTCATGTCTTGATGGCTTTTCCCGAACATCACAATCCGAAGCTCAGATGCTGAAAAATAAAAAGAACAGAAAAATTTGACTAAATCAAGGCAGAATTAAAGCAAGACTAAACAAAGAGTATTTTCAGTGCTTCATGTGTAAACCTGGAGGTCAGGAAACAGAGTTTATTTTGGGGCGTGTTCTGGCAGCAATGAACGTACAAAGCCAAGAAGGCTGCCAAACAGCTTTACTTTGGCAATTTCTACAGCCTGCATTATAACTCATTAATGTCATTAAATAAAAATTGTCGATGGTAGTGTATGACCAACCAATAAAGCAGATATCTCCCAAAGTTGAGCAGTAATCAGCCAATGATGTGCTTCGTTTTGCTGACGTTAAAAGAAATGTTCTTGCGGTAGAATGCATTTTAAAACACAGACAAGATTTAGAAAAAAGTGCACAGGCAGCAAACCAAAAGTCTTGTGTAGATTTTGTTCTACTTATTATCAAATTTGAACTTTCTTAGAGCATTTACTTGTGCAAAGGGTGTCAGTTCTGCAGGTTAGGGTTAGGGTTAGGTTTAGAGTTTGTGCAACTGAAAAGCTGCTCAGTCAGTTTCATTCCTACATTCTTAAAGCTTCACAGAAGAATGTGTTTCTGTCAGTGTGAGTCAGTGCTTTACTGTCATCGAGACGAGGATGGCTTCAGCAAACTGACATGTCTCTTCTCGGAAGAGCTACTCACTTTAAAATAAACGAGTCAAAAAGCCTGACAAGAAACACAGACGACACTAAACTTGAAAAAGAATTAAGAAGCCTGTAGAACAGCAGACAACACATAATCTAATGGGATTAATCAGGACTAAAATACACATAAAGCATAAAGTTCCAGTTGCTTTATTCAGAGGTTTTCTTTACAGAAGGAGAGACATCCCATCATTAACTAAATATACAAGTAATAGACAACAACAAATAGATGTTTCAGATGCTTTTAGTGAATTGACTGAGACAAAACAGGATTAAAACCACAACAAATCCAAACTAAGACTGAACCATCTGAAAAATAGGATTAGACCAAGATAAAATCAGGCAACAAAGGACTTCCCGAGTTCTTTTTCTGTCTCAAATTTGACTGGACCACATGAATGCAGCCTAAAGCCCGGGAAAATACAGGACTAAACTAGAACTAAAGCATGACAAAATCAGAACTATTACAAAACTTAAGGTAATACTAAGCTAATACTAAACACCAGGCACTTCCTGTCATTGGCTAACGTCAGAACCAAAACACCATGTGTTTGAGTGAGTGTAATGTAATACCTATTTTATCATTTACTGGAAATAATTTGATCTGAAACATCGTTCACTCTTTTATTAAAAAGATAATTATGACAGTGTTGACAGATTGACTCACCTTTATGTAACATCTCAGACCCATTCATGACACTTCCTGTTTGTTACACCTTATTATTTATTCCTTATTTATATTTCACTTCTGTGCATACTTTTACTAAGACTACTGTGACAACCAGGTCTAAACCAGGTCTAAACCAGGTCTAAACCAGGTCTAAACCAGGACTAAACCAGGTCTAAACCAGGACTAAACCAGGTCTAAACAGGTCTAAACCAGGTCTAAACCAGGTCTAAACCAGGTCTAAACCAGGTCTTTATCCAGGTCTAAACCAGGACTAAACCATGACTAAACCAGGTCTAAACCAGGACTAAACCAGGTCTAAACCAGGTCTAAACCAGGTCTAAACCAGGACTAAACCTGGACTAAACCAGGACTAAACCAGGTCTAAACCAGGACTAAACCTGGACTAAACCATGACTAAACCAGGTCTAAACCAGGTCTAAACCAGGTCTAAACCAGGTCTAAACCAGGACTAAACCATGACTAAACCATGACTAAACCAGGTCTAAACCAGGTCTAAACCAGGTCTAAACCAGGTCTAAACCAGGTCTAAACCAGGACTAAACCTGGACTAAACCAGGTCTAAACCAGGTCTAAACCAGGTCTAAACCAGGTCTAAACCAGGTCTAAACCAGGTCTAAACCAGGACTAAACCATGACTAAACCAGGTCTAAACCAGGTCTAAACCAGGTCTAAACCAGGTCTAAACCAGGACTAAACCAGGACTAAACCAGGTCTAAACCAGGTCTAAACCAGGTCTAAACCAGGACTAAACCTGGACTAAACCATGACTAAACCAGGTCTAAACCAGGTCTAAACCAGGACTAAACCTGGACTAAACCATGACTAAACCAGGTCTAAACCAGGTCTAAACCAGGTCTAAACAGGTCTAAACCAGGTCTAAACCAGGACTAAACCAGGTCTAAACCAGGTCTAAACCAGGTCTAAACCAGGACTAAACCAGGTCTAAACCAGGTCTAAAACAGGACTAAACCAGGTCTAAGTCAGGTCTAAACAGGACTAAACCAGGTCTAAGTCAGGTCTAAACAGGACTAAACCAGGTCTAAGTCAGGTCTAAACAGGACTAAACAGGACTAAACCAGGTCTAAGTCAGGTCTAAACAGGACTAAACCAGGTCTAAACCAGGACTAAACCAGGTCTAAACAGGACTAAACCAGGTCTAAACCAGGACTAAACCAGGTCTAAACAGGACTAAACCAGGTCTAAGTCAGGTCTAAACAGGACTAAACCAGGTCTAAGTCAGGTCTAAACAGGACTAAACCAGGTCTAAGTCAGGTCTAAACAGGACTAAACAGGACTAAACCAGGTCTAAGTCAGGTCTAAACAGGACTAAACCAGGTCTAAACCAGGACTAAACCAGGTCTAAACAGGACTAAACCAGGTCTAAGTCAGGTCTAAACAGGACTAAACCAGGTCTAAGTCAGGTCTAAACAGGACTAAACCAGGTCTAAACAGGACTAAACCAGGTCTAAGTCAGGTCTAAACAGGACTAAACCAGGTCTAAACCAGGACTAAACCAGGTCTAAACAGGACTAAACCAGGTCTAAGTCAGGTCTAAACAGGACTAAACCAGGTCTAAGTCAGGTCTAAACAGGACTAAACAGGACTAAACCAGGTCTAAGTCAGGTCTAAACAGGACTAAACCAGGTCTAAGTCAGGTCTAAACAGGACTAAACCAGGTCTAAACCAGGTCTAAGTCAGGTCTAAACAGGACTAAACCAGGTCTAAACAGGACTAAACCAGGTCTAAACAGGACTAAACCAGGTCTAAGTCAGGTCTAAACAGGACTAAACAGGACTAAACCAGGTCTAAGTCAGGTCTAAACAGGACTAAACCAGGTCTAAACAGGACTAAACCAGGTCTAAGTCAGGTCTAAACAGGACTAAACCAGGTCTAAACAGGACTAAACCAGGACTAAACCAGGTCTAAACAGGACTAAACCAGGTCTAAGTCAGGTCTAAACAGGACTAAACAGGACTAAACCAGGTCTAAGTCAGGTCTAAACAGGACTAAACCAGGTCTAAGTCAGGTCTAAACAGGACTAAACCAGGTCTAAACCAGGTCTAAGTCAGGTCTAAACAGGACTAAACCAGGTCTAAACAGGACTAAACCAGGTCTAAACCAGGTTTAAACCAGGTCTAAACCAGGTCTAAACCAGGTTTAAACCAGGTCTAAACCAGGTCTAAACCTGGTTTAGACCTTTAAACCAGGTCTAAACCAGGTCTAAACCAGGTTTAAACCAGGTCTAAACCAGGTCTAAACCAGGTCTAAACCAGGTTTAAACCAGGTCTAAACCAGGTTTAAACCAGGTCTAAACCAGGACTAAACCAGGTCTAAACCAGGACTAAACCAGGACTAAACCAGGTCTAAACCAGGACTAAACCAGGACTAAACCAGGTCTAAACCAGGACTAAACCAGGTCTAAACAGGACTAAACCAGGTCTAAGTCAGGTCTAAACAGGACTAAACCAGGTCTAAGTCAGGTCTAAACAGGACTAAACAGGACTAAACCAGGTCTAAGTCAGGTCTAAACAGGACTAAACCAGGTCTAAGTCAGGTCTAAACAGGACTAAACCAGGTCTAAGTCAGGTCTAAACAGGACTAAACCAGGTCTAAGTCAGGTCTAAACAGGACTAAACCAGGTCTAAACCAGGTCTAAGTCAGGTCTAAACAGGACTAAACCAGGTCTAAACAGGACTAAACCAGGTCTAAACCAGGACCAGAGAAGCGTAAACAAGAGCAGGACTTTAATGAAACTCTGGATAAACATCAAACAAATAAAAGACCCACTCACCAAACGTCGCCATGTTTGTTTTGTGGAGAAGCTCAGTCGATGATGTGTCTTGTTGGAAGGAAACAGATTTTATTAAAACAATTCAGAAACATTTATATTTACACAGTATTTCTTTTAAACTAATTTCTGAGCATGTTGCAAAGAAGAAAAAGAACTTAAACCATTAACATCTCAAAACTGCTCAGCAAGCACATAGATCCTTAAAGTCTTAAGTGAAAGTTTTCACAGATCCCTAATGTTTTTGTGAATTTTACTGTTTCTATAAAAAAGTCCTAATGCAATTTCACAAAAACAAATCAGAGCTGTTTCTGTAGGACTGACTACTTTTTAAAGAAAGAAGCACTCATCAATAATAAACTAAACCACAGATTACACATTAGTTAGGAAAATAACAACAACCAATAAAGACTCACCTGGTTTTATCCCATTAATCTTTTTCTGAAGTGTACGTCCTCGCTGCTCTGAAACACACCTGTTGTTCCGTCGTCACAGAACTTTTCTCAGGTGTGGCTCTGACAGGTGCCGACTGTAAAGTCCCCAAAGTCTCTCCACAAACAAATGAACAAGTGACGTCGCTCTTCAGAAACAACAAACCTGTCATTAATGAAAGAAGTGGTTTCATTGGTTCAGTCAGAAAGAATGCAGAGGAAAAAGGTCGTGGGTTAATTAAACGTGAACCGAGGGTTTCCCGAACAAGCTTCAGTAAAACCTGCTCAACTCGTCTCAAAGTGATGTGACACAATGTTTGGAGACTGACTCATGACAGAAGGATTATAGAGTTATGAGCTTATTATTATTATTATTATTATTATTATTATTACTATTATTATTTAAAAAAGGGGGAGATTAAACTAACAGTAGGCGACTAAATACAGTTTATACGGACATAATTATTGGTTTGGTTGTTTGGTTTTTAGTTTATTTTTTTTAACAGTGAGCCTCAGTGGAGCAGGAAAACCAAGTCTAAACCAGGACTGAACCAAGATTTACTTGGACCAGGGCCATAATTCCAGATCCACTTCACATTAGGGACCGGAACAAGTTGAAACTAAAACAAAACACAAACTAAAACATAGACAATGGCAAATAATCTGAAACAAATCTAAATACTAAATATACAGACTTTTATTAGACGTTATAATCAGATAATGATTCAACAAATTTACAATAGATAATATCTATAAAAGTATTTCAGGAATTACAGCGATATATCTGACTAATCTTAGATTCATTAATAAATATTAACAGGAACACTCTGACTTTATGCAATAAAAGACTGAAGATAAAGTAAGAAAAAGGTGTTTACTCGTCGACTGCTCCACCTGAGAGCCCACGAACACACCAGAAGTAGACCAGCTTTATCTTTAGAACAAATACAAGCAGGTACCAGAGTCTCTAAACACTGCTCCTTTTGTTCTTCTGACCTGTTTGTGTTACTCTGTCTGACTTAATGAACACAGATCCATTTTAAAGACAACTCTACTTAACCTCAAATCTGGATTAAGTCACTTTAAACTTCACTAAACTCTCGTCAGCACTGATCTAAGGTTAAACTAAACCATGTTGCTCCAGTCAGGCCTAAGAGTTTTATCTGTGACAAATTGCTTAAAGGGGAGAAAGGTCTTCTTTGCAAGATGTTTTATTAAACAATAGAAGCCCAGAAAGTGCACGCTGCTTTATTAAAGCCTGATTTATGGGTCAGAGCTGCTCCCTGGAGCCAGCGCGGTGTTTTACAAAAAGTGATTATAGGCCTTTTCTGCTCGTGCTTAGTGTAAAAACTGAGATCAGAGAAAATGAGCGCTGCGTCCTGCTGCTCTTCCAGAACAGAACCACACCAAACCCAGAGAAAACCGCGGGTAACGCTGTTTGTTCAAGGCCAGACTCTTCAGGGTGCGTTTGAGTCGACTCCCGGCGCAGCGTCTTCAGGTTTGACTCATAAAGGTTTGTGTTTGTGATTCTCAGAGGTCCGTGGGGTGCGTTTGATTTACAACACAACCCCTCCTCGTTATGTTTTTACTCACTCCTCCCTTCAGAGCAAAGAGGAAAAATAAAACGAGTAGAGCCAGATTAATGGATTAAAGTCCTATTTATCCAAGTTTACGTTTGGTTTATTCCAGGGTTAGTTCAGACTTTGATTCTGTCCTGTTTTATCCTCAGTTTAGTCCTGGATTAGCATCAGTTTAGACTTGAGTTTAGTGTCGACTGTCACTTTTTGGTCTGAATGTTTTGTGTTTTATGGAGTGGACACAATGCTCAACACAGTTACTGTAAGTCACTGGACAGAAACAAACTGAAGACACTTTTGAAAACTACAAAAAGAACACAACAATCACAAAGCGACAGACCACATTCCAGTGAAGCTCCAGCAGCAACACCACCGTCTACAGACACTTCTTTAAATCTTTAAAGCTGATCTCTTGGTTAGAGCTGGATTTAGTCCCGGGTTAGTCTTGGTTTTATTTAGTCCTTGGTTCAAATCTGGATCCTTATTTAATTAGTATCTTAGATTTAATGCTAGTTTAATCACAGTTTTTTCTTTTTGTCTGCATTAATCCTGGTTTTATCTTCACATTTCTTAAGTCTCTTCTTCTTCAGAGTAAATGCTCCTGGCCCTCCTGAGCAGTTTATTTTTGATTTCTCTGTCCTGTTCTCGCTGCATGTTTGAGTTTGGCGTGACTCTTCTTCATTAAATAATCACCGTGTCACGGAGCTGACGTCTCACTCTGACTTTTTCCTCTTAAACCTCTTTGTCTATTTATCTTTGTCTTTAGCAGGTCGTCTCCTCAGTCTGGGCCTGGTTCACACTCGTCCCTCGAGACCGGCTTTGGCTGGAAAATAACAGTCCAAAAAGGAATTTTCTAGTGAAAGATGAGTTAATTATTTGTCCGAACAACTCAGTCTACGATCTGAGGTGGGATAAGAGTAACGTGGATATGTATTTACTGTAGCGCTAAAAACTTTGCCTATTATTATTTTTGTAAACCTAGCTACAAGGAAAAGTAAAACCTGTGATTGTGACGGGTTTATCTGGGACTTGTTTTTGAAGTAATGCGGTGCTGTGCCAGATACCTGTGAGTCAACAGTAGTTACAAAGGCTTCAGCGTTACGACTACCTGGATAATACAGATAATTTCTTTATGAGTTTTCATTATTTTAAAAGAATTCTACTCATGTTCAGATCTAAATACTTAGAACCAGGTTAACTCACATCATCTGTGTTTTTGTTTGGTTTCTCTTGGGTTCACACACATTTTTAAAACCGCGGTAGTTCCAGAGCTCAGCCCTCATTGGTTTGTGATGAATGTGTTTTAGCTGTTGTCTTTTCAGGTTCATGTAAAATATGTAAAAAGTGTTGTAAGCCTGGTAATAGTTCTTTAAGTACAGTTCATTTCCTTTTTGGACAGATTAGCCCTGGTTTAGATTCATTAACTGTGTCCAGCCGTAGACTTCATTTTTCTGTCTCAGTTTTCCTGTCGGTGAGAGCTGCTCAGTGACCTCTGCTTCACTCCGTCCCGTCTCACACCCGTCTCCTGTGGGACACGAGCCTTCGGTGGGAAAACCTCTTAAAGCGCTCCGTCCTGTTGTTGCACAGAGCGCTGTTTTTGGGCGGCGGACGTGTTGTTTTAACCCCAGTCCGTCAGGTTAGCGGCTCGACGGAGCTCATTAGGCTTGTTCTGAAAACGCTGAGAGACACCAGATATTTCCCATAAATCACCGGGGCAGGCTCAATAAAAATCTGAGATGTTATCGGAGTGGAGTTATTTTTTACATCGGACCTGGAGACCGTCAGCCGCTGATGTGGGAGCGTTTCCGAGGAACAATTAAGAAAAAATAGGGTTTTACATTTCTTTCTGTGAGACTGTGGTCTATTGGTCAATGAAGAGAGACAAGTAGGTCTTTTAATGTGTCTGAAAATTAACAGAACAATCCCACTGCAGAAAGTTTTTATTCACACAGAACTGAAGGAACAGTTGGCCACAGCTTGTACCTAAAAGCCCATTTTAATGTTACTCTCCGTGATATTGAAGGGATTTTCTCTCACTTTTATCTGCCTCAGGGCCATTTATGTTCCACAGACGAGTCTTGTTTGGTTAAAAATGACTTCAGGTGAAGTTTGGCTGAAGAATGGTTGACACTATTCAGATGGAGGTTGTTAAAAAAGACTGTAACAACAACAAAAAAAAGATAAAGACAGGTAATTAAACAGATAAATGGCAAAAAGTAAATGGGTGCTGGAGCTCTACGAGACTGCACTCTTTTATTTGGAAGAACTGCACTGGTATTAATAAAGTGTGTATAAAAGAAGAAGTAAAGGATAAAGGACACATCTTTTTTGAGTTTAGACTAGATTTAGACCTAATCCTTTCTTAGTATTGGTTTTAGTCTTTAGTTTAGGTTTCTCCTGGTTAAGTCTGGGTTTAAAGATGGATAAAGACTTGTTTTAGTTCAGTTTAGTTTAATCCTGATTCTTGGTTTGTTCCTGGTAATCTCTTGGTTTAGACTTTAGTTTCGTTAATCCTGGTTCAGCCCTTGGTTTTGTGTTACAGGCTAATATTTGGAGATATGTTTCAAATCTTCTGTAGGCTGTCCTGAAACTGTACAGCGTTGTTTGAAATGATGTTGTGTGTGTTCTCCAGGTCCTGTATCTTCTACCGAGCCTGTATGGACATCCCCAGAGGAACGGAGCTGCTGGTCTGGTACAACGACTCTTACACTTCCTTCTTCGGGATCCCACTGCAGTGCATCGCTCAGGACGAAAACCGTGAGAAAAAACACACCTCCCACTTTCTCTGTTCGGCTCCGAGGGCCTCTCTTTGTAACAGGAAGTAACCCAACTCAACACAATGTTCCCACATCAGTTACTGGGACGGAATCTTAGAAGAAACAGGTTTTGGTTGGATTCAAACGAGTTTTAGATGGATCTGAACAGGTTTTAGATCAGGGGTCTTCAAATGCTATGTAATGAAAACATTTTTTGTTGGATTTGAATAAGTTTGGCGTAGACTTGAACAAGTTTTAGATAGATGTATTTTTAGTTTGACTTCATCTGGTATTGTTCGGGTTGGATTTAGTTTGACTTAGTTGGACTTTATCATGTTCAGACTCTAAACTTTTAGAGACCTTATATAAAGAGTCTTTAGTAGAAGTTTTCAACAACAAACATGTCCCTAAAGACCAGGGACTCTGTAAATCTGAAGTCTTTACTCAGAAACACATGTTCCAGTCACAGATCACTTTTTTTGTTTCTTTGTTTTTGTTTCCTTTTGTCTTCGCTCCTGTCTCTAATTTCTCCTGTTTACAAATCCTTTTCTGCGCCGTCAGCCTTTTTTAAATTTATCCTCTGTTCAAACTTGCTTTTCTTCTGGATTTTGACAGAAAAGAACTCCCGGCGGCTCATTGTAAAAAAAACAAACAGACTTTTTTTCTTAACACAATTATGCCGCGCTGAGAGCAAACATACCACGGCTTTGTAAATCTGAAGGATCTAAATTGAGTTAAAGGCCGGTGTTTGTCGGAGCTGCAGTGAAACCAGATCGCGCTGATTGCTCATCATTACAGATGTTTGTTTTTTCAGATCTTTAACAGAACGACACTAACACGACAGGATCTGCTCACACAAGATCAAATATGTAACACAAACAGACAAAGCAGATAAAAACATTTAATGTTAATGTTTTTAGAACACCAAGGATTAGTTCTAAAAATAGACCCAAGACTGTATTTCTGTTTGACCAACATTTGAACACAATTTTATTTATAAAGCACTTTAAAAACAAGGCAATGGGCTGTACACTAACAGAAAATACACATTTAATGTAGAAGTAACGTAAACCAATAAAAACAGTTACGGGTCACATGGGTCTGACGCTGGACTCAGGGATTGAAGAGTGTGTTCTTCAGCTGCTAAATCATGTTCTCTAATGTTCTCCTCACTCACTGACAGCACACACACGTCTAGCAGTTGTTAAATCTGAATTTCTAGTAGCTAATGCCCTTCCCTTCATTAGAAATGTATTGGAGTCTTTAACTTGCACAAACAGCTCCTGTTCTTTACAAACTCAAAGGATTTATGATATTTTAATTTACATCAACAATCTTTACAGATCATCTTCATAAATACGAGCTCTGAGAGTGTACGGGCTGCCAGAGTAAATGTGATTAGAGAGACGTCCTGCAGATGGATGGAACAGAGTCTGCTGCTGTAAAGACGTGTTTAACCACAGACTCAGAGTAAACACACACTGAAGTCTTTTGTCCTGTTTTTTACTGAACAAACTCTGTCTCTGTCCCGGCTCAGTTTAGAGTTTAAACCAGGACTAAACCAGGTCTAAACCAGGTCTAAACCAGGTCTACATCAAGAATAAACCATAAAAATGACTAGACAGGATTTAAACCAAAACAAGGCCAGAAAAAAAAGGTTAAACAAAAGGTTGGACTAAAACCAAGTGTAAACCAAGTTGAACCCAGTACAGAACAAGTTCTAAAGCTGGACTAACCAAGATCTAAACCAAGATCAAACCTTGAACTAAACAAGAACTGAACTAAAGATTTAACAAAGACTTGAATAAGACTAAAACCAGAACTACCGTTAAGAGTTTAGTCCTGGTTTAATATGGGTCTGGTTTAGTCCTAGTTTAGTCCTAGTTTAGCCCCGGTTTAGGCCTGGTTTAGTCCTAGTTTAGTCCCGGTTTAGTTCTAGTTGAAACTTAATTGTTCCTTTAAATCCAACACAAAGAAACCCCAGTCTGTTCCAAACATTTCCATAATTTTCTCGTTTTGATGATGCATTTCCGACGCAGCCCGAGCCTGATCGACTGCGTTTTAATGCAGTCTTTGTATCTGAATGAATTAAAGAGCGGGCAGCGGGCGTCGATCGCGCCGTCGGGAAACTTACAAATGGAGTAATTATGTGCTCATAAGGTTATTAAGGGATCAATGTGGACGGCTGCTCTGATGAGGGATGGGTATAGTTACACTCAGGCTCTGGATTTATGCAGAAACAGCTCTGACACACGGAACAACAGGGTTCTGTTGCTTTAAAAGAGTTTTCCTTTTATATAAAGAGATCAATGTGAACGTTTTTAGAGATAAAGTAGTTTTATCTCTGGTGTTCAGTCAAACTTGAAGAGATCTGCTTCGTAAAAGAAATCCTCAAGTGATGGTTGAGATCGTCATAACTTCAGCGTCTTTTACTCTTGCTACAGATGAAGACTTGGACCGAGAACAAAACTTTAACTTTCATTAAAAGTCTTGCTCTAACTCTGTCTCCTTCAAACACTGACCTCCGTGAGTCTGGACCTGGTCTAAGACTGGACTAACTCTGTCTCCTTCTTCAAACACTGACCTCCAAGAGTCTGGACCTGGTCTAAGACTGGACTAACTCTGTCTCCTTCAAACACTGACCTCCAAGAGTCTGGACCTGGTCTAAGACTGGACTAACTCTGTCTCCTTCAAACACTGACCTCCAAGAGTCTGGACCTGGTCTAAGACTGGACTAACTCTGTCTCCTTCAAACACTGACCTCCAAGAGTCTGGACCTGGTCTAAGTCTGGACTAACTCTGTCTCCTTCAAACACTGACCTCCGTGAGTCTGGACCTGGTCTAAGACTGGACTAACTCTGTCTCCTTCAAACACTGACCTCTGAGTCTGGACCTGGTCTAAGACTGGACTAACTCTGTCTCCTTCAAACACTGACCTCCGTGAGTCTGGACCTGGTCTAAGACTGGACTAACACTGACCTCCGTGAGTCTGGACCTGGTCTAAGACTGGACTAACTCTGTCTCCTTCAAACACTGACCTCCGTGAGTCTGGACCTGGTCTAAGACTGGACTAACACTGACCTCCATGAGTCTGGACCTGGTCTAAGTCTGGACTAACTCTGTCTCCTTCAAACACTGACCTCCAAGAGTCTGGACCTGGTCTAAGACTGGACTAACTCTGTCTCCTTCAAACACTGACCTCCAAGAGTCTGGACCTGGTCTAAGACTGGACTAACTCTGTCTCCTTCAAACACTGACCTCCGTGAGTCTGGACCTGGTCTAAGACTGGACTAACTCTGTCTCCTTCAAACACTGACCTCCGTGAGTCTGGACCTGGTCTAAGACTGGACTAACACTGACCTCCATGAGTCTGGACCTGGTCTAAGTCTGGACTAACTCTGTCTCCTTCAAACACTGACCCCCATGAGTCTGGACCTGGTCTAAGGCTGGACCTGGTCTAAGACTGGACCTGGTCTAAGTCTGGACCTGGTCTAAGACTGGACTAACACTGACCTCCATGAGTCTGGACCTGGTCTAAGTCTGGACTAACTCTGTCTCCTTCAAACACTGACCCCCATGAGTCTGGACCTGGTCTAAGACTGGACTAACTCTGTCTCCTTCAAACACTGACCCCCATGAGTCTGGACCTGGTCTAAGACTGGACCTGGTCTAAGTCTGGACCTGGTCTAAGACTGGACTAACACTGACCTCCATGAGTCTGGACCTGGTCTAAGTCTGGACTAACTCTGTCTCCTTCAAACACTGACCCCCATGAGTCTGGACCTGGTCTAAGGCTGGACCTGGTCTAAGACTGGACCTGGTCTAAGTCTGGACCTGGTCTAAGACTGGACTAACACTGACCTCCATGAGTCTGGACCTGGTCTAAGTCTGGACTAACTCTGTCTCCTTCAAACACTGACCCCCATGAGTCTGGACCTGGTCTAAGGCTGGACCTGGTCTAAGACTGGACCTGGTCTAAGTCTGGACCTGGTCTAAGACTGGACCTGGTCTAAGTCTGGACCTGGTCCTGGGACTTGGACTGTGTGTCATGGTCTGGTTCTGCTCTTGGACTCGGTAAATAAAGCTAGACTCTTTAGAGTAAGTTCAACACTCTCCTAACACTCTGATGGAGAGTTTGTGTTGCCGGAGCTTATTTAACGATGGATGATGGTAACTTAATAGAGCAGTATCTAATCTTTACAGGCCATTATCATAAGAGTCATAACAGTAACTCACGAAGAGAAGACCACTGCAGAAGAAGACTGTGATTACATTATTTACAGCTTTTATTAACATCTGATATAATGAAGCAGTGAATGTGTCGATGGAGACGGTCTGATGGTACCAGAGTATTTTATTCTTACAGATATTTACAGGATACGTACCAGAAGTAGGTCTAAACCAGGACTAATCCTTTTGTCGTGGAGTAGTGATAAAAAAAGAGCCATACAAACGTAATCTATGTGTTTTATGTGTTTCTAACGTGACTTCCTGCATTTGTTCTAACGTCTGAACTTTCTCCAAACTCTCTTTGGTTCAGTTTGAATAACTTTGATACAAAGATGGAGGCCAAGACAAATTAGTATAAAATAGCACCAAACCAGGATAAAACCATTCTTTACAATAATTATATCTGACAACTGTCCTGCTTATTCTTTAAAAAAGCCTCTTTTTTTCATCACAAATGAAAGATAATGGTGTTTGATTCTGTTACATAAGAACAGACTCTGCTCTCTGTCTTCTTTATTATGGCTGTGGGCTGGAACCTGATTGGACAATGATGAACTGCCACTCAAACCTTTAAAAAACGTGAGTTAAAGCCTGTTAATGTCACGTCAAACGCCATAAAAGTCTACAGAGTCCAGTCCCAAGAGCACAGATGCATTGTGGGTCGAGTGAGGACAGCTACAAATCTAATTTACACACTTCACTTAAATGCTTCTGCTCGCTCTGGTAGATTATTGTGTTCAAAACCGTAGAGGGTAACAGGTTTAGTAGATTATAATTCATAAAGCCCTGTTAAATTCTGGGTTTAGTCTTGGTTTAGACAGGTTTAGTTTAGTCCATGTGTAGTGTAGTCATTAACCTGGCTTTTGTCTTGTCCCTCTCTGTCCTCAGTGAACGTCCCAGCGTCTGTGGTCGAAGCCATGTCTCGTCAGGACTCTCTGCAGACCTTCAGTAAAAACAAACCCTCCTCTTCCTCGAGTCCAGCTCTGATGCGCTCCATGGTCTTCCCTCAGTCCCCGTCGCGGACCTTCTCTCTCTTGGACAAAGTGGGTCCCGGGGTCCCGACCGAGTCCAGTTTCTCTCAGCTGGCCTCAAAAAACCAGCGGGTCCTGGCCAGTCCCACCTCCACAAGCCAACTGAGCTCTGAGTTCAGCGACTGGCACCTGTGGAAGTGCGGCCAGTGCTTCAAGACCTTCACCCAGAGGATCCTGCTGCAGATGCACGTGTGTCCGCAGAACCCCGACAGGTAGGAACACATCTGCAGAGGTTATAGCTCTGGGTCCACATGCTTCATCTGACACTGGAAACGGTTTAGAAGAATGAGTGTTTTCTGTCAGTGACCTGTTTAAAAGAAAAGGTACGATGTGTAAGCTATTCTTTTATTTTATACAAAGTAGTCTGGTCTCTGTGGGTGCTGCCCTCGGACGTAGAATAACCTGCCTCTGGACGCAGTTGAACCAATCATAGAGAAGAAGCATAACTAACAGTTCTTAACAGGATTTTTACTGTGGAAAGAGTTTTAAAGTGGCTCTGGCTGGTTAGGCTCAGAGATGTGTCAGTCATATAATGGTGTCCATGCTTCTAATGAGGCCACTGGGACGTAGGCTTGAACCCTGGAAGCCTACTCAAGGGTGTGTGTGGTGTCAGAGTTAAAAAATAATAAATGTTTGTACAAATTATCTTCCAAGAATATAACTGTACCGCTGACAATTTGAGTTTAATTTTATTATTTTATTTATTTTTTAGACCTGTTTTTTTTTTAAGAGATCCGCTCCAGGATCAGGACACTGGTCCAATGATGCATCCGAGTGTGTTCCATGTTGTTGTTCCGTGTTAGCACAGTGGTAGACCGTAAACCCTCATTCCAAAGACAAACACAAGTCCATTTTCTGCATATAACTTTGGCATAACTTACTGCAATAATTCATAAACCTTCAAAGAAAAGCATTGGGTAACATATTCCTTTATTCCACTTTATTTTACAGTTAAATAATGCTTTAAACAGGACAAAACCATGACTAAAAATAAACCCAAAAGCCGGACTAAAAGTGTTCTGTGAAGAAGACCTTGTCAAATACCTTTAAAAAGTCGTTTTAAGACCAGTCACGAGACCAGGACCAGGTCTTAAGCTCTACAGCACTAATGTTAAATTTATTTATTTGGTGAGTGACTGGTTCATTTGTTATTGAGTTTGACAAAAGTGCCTGTGTTTGGTCATATTCTGTCAGTGTCTCACAGATAACATTTGGATTGTGACTGTGTTCAGTGGAGTGTCTCTTCCTTCGACACTTTGTGGTGACAGAAGTGAGGGTCTCACAGTAAAAGTGTTTTAGTGGACAGAACATCTGCCAACTTAATTATATACAGCCGTCTGCGTATTGGACGTATTGGAAATTTTTTGCTTAGCTTTATTTTTCCGGCGTGAGAGCGGGAGCGGTGTATAAATCAACGTTGCGGTCAGTGAGAAATACCTCGCCTTACGGTGACGGCGCCAGGAAAACAGATGCCACTTATTCAATAAACTAATACTCATAGGGAAGAAAAATGTGGTGCGGACGCAGAGGGGAGGGGCGCTGTCGATAGGAGCGCTTTATAGGACAGAGGCGCAGATAAAATTTAGCTGAACAAGCCAAACGCAGGCTGGAGCTGGATCAGAGCAGAGGGGCTTCAGACGGTGTCATCACGGCAGAGTTTAGGACACAGATGTAAGTTAGTAATGCGTGAAAAGTGATTAAAATGGATCTCACAGTGGCTCTGACTTAAATATATTTACACTGTCTGCTTTAGTTAGTTTATGTAAAGTACTTCCAAGAGCAGTCCACTTTAATGTACTCTCTAATATCAAGCTCTAAACCTAGTCTTAGGGTCCTTTCACAGCCGCTCTGTTTGAACCAAACCTTTAGGTGAAGCTCCAGGACCTGGACCCAAACTGAACCAAGGTCCGGTTCATTTGTGAAAGAGAGTTTGGAGATCGTTCAGACTTAAGACAAAAGCAGGAAGTCACGTCTGATTAAACTCATGAAGAAGAGAGAACGGAGGGAAACAGATGAGCTCTATTTTTCTCTCTTGTGAAGATAAAGAGTGTTCTAGTGATTTAAAACAAGTATTAACTCTATATTAATAATAATATGTCTCTATGGGCCCTGCTCATAGAGACATATTGTCGCCGGACGACAGTGAACACAGCACCAGGGAAAGTGTGATAGTCGTCTTTTAAAAACTGTAGAGAAACCAAAAGTTAGCGAGAAAATGGAATACTGCGTAACAATTTGCCCTAAACCAACACTAAACCAGGCTAAACCGTTTAGAGGAGGATATTAAGAGTGTTCTGGGCCAAACCCTCTAACTCCACTCTGCCTCCTTCACTGACATTTAACAAACCCCAAGAGTCTGGACTTGGACTGTTTTTACATCTGTTTCCTTGGACCTCCTGTTGTTTCTTTTATGTACTGGTCTTGGTCTTGACTTGGTTTAATTTGTAGAAGTCGTGGTTGATGTGATCCAAAGTACAACAGCTTCAACCTTTGAACATCCTGTTTGTGTTGCAGTAGGCTGTAGCTCTGCTTTAGTGTGGGTTTAGTCTCTGGTTTAAAGTGACCTGTGTGGTTTTTCAGAACAGCTTAAGGTTAGAGAAAGATGTTCTTGCTTTGGTAATGTAAATGTGGAAAAAGAGTCGAAACATACTGCAGATAAATGACAGTATTCTGCTGATGCTTTTTGGAAGTGGTTGATGTAGAGATGTGCGATTTTATGATGTTAATCTTTTTCTTCTTCTTTGTTCTTGCTGCAGGCCTCAAAGGTAATTCATGCATTTTTTAATTTTGTTTTCTGTTCAATACAAACACAAAACAACAGTAACAGCAGCGTGAGAGTGACACTAACGTTGAGTAGACAATAATATCATATACACACCTCACAAAGTCTCAGAGAAGCCTCACATGGTCAAACCAGGACTAAACCAGGACTAAACCAGGTCAAAACCAGGTCTAAACCAGGACTAAACCAGGTCTAAACAGGTCTAAACCAGGTCTAAACAGGTCTAAACCAGGTCTAAACCAGGTCTAAACCAGGTCTAAACCAGGTCTAAACCAGGTCTAAACAGGTCTAAACAGGTCTAAACCAGGTCTAAACCAGGTCTAAACCAGGTCTAAACAGGTCTAAACCAGGTCTAAACCAGGTCTAAACCAGGTCTAAACCAGGTCTAAACCAGGTCTAAACAGGTCTAAACAGGTCTAAACCAGGTCTAAACCAGGTCTAAACAGGTCTAAACAGGTCTAAACCAGGTCTAAACCAGGTCTAAACAGGTCTAAACAGGTCTAAACCAGGTCTAAACCAGGTCTAAACAGGTCTAAACAGGTCTAAACCAGGTCTAAACCAGGACTAAACCAGGTCTAAACAGGTCTAAACAGGTCTAAACAGGTCTAAACCAGGACTAAACCAGGTCTAAACCAGGTCTTATCAGGTCTAAACAGGTCTAAACCAGGTCTAAACCAGGACTAAACCAGGTCAAACCAGGTCTAAACAGGTCTAAACCAGGTCTAAACCAGGACTAAACCAGGTCAAACCAGGTCAAAACCAGGTCTAAACAGGTCTAAACCAGGACTAAACCAGGTCTAAACCAGGTCTAAACAGGTCTAAACAGGTCTAAACCAGGTCTAAACCAGGACTAAACCAGGTCTAAACCAGGTCTAAACCAGGTCTAAACAGGTCTAAACAGGTCTAAACCAGGTCTAAACCAGGACTAAACCAGGTAAAACCAGGTCTAAACCAGGTCTAAACAGGTCTAAACCAGGACTAAACCAGGACTAAACCAGGACTAAACCAGGTCTAAACCAGGTCTAAACCAGGTCTAAACCAGGACTAAACCAGGTCTAAACAGGTCTAAACCAGGTCTAAACCGGGTCTAAACCAGGACTAAACCAGGACTAAACCAGGACTAAACCAGGACTAAACCAGGTCTAAACAGGTCTAAACAGGTCTAAACCAGGTCTAAACCAGGTCTAAACAGGACTAAACCAGGTCTAAACCAAGTCAAAACCAGGACTAAACCAGGTCTAAACAGGTCTAAACAGGTCTAAACTAGGTCTAAACCGGGTCTAAACCGGGTCTAAACCAGGTCTAAACAGGTCTAAACCAGGTCTAAACCAGGTCTAAACCAGGTCTAAACCAGGACTAAACCAGGACTAAACCAGGTCTAAACCAGGACTAAACCAGGTCTAAACCAGGACTAAACCAGGACTAAACCAGGTCTAAACCGGGTCTAAACCGGGTCTAAACCAGGTCTAAACAGGACTAAACCAGGTCTAAACCAAGTCAAAACCAGGACTAAACCAGGACTAAACCAGGTCTAAACCAGGTCTAAACCAGGACTAAACCAGGTCTAAACCGGGTCTAAACCGGGTCTAAACCAGGACTAAACCAGGACTAAACCAGGTCTAAACCAGGTCTAAACAGGTCTAAACCAGGACTAAACCAGGACTAAACCAGGTCTAAACCGGGTCTAAACCAGGACTAAACCAGGACTAAACCAGGTCTAAACCAGGTCTAAACAGGTCTAAACCGGGTCTAAACCGGGTCTAAACCAGGACTAAACCAGGACTAAACCAGGTCTAAACCAGGTCTAAACAGGTCTAAACCAGGACTAAACCAGGACTAAACCAGGTCTAAACCAGGTCTAAACAGGTCTAAACCGGGTCTAAACCGGGTCTAAACCAGGACTAAACCAGGACTAAACCAGGTCTAAACCAGGTCTAAACAGGTCTAAACCAGGACTAAACCAGGTCTAAACCAGGTCTAAACAGGTCTAAACCAGGTCTAAACCAGGTCCAGGACAGGGTTAAACTCCTCCATCGTCGTCCGTCAGCTCTGCCGTCACTGGTTCATACATATTTATTGATGTTTAGCTGAAGACTGATTGCTTTTTAGATCAGCTTCATAAAAAACATCATGGCCGCCTTCAGCTGACAGTATTTCTGCTGACCGTTCTTCTTCTTTTGGTGTCATTTGAACAGAATCCATCAGCTGCAGTTTGTCTGAACTGGGGACAAGCTTTGAGATTTTGAAGTTATATTTAAAATAGAATGGTGCTATGATAAAAAGTAGGAATAAAGCTAGAATTAAATGGATCTAAAAAAAGACTTGATAAAGAATTAAACAGGGATAAACCACAACTGAACCAAATCTGGACACGATCATGTAAACCAAAAGAAACCCTGGATTAAACCCGGGAAACAAACCAGGTCTAAGTTTGGACAAGATAAAAACTGGTCTAAAGCAGAAGAAAACTCTGAGACAAAACTAAATAAGGACAAAACTAGGCCTAAGCCAGAACAAAACTCAACTTAAAAGACTTATTTAGATAAGTCATTAATATCATTTGACTTGATTTGACAATAAATAGTAATGTGTGTGTTTTTAATATAAATGCCATAGTATGTGAGATTTCCAGAGCAATAGAAAAATGGTGGCTAAGAAAAAAACAACCCTTGTTCCTGAAAAGCTGACGGTATTATTTTTCTGTTTGGAGAAGAAGAAGTACTTAACGTCTATCTGAACACTCTCTGAAAAACTATTACTTAAAACTTGTGTCGTTCAGTAATGAATTATGGGAAAATGTCAACAGAAAGGTACAGAGTGGTTTCACAGTTGGTAAGACTGCATTATTGATGGATGTGTTCGCTGGCCTCTGTTTAAATCCGTCATTAGAGCGTCGTTTGTCACAGCTCTTTGATCTGGTCGTGGTTTAGAGCTGTGAGCCTGTTTGTTTATCGTCTACAGTAAATGTAGTTTAATCACTGAGGTCGGTCAGAGATGGTAACATTCACACTGTTTAACCAGCTTTATGTTAGCTTCGTGTTTCTCCTCTTTATGTTAGCTTCGTGTTTCTCGTCTTTATGTTAGCTTCGTGTTTCTCCTCTTTATGTTAGCTTCGTGTTTCTCGTCTTTATGTTAGCTTCGTGTTTCTCGTCTTTATGTTAACCGTGTTTCGTCTTTATGTTAACCGTGTTTCTCCTCTTTATGTTAGCTTCGTGTTTCTCGTCTTTATGTTAGCTTCGTGTTTCTCCTCTTTATGTTAGCTTCGTGTTTCTCGTCTTTATGTTAGCTTCGTGTTTCTCGTCTTTATGTTAGCTTCGTGTTTCTCGTCTTTATGTTAGCTTCGTGTTTCTCGTCTTTATGTTAGCTTCGTGTTTCTCGTCTTTATGTTAGCTTCGTGTTTCTCGTCTTTATGTTAGCTTCGTGTTTCTCGTTAGAGTTTCTTCCAATGAGCTTATTCTTAGATGAGTTGAAAAATATCAGTGTTTCATGATCAGACCTGTCCACGTGATTAGAGACGTCCAGGACGAGACCAAGACAAGACGGGACCAAGACGAGACCAAGACGAGACCAAGACGAGACCAAGACGAGACCAAGACGAGACCAAGACGAGAGAAGACGAGACCAAGACGAGACCAAGAGGAGACAAGACGAGACCAAGAGGAGACAAGACGAGACCAAGAGGAGACCAAGAGGAGACCAAGAGGAGACTAAGAGGAGACCAAGAGGAGACTAAGAGGAGACAAGACGAGACCAAGAGGAGACCAAGAGGAGACCAAGAGGAGACTAAGAGGAGACAAGACGAGACCAAGAGGAGACAAGACGAGACCAAGAGGAGACCAAGAGGAGACCAAGACGAGACCAAGAGGAGACAAGACGAGACCAAGAGGAGACTAAGAGGAGACAAGACGAGACCAAGAGGAGACAAGACGAGACCAAGAGGAGACTAAGAGGAGACAAGACGAGACCAAGAGGAGACCAAGAGGAGACAAGACGAGACCAAGATGAGACAAGACGAGACCAAGAGGAGACTAAGAGGAGACAAGACGAGACCAAGAGGAGACCAAGAGGAGACAAGACGAGACCAAGAGGAGACAAGACGAGACCAAGAGGAGACTAAGAGGAGACAAGACGAGACCAAGAGGAGACCAAGAGGAGACCAAGACGAGACCCAGAGGAGACCAAGACGAGAGAAGACGAGACCAAGACGAGACCAAGAGGAGACCAAGACGAGACCCAGAGGAGACCAAGACGAGAGAAGACGAGACCAAGACGAGAGAAGACGAGACCAAAACGAGACCAAGAGGAGACCAAGAGGAGACCAAGAGGAGACCAAGAGGAGACCAAGAGGAGACCAAGAGGAGACCAAGACGAGACCAAGAGGAGACCAAGACGAGACAAGACGAGACAAGACGAGACCAAGAGGAGACAAGACGAGACCAAGAGGAGACCAAGAGGAGACCAAGACGAGACAAGACGAGACCAAGAGGAGACCAAGACGAGACCTAGACGAGAACAAGACGAGACCAAGACGAGACCAAGACGAGACCCAGACGCGACCAAGACGAGACCCAGACGAGACCAAGACGAGACCAAGACGAGACCAAGACGAGACCAAGACGAGACCAAGACGAGACCAGGATGAGACCAGGATGAGACCAAGAGGAGACAAGACGAGACCAAGATGAGAGAAGACGAGACCAGGATGAGACCAGGATGAGACCAAGAGGAGACCAAGAGGAGACCAAGACGAGACCAAGACGAGACCAAGACGAGACCAAGAGGAGACCAAGAGGAGACTAAGAGGAGACAAGACGAGACCAAGAGGAGACCAAGACGAGACCCAGACGAGACCCAGACGCGACCAAGACGAGACCCAGACGAGACCAAGACGAGACCAAGACGAGACCAAGACGAGACCAAGACGAGACCCAGACGAGACCCAGACGCGACCAAGACGAGACCAAGACGAGACCAAGACGAGACAAGACGAGACCAAGACGAGACTCAGACGCGACCAAGACGAGACCCAGACGAGACCAAGAGCGAGACCAAGAGCAGAGACCAAGACGAGACCTAGACGAGACCAAGAGGCGAGACCAAGACGAGACCAAGACGAGACCCAGAGCGAGATCAAGACGAGACCAAGGCGAGACCAAGAGCAGAGACCCAGACGCGACCAAGAGCGAGACCAAGATGAGACCCAGACGAGACCAAGAGCGAGACCAAGACGAGACCTAGACGAGACCAAGATGAGACCCAGACGCGACCAAGAGCGAGACCCAGAGCGAGACCAAGAGCGAGACCAAGAGCGAGACCAAGGCAGAGACCAAGACGAGACCAAGAGCGAGACCAAGAGCGAGACCAGGATGAGACCAGGATGAGACCAAGAGGAGACAAGACGAGACCAAGATGAGAGAAGACGAGACCAGGATGAGACCAGGATGAGACCAAGAGGAGACCAAGAGGAGACCAAGACGAGACCAAGACGAGACCAAGACGAGACCAAGAGGAGACCAAGAGGAGACTAAGAGGAGACAAGACGAGACCAAGAGAGACCAAGAGAGACCAAGAGCGAGACCAAGAGCGAGACCAAGAGCGAGACCAAGACGAGACCAAGACGAGACCAAGACGAGACCCAGACGAGACCCAGACGCGACCAAGACGAGACCAAGACGAGACCAAGACGAGACAAGACGAGACCAAGACGAGACTCAGACGCGACCAAGACGAGACCCAGACGAGACCAAGACGAGACCAAGACGAGACCAAGACGAGACCTAGACGAGACCAAGACGAGACCCAGACGCGACCAAGACGAGACCCAGACGAGATCAAGACGAGACCAAGACGAGACCCAGACGCGACCAAGACGAGACCAAGATGAGACCCAGACGAGACCAAGACGAGACCAAGACGAGACCTAGACGAGACCAAGATGAGACCCAGACGCGACCAAGACGAGACCCAGACGAGACCAAGACGAGACCAAGACGAGACCAAGACGAGACCAAGACGAGACCAAGACGAGACCAAGACGAGACCAGGATGAGACCAGGATGAGACCAAGAGGAGACCAAGACGAGAGAAGACGAGACCAGGATGAGACCAGGATGAGACCAGGATGAGACCAAGAGGAGACAAGACGAGACCAAGACGAGACCAAGATGAGACAAGACGAGACCAAGCCGAGACCTTAAGGGGACTAAGTGGAGACCAAAACAAGATCACAAGGAGACCAACTATTTATTTGATTGGTAGATTTAAAAATTCCACTTTTAGATTTTAATATTAATTAGATAAGACTGAAAAAATCACTTCACTGACGTTAGTTTGAGCTGAGAATGATGTTGTGGTTAATTGTGAACCCGTTTCTTCAGCACTTTTTCTTCTATTTTTAACGAAGCTGAGAATCATTAGTGTCGTATTTGTCGCTGAACCCAATGAAAACTGAAGATTTATAGCTGTTTAAAGCTGAGAAAACATTAAAAACACTTTAAGAGCGACCAGTGTTTGCATGTCGGGGCTAAAACAAACCCGTTTTTCCTCTGTTTGCGGCGGAGATTTATGGTGCGGGGGACGTATTCGGCTGTAACACTAACACAGATGGGTGTCGTCACGGCCCGGCGCTGATGTGTTGAAAAATGGACGTTTAGCTCTTTTCCAGCGCCGACGCCTCAGGACAAACGGCTGACGATCTGTCACCGAGACGGACGGCTGCGGGAAATTCACACACGAGCTATTTTTAACTGTCCACTTCAACACAGTCCTGAAGACCCGCTCAGACCGGGTCTAAAGGGAGGGCCTGGGCTTCACTCGGACTCAGGTGTGGGTAAACAGTCAGAAAACAGTTAAAGACTTTTATTTATTGATTTCTGTACTAAAACTGAAATGCAGAATTCTTTTAATGAAAAATAAGGGTTCCAGGTGAAACCTGAGCAAAGAGCACGTTTTAAACTCAAGGCCAAATACTGTGGTATCTGTTTATGTGGGCCTTGCAGCTTAAATATTCAACTTTAAAATAAACAGAAATGACAGAAAGTTTAATCAGGAAGTCTGGGGAAATTATTATACTGTCCGATCTATGACTGACTCTAAATTTCTAAAAGAGTTTTGTTGGATGAATTTACCCTGGTTTTAAATTTAAAAAGAAATACTATGACATTAACTACACGTTTTTTTATTTAAAAAATTAAATTAAAGCCCTTGGAAATCAACATTTTTCAGGCAAGAAGGAAGAAAAGTACATGGTAACATGTTAAAATTAAGTTTCAAATAACACTGTGTAACATTTTAGCATGAAATATGGATCTTAAACATAAGAATACACTATAATAATATACAACATGTACAATAACACTGGCACTAAATACATTTAAAGACACTACGTTCAGGTGAGTTTTAGGACAAACTAATGTGAGAACTAGGCACCAGCACATATTGACATTACGACCTGAATATTTATGGGTTATTTATGAAAAGTTCTTGAAGCAGCATGTCTGAGAAAAGTAGAAAAGTTATATAATGTTGCTTTAATATGTTATTAAACTTTGTTCAGTTACCCATAATTTTCCATTAAAAGCAAAAACTGGGACAGTCCTGAACACACACGTTTATTATCTCATGTTCATTATAGGAACAAATCAAAAACCAAGCTGCTACAATTTAGTTTCTACCCATAAAACTCTTCCATAAAAACTCTTTCTGTCCATAAATACCCCGTATAACCCTGCTCCACAAATGAGCGTGAAAGTGTGTGAGGCGAGACCAATCATTAAGGACCAGAGGCGTGAGCGTTATCGGCCGCAGACTCAGACTCATTTGATGAAGACATTATGAGGTTTATGCTTTAACAGTTCGCTCAATACACACTTCACTGAGAGAGGGACACACGGGAGGAAGAGGAGGAGGAAGAGGAGGAAGGATCTGTCAAAGAGAGAACTCAACAGTTGTATTTACTCATAGAAAAGATTAGTCCTGGGTTTGTTTCAGTCTTGGTTCAGCCCTTGTCCTGATACGGGCCAGGTTTAGTCCTAGAGCTCATTAATGATTGGACAGTCATTAAAAATCATAAAAGAGGGTTAAAACAGTCCAGACAGATGGTGGGTGCTGTGTTTGTTCTGATAATCTGACACTGATGCTTTGGTGCCTGGAATTCATTTTACTTTTCTGTTTAGTCCTAGTCTGATTCTTCTCAAGTCCTTGTTTAGTCCTGGTTTAGTCCTCTTTTAGTCCTGGTTTATCCATACTTTAATCCTGGACATTGTTAATTAAACATTTGTTTATTCTGTAGATGTTACTTTCTAAAGACTAGTTTTGTTCCAGTTTAACCTTGATTCATTTTGGATTGTTCCTGATTTAACCCCAGTTCTGTCCTGTTTATTCCTGTCCTAGACTTAGACCTTTAGGTTTATCTTGTTTGATCTAGTCTTGATTTACTTTCATTTTGGTCTGAGTTTAGTCCTGGTTTAGACCTGGTTTAGACCTGGTTTAGCCCTGGTTTAGACCCGGTTTAGACCTGGTTTAGTCCTGGTTTAGACTTGGTTTAGTCCTGGTTTAGACTTGGTTTAGTCCTGGTTTAGACCTGGTTTAGACCTGGTTTAGACCCGGTTTAGTCCTGGTTTAGACCCGGTTTAGTCCTGGTTTAGACCTGGTTTAGACCTGGTTTAGTCCTGGTTTAGTCCTGGTTTAGACCTGATTTAGACCTGGTTTAGACCCGGTTTAGACCTGGTTTAGACCTGGTTTAGCCCTGGTTTAGACCTGGTTTAGACCTGGTTTAGACCTGGTTTAGTCCTGGTTTAGACCTGGTTTAGCCCTGGTTTAGACCTGGTTTAGTCCTGGTTTAGACCTGGTTTAGCCCTGGTTTAGACCTGGTTTAGTCCTGGTTTAGACCTGGTTTAGACCTGGTTTAGACCTGGTTTAGTCCTGGTTTAGACCTGGTTTAGCCCTGGTTTAGACCTGGTTTAGTCCTGGTTTAGACCTGGTTTAGCCCTGGTTTAGACCTGGTTTAGTCCTGGTTTAGACCTGGTTTAGCCCTGGTTTAGACCTGGTTTAGACCTGGTTTAGCCCTGGTTTAGACCTGGTTTAGACCTGGTTTAGACCTGGTTTAGTCCTGGATCATATTGATTGAGGAGTTATTGTTTTTCAGGTGGTTTTTGCCCTGGTCTAGTCCGTGTCTAGTCTGGGTTGGTTTAATTAAAAGACTGATTGAGAGGTTTTATAAACGACTCTTACAACTATAACTGCTCTTTTTATAAACGAGGAAGGAAAGGATTTGAAAAGCCTGTGGAGCCGAGGGACGTGGGTCTGACCCGAGCAGAGTATGTTGTTGGAGCCTCATTGATTTTATTGATGAAGCTCTGCAGTGATTTATGTCCAGACTCAGGAGACCAGGTCTTCATACAGTCCTCCACTGAGTCCTCCACTGAGTCCTCCACTGAGTCCTCCACTGAGTCCTCCACTGAGTCCTCCACTGAGTCCTCCACTGATCCACTTAGACCTGGACCAGACCTGGACTAGACCTGGACAAGACCTGCTTTAGACCTGCTTTAGACCTGGACTAGACCTGGGCTAGACCTGGACAAGACCTGGATTAGACTTGGACTAGTCCCGGTTTAGACCTGCTTTAGACTCGGTTTAGACCCGGTTTAGACTTGGTTTAGTCCTGATTTAGACCTGGTTTAGACCCGGTTTAGACCTGGTTTAGACCCGGTTTAGTCCTGGTTTAGACCCGGTTTAGTCCTGGTTTAGACCTGGTTTAGGCCCGGTTTAGACCTGGTTTAGACCTGGTTTTGTCCTGGTTTAGTCCTGGTTTAGTCCTGGTTTAGTCCTGGTTTAGACCTGGTTTAGACCTGGTTTAGTCCTGGTTTAGACCTGGTTTAGACCTGGTTTAGTCCTGGTTTAGACTTGGTTTAGTCCTGGTTTAGACTTGGTTTAGTCCTGTTTAGACCCGGTTTAGACCTGGTTTAGTCCTGGTTTAGACTTGGTTTAGTCCTGGTTTAGACTTGGTTTAGTCCTGGTTTAGACCTGGTTTAGACCTGGTTTAGACCCGGTTTAGTCCTGGTTTAGACCCGGTTTAGTCTTGGTTTAGACTTGGTTTAGTCCTGGTTTAGTCCTGGTTTAGACCTGGTTTAGACCCGGTTTAGTCCTGGTTTAGACTTGGTTTAGTTCTGCTTTGACCTGGTTTAGTTTTAGGTCTAGACCAGGTGTAGTCCTGGTGTAGCTCTGATGTAAACCTGATTTAGACCATGTTCAGTCCTTGTTTTGTTCTGTTTTAACCCAGTCTTTTCCCTTTATCTCAAATTCAAACCTGCAAATGTCTTTCCTTTCCTTCAGTATTTTACTCATTATTCTCATGTCTCTGTACTTTTAATTTGTCTTTTATTTATTATAAACCCAGTTTATAAAAGGTGCTATAGAAATACATTTGCCTTCTCAGTTTTGTCCTGGTCTAGCTCTGTTTACTTCCTGTTTTCATCCTAATATTCCTCTGTTGTGTCCCGCTCCTTCAGCCTGTTCTCTAACGATGATAATGTGTGTTTATGTGATTTGCATGTGCTTGTGTTTGCAGATAACCCCCCTCTTCTCGCTGTAATAAACAATAACCCAGCATTAATGTCCGCTCTGCTGCCTTAATAAATAATATCCACACATTCATCAACTTAAACTATTCACAATCGATGCGGCTCTTCATAGAAAACCCTCCTAATAAATAGTGGTGCGGCCCAGCGAGGCGTGAACTTATAGACCCACCGCTGATAAATGCACCCACCCCCACGACGCTCCGCTTTTACTGTGGAAAACTGCAAGTGAGAGTTTTTCGATTTTGTCTCGCGTTCTTTTCCTGTTTTGACTGCGGCCCGTGAGAGGAGTGTTTGATTTATGAGGGGCCGCCGTACGCACTCGGTTTGTTTAGTTCTGGGCTGTTTACCTGTTTGTCGTATCGGACGCAGAGTAAGAAAGCACTTTATTTTCCACCGGAGCAGACGGCGAACAGGGATTTGTGTCGGAACAAAAGACTGGGAGCAGGTTTGTGTTTGTGGAACAATGGGACTGAGCTTGTATCACTGGTGTAAAAATAATCAGAGCAATCCTTTACACTGGCCCAGTCTCTTTAGGTTCGAACTAATACATCAAGGCCATACACAGAATATTTTTATTAAAGCATATTTGTGCCTCTGCTTCAAAGCAAATGCAGTTTTCAGGACACACACTTTTTTAAACCCCTTTGAAAGTGAACATGTTGAGTTCTTTGTTATAAGCCTTGAATAATGTGATAACAATATGACCCATAAAAGTTTAACTGATTCAGAAACTGGAATGGCTCCACGCGTCAAAGCAGGAACTAAATCTGTATTAAAGGTTGAACCAGGATTAAATCAAGACTAAACCAAACTAAACTGGGCTTTGTTTGGACGAGGATTTTGGGCAAAAACAACAGCGGTTCTTTGCGATTATGGATATTGCATTAATACCAATATATTTAGCTGTAGAAGCTGCAGCAGGTGAAGAACACAAATTCAGTTTGCTTTATTAAAGCTCCAGCAGGAAGTGTTGTATTCAGCCTGTTTGTGTTTTCTGCTTTTTGTTTTTGTGAAGCCTTTTGAGGCACTTGTTGTGATCTTTGACGATAGAAATAAAACTAAACAGACTCACTCTAACAAAAAAAAAACAAAGAATAATGTTCTGGGGTTTGTTTTTTAGAGCAAGGCTGCGTTCACACTCGTCGTGTTTGGTGCGGTTCAACCAGACTCTGGTGGCTGCTCTGTTTAAGCCGTTCACGTGGATAAATGTAAATGCTCCAAACGAACACATCAGACCCATTAAAACAAAGTCAAGGGAACTCTGCTACGGTTTGATTCAAATGTCAACCTCAGAGACGAGCTCAAACAGGAACAACATCATAAAATGGCGGCAAAAACATCACCTACCGTTTAATTTCACCGAAGTCGGAAAAGAGAACGAACCTAAACAATATTGTCGAACTAAATAAAATAAGAAGTGGTCAAATGTGACTCAATGAGAAGCTGAAATGCTTTAGTAACATGCGTTTGAGCATTTAGGCTTACAGCACCATCTAGTGTCTTCTTTAAGAAGTGCATGTTTGGTGCAGTTTAAAATGCAACTGTGAACGCTCGGCGGACCGGCGCTTTAGCTGAAGAACTGAACTAAATGGTTTGTTTTCTGTTTTGGTGCGGACTAATGAAGTGGATAAAAGTGTGAACACATCCTTCGACTTAGGTTCGGTCTGTGTCTGTTCTTTGAGATTGCTTTGAGAAGAGCTCAGTGTAGACTCTGTAGCAGCTGCTGCAGGAGGGTCACGAGAGGAGACAGCTTCTTCTGACACTAACAGAGTCACATTTAGGTGCTTATTCTCCAGAGAAAGGCTGGATACGCTGCTAATAACTGTAGTCAACACTAACTCTCCAGAAAACAAGAGCTGTTTCGTCTTTTGCTTCTCTACAGCTGAGCCACGAGCGCTGGACACAGAGGATTCACAAAACATTAGCAAAGCCACTTAAGTTACTTTCTTTGCAACAGCTCTAACCTTTAGCTGATAGCTCCATGGGTTTGTTTATAGCCCTCAACCATTCAATCTTTGGTTTCGTCTGGTTCAAGATGCAAAAAATTAAAGATGTGACACTTTGGCCACATACAAAGTAATTCAAAGAGGAATAGTATATTTCCATTTAAATAAAACCCCCAACAGTCCCAGGGGAAAATAAATGTATGTACAGAATTTAAAATACAAACTGTCTTAGATGTATTTTTAATGGCCGCAGATCGATGAACCTGTCTGAAGTTAAACTGCAGAGTGATGCATTGCAGTGAAACATGCGTCTAAATCCAGAATAAGTGCTGTGTAAACTGTTGTAAGCGTTAGCCTCGTCCGAGACTGAAGCGTATCAGTCAGCAGCCCTTTATCGACTGAGGCGCTCTGATCTCTGAGGTGATTAGTTGCTGTCTGTCCCGCGTCAATCACATTAACCACTCGATCAGACGGGAAACCACTCATTATTAAAGAGTTAGCATTAGCACTGTCAGCGCCCGGACTACTGCGCTCACTCTGGGACGGACCAGGACTCGTTCAAACACTGAGGCATGATACTGTTTTGTTCATGTTAAAAGCTGACAGGGCCGAGGAGTTTTAGGCTTTTTAAAGGTTGTGAATTTTAATAAAACATTTTTCTTCTGAATGGACCTCTCTGTGCATCAGTGTCGTTTAAAGACAGCCTACTTGTGTATGAGTAGACAGTTGAGACGATAAGACGGAGTGCAATGGTTTTAAGGCTTTATCAAGACCAAGACAAAGTTTCAACATCGAGGGAGGGCCCTTCAGAATCAAAGCAGAGGTGTGAGTTCTCACGATGTCTTCTAGGCTTTGTTAACAAGGATTTAAATCTGAACGGGAGTTTTGTCCAATCACAGCTCACTTCGTAAAAAAGAGCGCTCCCATTGGTTAACGTTGATGCTAATAAGGAAGTAATGTCCGCTGATTTAACTGGAGGCAACGTGAAACAGATAAACGCTTCAATCACACGATGTTAAACGAGGAGGAGATAATGATATAATAAAACAGTCCAGATGCCTTCTTCTTAAACCACTTTATTATTTTGTTCTTTGGATTATTCTGAGTGCTGCCCCCTGGTGGAAAACCCCTGTCAAACTCCAGCATATATTTTTTCTAAATTAAGAAAGTGAAATACAGTCTGGACAGAGAAGGAAGACGGAGGGACTCGGGGAGAGCGCGCGGTCCGTAAATACACTCACACTGGGGCAAAAGGGAGTCGGACCCTGCCCCCGTTACCGCGGCAACCTGACCCCCATCCACAAAGATTCGGAGCGGATCATCTATCTTCGACTGAACCGGGTCCCGATGAGAGAGATACAGGTCCGAACGGGGGGTCCGCAGGGGGGGCTCCGGGGGCAAGGAGCACACATGTTCTCACTAATGGACTGTCCTGTTTCTACACGGCCCACAGCTAATCTCTCCTGCTTCTATTATCAGCCTCGCTCCGGCTCCAGACACTTCAATTCTCTGTTATCAGCTCCTATCATATCATTAATAAGAACAACAACAATTACAGCACGAGACACAGAACAACAGAGAACAATGGAGGTCTGATAAATACAGGCTGCTTCTAGTCTCTGTTTCAAATCAAGAGCCTTCCAAATAACTCTGGAACAGTTAGTGAATCATTTCAGAGCGAGGCTGTGAGAAACGCTGGAAGAGGCCCTGGAAAACTGGGATTACAGAGAGTACTTTTGAAAGCATGGAACTTGAAATGTGGAAATAGTTTTATTAGATTATTACTGTAACGTGTTTTTAAGTTTCAAAACACCACGATGAGACACAGTTATGATACTTTTACATTTATTATAATAAATGTACGCAGCTGCACTCGAGAACAAAGGAATAAATAACTTAACCTATACAGTGAATCAAAATTATATTATAATATATTTAATCTAAGATCATTTTTTAACTAAGTAATAAATAAAAAATAATATCACTCAGCTGATCCCTGTTTCCCTCCGTTCTGTCTTCTTCATGAGTTTAATCAGACGTGACTTCCTGCTTTATTTCCGGCTACAGATAGTGTTTATTTTCCCTGCAGCACATCGTGAGAGAGCGACGCTCCACGTGACTGCTGCTGTACGATGGGGCTTTAAGTTTAACTTCCATTACCATTTTAATGCATTATGTTTCGTTGCATTGATGAAATTAAAGAAAAACTATAAAGAAATGTGATTTTTTTTATGTCATTTTTACTTTAGATACTTTAAATACAACAAAATGTGCATAGGCCTCCTGTAGCCTTCAGACCTTTGGAAATAAAGAACAGTCCTCTTCAATCCTCAATAATACAATACAATTATCTTCTCTTTCCCCCTTACCTGGCCAATAACATAACATATTTAAACTATGCATAAAACATGCACTAAAACAGTATAAAACTCAGTAAGACATAAAGCAGCTCATCCTGCCCGTGACAAAAATAATACAGTTCGATTTCTGTGCATAGGCCTCTTCTCTATCGTTGTCTGGAAAAGTCAGTGCAAGGGTAAAATGCAGCATCATCCTCGGACCTAAACAACAAAACACAATTTCCCTGTGCCATTCCAAAAATATACTGACAAAAATCAGAAATGACTTTATAAAAGAGCCACTTTGTTACTGAATATGTGCCTGGATTGTGTTCTTACTCGTTTAATGTGACTCCTGTTTCACTGGACAGCTTCTCAACATCGGGCATGTAAGATGCAACTTTAATCTTGACGCTGGACTTCAAGCTCTCAAATGATTGGGTCCAAGAACAGTTGAATCCTCTGTTCTCCTCAGCTGTCGTTCTCGTTTTCCCTCGGGACCCATGGCCCATGACACAGCATCAGGCCGATCTGTTTATGTCGTAAATCTTTGTTGACAGAAATGTTGAAATTAAATATTTATTATACACATTTTTACAACAAAACCTTAGGAATGTTTATTAGTTTATATCGTAAAGAAATTATATTATATTATAAATATATTTTTAAGCTCCAGGGAGCCACTAGGGCGGCGCTTATGAGCCACATGCGGCTCTAGAGCCGCGGGTTGCCGACCCCCGGTCTAAACGATCTCCAAACTCTGTTTCACAAAAGAACCAGGACCGAGACCAAAGAGCAGCTGTTTGTCTGAACCACGTCCTGGAGCTTCACCTGAAGGTTTGGTTTGAGTCCTTAAGTTTGGACCAAACAGTGCAGTTGTGAAAGAATCCCCCCAAAGCAGTGTGAGAGAAAAGTGGCCCTCACTCGTGTTTGCCCTCGTCTCGTGTGTTTGTTCCAGACCGTACCAGTGCGGCCACTGCTCCCAGTCCTTCTCGCAGCCGTCGGAGCTGAGGAACCACGTCGTGACCCACTCCAGCGACCGGCCCTTTAAATGTGGCTACTGTGGCCGAGCGTTCGCCGGCGCCACCACGCTCAACAACCACATCCGCACTCACACCGGAGAGAAGCCGTTCAAGTAAGTAACAGTGAGTACTGCCGCCTAAAACCCACCGAAAAAAATGTATTTTAACAAAATGTTTAGAAATTACAGCCACTAATGACAATTATGGACAAAACTTTGAAAACTATTACACTTAATAAATTTACTCTTTAGTTTCTGTGAAAAAGGAAAAAGGATGGCAGTGTTGAAAAGCAGGGAATTTGTCAATGTTTGCCCCATACATCAGTTAGTTTCTGTTTCTGTTGGAGGCTGAGGTTTTAACACCGTTGTTCGTTCTTATCACTGATAACTCATAAAAACATGTAACGCTATAATTATGACCAGAAGCAGAAAGGATTGAGCATTAACTGAACCCAAATAACAAATATACACTAAAACTTACATGCAAATGTAAAATAACATAAACTCCTGCCAAAGACAACCAGATGAAGTCAGAACTGAGCTCATCGTCACGTCTAACCACATTAAAGGGCTGCACCTGGGAATATGAGCCGACAGATGTTTTAATCGAAAGTGTCCTTGACCCTTCAGTCACGGCGTAGTGCTGCACTGACCTCAGGACTGTTTAGTGACTGTATTAGTGAACGCTTTCAGACACTACAGTCACATGACTCGGACAAGTTAAAAAACTCAGCAGAACTCTGGAAATGTAAATATTTCTTTGTTTTTTTAAGACTTTGGGCTGAACAAACCAGTGCACTGTACCTGATGTTAATAATGTAAATACAAGCTACATGTGTTTTCAGAGTGGACTGTAGAGCTGACCTCCACATTAACAGGTTAAACACAGATCCATAAACTCACAAAGGTCAAAGGAGGATGGATCCAATGAACAGCAGGCGTTAAGTAAAACTTAGAGCGAAGAAATATATTTATCTATAATCACAGTCGATGTTCAGTGATCAGTACATTTAATACAGTCTGACTTAACACATCCCTCACTTTGTGTATGACACTATTTCTATTACCCTGTGTTGTAATTATTTTTATTATTATTATTATTATTATTATTATTATTATTATTATTATTATTATTATTATTATTATTATTATTATCATCATTATATTTATTATTATTATTATTATCATTATTATTATCATCATCATTATTATTATTATTATTATTATTATTATTATTATTATTAATATTATCATTATTATTATTATTATCATTATTATCATCATCATTATTATTATTATTATTATTAATATTATAATCATTATTATTATTATTATTATTATTATTATTATTATTATTATCATTAGTATTATCATTATCATTATTATCATTATTATTATTATTATCATTATTATTATTATCATTATAATCATTATTATTATTATTATCATCATCATTATTATTATTATTATTATTATTATTATTATCATTAGTATTATCATTATCATTATTATCATTATTATTATTATTATTAGGGTGCACATGGCAGAGTGGTTAGCACTCCTGCCTCACAGCAAGAAGGTTGTGAGTTCAAAACCTGGCCGACTCAAACATTCTCGGCCGACTCTGGTCTTTCTGTGAGGAGTCTGCATGTCCTCCACGTGTTACTGTGGGCTCTCTCCAGGTACTCCAGCTCCTCCCACCGTCCAAACACATGTATGTACAGGTTAATCAGCAACTCTAAAGTGTCCCTAGTGACTGAATGTGAGAGTGAATGATTGTATGTCACTGTCTGTCTCTAAATGTTAGCCCTGCGACTAACTGGCCACTGTCCAGGGTGAACCCCGCCTCAGGCCCAAAGCTGCTGGGATAGGCTCCAGTCACCTGCGACCCCTAACGGGACAAAGCGGTAGAAAATGAATGAATGAATTATTATTATTATTATTATCATCGGTGCTCAGCCTAAGCAGGTCAGAACTGAGGATTACTTTTGTAATCACTGGTGTTTAATACAAATTGTAACAGTATTTTATTTTCTGGGCCTAGATGGGTCTCATTAAAAGATTTCCCTCAGGTTTTTTTTTGTTGTTGAGCCTGACCCAGATTCTCCTGAACAGATCAATCCTCTCTGTTTCTGTGTTTTCTCCTCCATTATTCATGACTGTAACCTCTGACCCCTGACCTCTCACCCCTCACTGCTCAAGGCTCCCAATCAGCACCAACACTAACAGCTCAAGACGAAACCAGGTCTAAACCAGGACTAAACAGGACTAAACAGGACTAAACCAGGTCTAAACCAGGACTAAACCAGGTCTAAACCAGGACTAAACCAGGACTAAACAGGACTAAACAGGACTAAACCAGGTCTAAACCAGGACTAAACAGGACTAAACCAGGTCAAAACCAGGTCTAAACCAGGACTAAACAGGACTAAACCAGGTCTAAAACAGGACTAAACAGGACTAAACCAGGTCTAAACCAGGACTAAACAGGACTAAACCAGGTCTAAACCAGGACTAAACAGGACTAAACCAGGTCTAAAACAGGACTAAACAGGACTAAACCAGGTCTAAAACAGGACTAAACAGGACTAAACAGGACTAAACCAGGTCTAAAACAGGACTAAACAGGACTAAACCAGGACTAAACCAGGTCTAAAACAGGACTAAACAGGACTAAACAGGACTAAACCAGGTCTAAAACAGGACTAAACCAGGTCTAAACCAGGTCTAAACCAGGTCTAAACCAGGACTAAACCAGGTCTAAACCAGGACTAAACCAGGTCTAAACCAGGTCTAAACCAGGACTAAACCAGGTCTAAACCAGGTCTAAACCAGGACTAAACCAGGTCTAAACCAGGACTAAACCAGGTCTAAACCAGGACTAAACCAGGACTAAACCAGGACTAAAGCAGGACTAACCCAGGTCTAAACCAGGACTAAACAGGACTAAACAGGACTAAACCAGGTCTAAAACAGGACTAAACAGGACTAAACCAGGTCTAAACCAGGACTAAGCCAGGACTAAACCAGGACTAACCCAGGTCTAAACCAGGACTAAACCAGGACTAAACAGGACTAAACCAGGACTAAACCAGGACTAACCCAGGTCTAAACCAGGACTAAACCAGGACTAAACAGGACTAAACCAGGACTAAACCAGGTCTAAACCAGGACTAAACCAGGACTAAACCAGGACTAACCCAGGTCTAAATCAGGACTAAACCAGGACTAAACCAGGACTAAACCAGGACTAAACAGGACTAAACCAGGACTAAACCAGGACTAAACCAGGACTAAACCAGGTCTAAACCAGGACTAAACCAGGACTAACCCAGGTCTAAACCAGAACTAAACCAGGTCTAAACCAGGACTAAACCAGGACTAAACCAGGACTAACACAGGTCTAAACCAGGACTAAACAGGACTAAACAGGACTAAACCAGGTCTAAACCAGGACTAAACAGGACTAAACCAGGTCTAAACCAGGTCTAAACCAGGTCTAAACCAGGTCTAAACCAGGACTAAACAGGACTAAACCAGGTCTAAACCAGGTCTAAACCAGGACTAAACCAGGTCTAAACCAGGACTAAACAGGACTAAACCAGGACTAAACCAGGTCTAAACCAGGACTAAACAGGACTAAACAGGACTAAACCAGGTCTAAACCAGGACTAAACCAGGTCTAAACCAGGTCTAAACCAGGTCTAAACCAGGACTAAACCAGGTCTAAACCAGGACTAAACCAGGTCTAAACCAGGTCTAAACCAGGACTAAACCAGGTCTAAACCAGGTCTAAACCAGGACTAAACCAGGTCTAAACCAGGTCTAAACCAGGTCTAAACCAGGACTAAACCAGGACTAAACCAGGTCTAAACCAGGACTAAACAGGACTAAACAGGACTAAACCAGGTCTAAACCAGGACTAAACCAGGTCTAAACCAGGTCTAAACCAGGTCTAAACCAGGACTAAACCAGGTCTAAACCAGGACTAAACCAGGTCTAAACCAGGTCTAAACCAGGACTAAACCAGGTCTAAACCAGGTCTAAACCAGGACTAAACCAGGTCTAAACCAGGTCTAAACCAGGTCTAAACCAGGTCTAAACCAGGACTAAACCAGGTCTAAACCAGGACTAAACCAGGTCTAAACCAGGTCTAAACCAGGACTAAACCAGGTCTAAACCAGGTCTAAACCAGGACTAAACCAGGTCTAAACCAGGTCTAAACCAGGTCTAAACCAGGACTAAACCAGGTCTAAACCAGGACTAAACCAGGTCTAAACCAGGTCTAAACCAGGACTAAACCAGGTCTAAACCAGGTCTAAACCAGGACTAAACCAGGTCTAAACCAGGTCTAAACCAGGTCTAAACCAGGACTAAACCAGGACTAAACCAGGACTAAACCAGGACTAAACCAGGACTAAACAGGTCTAACCCAGGACTAAACCAGGACTAAACAGGACTAAATGAAACAATGATGTAATGTTCTTTCCCTAAAAACACGTTTGTATAAAACCAGTTTGTGGTGAGTTTGAAAGAGAGGCTGGAGTTTTTAGAGCTGTTCCTTTGTGAACGTCAGAAACAGAAACAGGTTTATTAAAAAGGTAAAGTGAAGGTTTACACAATACAAGGGTTGTGTTAGGATAAATACTCTAACACCTGCTGAAGGTTTGAGGGACGCACTGGTCCAGATGGATATTCTTTCTTGGACAAACCTCTGAACAAAGAAACAAAGGCTGAGTTTGGAAATTTGCAAAAATAAAGTGGTATAATCCTAATAAAGAGACCTGTGTCACACTGAGATTTCCTTTAGATTTGCCCTGGTTTTGTCTTGTTTTAATCCAGGTTTACACTTGGTTTAAACATGAGTTAGGTCTTTTTTGTCCTGGGTTTGTCCATTTAGTTTTTAAATTGAATAAAAAACATTAAATTCAGTTTAAATCCACATTAAAGCGACAGTAAAGACTGAGTTCAGTTTGTGACAGTGACGTTGTGTAAAAACCCTTCTTTTGTTTCAAACCTGATCCTGGACAAAAGCTAATGGAGTTTTGTGTCTGAGGCCGAGGACATTCATCGAGGGACGGCACTAATTAACGTTTTTAATCAGCGCTCATCGACTGCAGCAGCGAGAGGCCTGAGAGCTGAGAAAGAGAGATCATCTCGTTCAGAGGCGCCGAGTCCAGCGTCGTAATAAAACGCGACGGCACCGAGGCGTCCGTCAGCGTTTCAGAGTCTCACGGCGCGACACGGACAATCAGCGTGTCACGGAAAATCTTTAGAGCTCGATGGCTCTGGGACGGACCAGAGATTAAAGCTGTCATCATCACTTTGGCTCAGGAAGAGTGGAATTATTTCAACAGAAGAGTCTGGAGTCAACTGGATTCAGGACTGTGCTTTTAATCAGAAGAGCTTTGAAACCAGGAAATATACCAGTACCAGGACCGGGTCTGGACCAAAACCTGACCTTTAACCTGCTCAGGACCGGGTCTGGACCAAAACCTGACCTTTAACCTGCTCAGGACCGGGTCTGGACCAGTACCAGGACCGGGTCTGGACCAAAACCTGACCTTTAACCTGCTCAGGACCGGGTCTGGACCAAAACCTGACCTTTAACCTGCTCAGGACCGGGTCTGGACCAGTACCAGGACCGGGTCTGGACCAAAACCTGACCTTTAACCTGCTCAGGACCGGGTCTGGACCAGTACCAGGACCGGGTCTGGACCAAAATCTGACCTTTAACCTGCTCAGGACCGGGTCTGGACCAGGACTAAACTCAGACTTAACCAGGTCTAAACTCAGACTAAACTCAGACTAAACCAGGTCTAAACTCAGACTAAACAGACTAAACCAGAACTAAACCAGGTCTAAACCAGGTCTAAACCAGGACTAAACTCAGACTAAACTCAGACTAAACCAGGACTAAACCAGGACTAAACTCAGACTAAACTCAGAATAAACCAGGTCTAAACCAGGTCTAAACTCAGACTAAACTCAGAATAAACCAGGTCTAAACCAGGACTAAACTCAGACTAAACTCAGACTAAACCAGGACTAAACCAGGACTAAACTCAGACTAAACTCAGAATAAACCAGGTCTAAACCAGGACTAAACTCAGACTAAACTCAGAATAAACCAGGTCTAAACCAGGTCTAAACTCAGACTAAACTCAGACTAAACCAGGACTAAACCAGGTCTAAACCAGGACTGAACTCAGACTGAACCAGGACTAAACCAGGTCTAAACCAGGACTTAACTCAGAATAAACCAGGACTAAACTCAGACTAAACCAGGTCTAAACCAGGTCTAAACTCAGACTAAACCAGGACTAAACCAGGTCTAAACCAGGACTGAACTCAGACTGAACCAGGACTAAACCAGGACTAAACCAGGACTGAACTCAGACTGAACCAGGACTAAACCAGGACTAAACCAGGACTAAACCAGGTCTAAACCAGGACTGAACTCAGACTGAACCAGGACTAAACCAGGACTAAACCAGGACTAAACCAGGACTAAACCAGGACTAAACCAGGTCTAAACTCAGACTGAACCAGGACTAAACCAGGACTAAACCAGGACTAAACCAGGACTAAACCAGGTCTAAACCAGGTCTAAACCAGGACTAAACCAGGACTAAACCAGGACTAAACCAGGACTGAACAAAACAAAACTGAAAGTCATTTGCAGATAACTGGGCTCCAAAAGGCCCTGTGTCTCTCGCTCGTGGTTTTGTCGGAAACAGAAAAGGCCTGTAGTTCCTGGGGTTGGCTCTGCGTCGGGTTCAGGTCTGTGTGTGACAGTGACAGATCCCCGAGGACACGCAGACTCTTCAGAGATCGATCAGACGTTAGAGCGGCGTTATTCTGAAGAAACCCTGACCTCTTCAGGGTCAGCGCAGATCAGACACTTCAGCTCAAGCACTCACGGCTGATGGAAACGGAAAGAACTGAATAAAAGACACGGCGAATACTGGCGTAAAGGAGAGCTGCTGGAGATGAAGGGTGCAGTGGCGTTCAGTTTAGGGAAAAAACAGAAATTATTAGAAAACCTTTATTAAATCAAGGCTCTTTGTTTGAAACTGACTTGTTTAAGCCGTTTGGCCTTCATCAGGACAAACTAAAACCTGTTCAAATCCAACTAAAACCTCTTCAAATCCATCGACAACCATGTTTTTTGTGCCCTCACTTTAAGTTTCATCCTGGTCCCTTTAATTTTTACAGCAATGTTGATCTTTAGATCTTTAGAATAGTTTAGTGCATTTTGTCTTTTTTGATTAATGTGCAAAGTCCCAAAAACATCACCAACCAAGTCGATTTACAAAACATCTTGAAGCATTCTTAGAAGCTCGGCACAGCTCATGTTTAGCATCATTTGTCACATTTCAGAGTTGTCATTGCAGAAACTGCTCTTCAAACGCTTTAGTTCCAGAAACAGTGGAACAATTTTACTTTCACTGGAAGGAATGAGACGAGCCCTTTTCTGTGAACCGTAAAAAAACACTGAGATCTGAGCGGCCGGGACTCTCTTTAATCTGAAATAAACCCAGGGATGAAACATCTCTTTCTGCTCTGAAGTGACTCGCTTTAGTCCAGGTCCTGTTTCTGCTCCACTGAGTCCAATCCACATCAAACACGCACCTCCTCGGCTCGATCTGGAGACTCGAGAGGATTAAAAGTGACAGAGCCTTATCTGCAGCCGTTACAGCCTCACGGACAACACTTTGTTCTGTCCACGATTATTAACTTCAACACGTCACTTTCACAGAATCGACCGACTGTCTTTTTTCAGACGTTTAAATTAAAACGGTTTGGTGGACGTTTATGGTACTCTAACAAAAATGTAATTGGATACAAAAAAATAAATCCAGAAATATGAGACTAAGGCCCAATTCCACATCTATTCTTTTTACCTTTAAATTACGACAGAGCTGTTTTATTTTACTTTAATCTTGATTCGTTTTCTCATCGAAAAGTTTCTGAAAGTGTCTGTTCGCTCTGTTCACATGGACAGGTCGGTCACAGTCTCGGATTTGTAAAACACACACACACACACAGAGGAGCCTGTTGGCATTACTCCTCAGACTTGGACTGACCGCTGCCTCTGTTCCCTGGGTTTTGTCTTTCAGGTGCGAGCGCTGTGACCGCAGCTTCACACAGGCCACGCAGCTCAGTCGCCACCAGCGTCTCCCCAACGAGTGCAAACCTGTGAACGACAGCAGCGAGTCCATCGAGGTCGACTGATGTGAAGACTGACTCACACTGACTCACACTGACTCACACTGACTCACACTGACTCACACTGACTCACACTGACTCACACTGACTCACACTGACTCACACTGTCCTCACACTGACTCACACTGACTCACACTGACTCACACTGACCCCACACTGACTCACACTGACCCCACACTGACTCACACTGACTCACACTGACTCACACTGACTCACACTGACTCACACTGTCCTCACACTGACTCACACTGACCTCACACTGACTCACACTGACTCACACTGACCTCACACTGACTCACACTGACTCACACTGACCTCACACTGACTCACACTGACCTCACACTGACCTCACACTGACTCACGCTGACCTCACGCTGACCTCACACTGACTCACGCTGACTCACACTGACTCACACTGACTCACACTGACCTCACACTGACTCACACTGACCTCACACTGACCTCACACTGACTCACACTGACTCACACTGACCTCACACTGACCTCACACTGACTCACACTGACCTCACACTGACCTCACACTGACTCACACTGACCTCACACTGACCTCACACTGACTCACACTGACTCACACTGACATACTAAAGGCACTTTACTCTGGATAAACACAAAAACACATCCATGATAAAAATAAAAATAAATATTTGTTAAAAGGTATTTTTTTCACATTGAAAGGGCTGTGTTGTTAATAAATATGTGGGAGTTCTGTGTAAAAGAAGCTAAGCTAAAACTAAAAACGTGATAGAAATTGGTTCATTTCAGATAAATTACATTAAAATGCCAAACAACTACTATTGGCGGCAGTAGCTCAGTGGGTACAGCAGTAGTCTTTCAACCGGAAGGTAGGCTGTTCAATTCCCGCTCTCCCCACAGTTCATACTGTCGTTGTGTCCTTGGGCAAGACACTTAACCCACCTTGCCTCCAGTGGCTGTAACTCTGGTGATTACTGTAGAACAATGTAAGTCTCTTTGGATAAAAGCGTCTGATAAATGAATAAATGTAAATGTAAAGCAAAATATGAATACACAAAATCCACTTTTTTGTCAAACCACATTATCTCATGAATGAAACCAAAGAAAACACAAAAGGAATTACACTCACTGCCCATAAATCCTTTCAAAGCTTCAGTAGAACTGTGTCTTTTTTCTGAATAATTAGAACAGAACAATTGTTAATAAAAATAAATTCAGCATTAAAAAGGCTGCAGATGTGGACTGAGACTCAAATAACAGCCTTACAAACACTGCACTAATTCTACTGCTTTAATAAATATCTTCATACCGTGATATTTTTCCATATTTTTTTTCATACCGTCCCATCCCTAATTGCTTATTATCATTATTGTTTACAGTCAAAAATAAAGCAATTTTTGCACAAACTTGGACTCAAAGAAACAAGAAACCACAATGGTAAATATTATATTCTTAAGTAAAAGACCTATATTTTATGAATTACACAGACGCTTTACAAATTTAAAGTTTTTTGGCAGTCATTCCATAAAACTGCCTTTATATTTCACCAAATACTCATTTACAGCCATAGACCTAAAATTTACTTCAAAAAATAAAATAAACGTGGCTATGTGTTGAAATGTGGAATTGTTTTAGCCTTTATCCAGTTTACTGTGACTTTTCTGACTTCTTTTGGACTCATTTATCGACCTCATCAAACGCTGGAGAAAACCTCGATTCACCAAAAACCAAAGATGTTTTTTTTCTCCAGCCAAAGACAAAAAACTATGTGGAATAAACAAAGACAAGGATATTTATCGGACACTTTTCGGGATTCATTTTCCTTCCAAAGAACAACTCTGAAACCAACCAATGACGCAAACAAGAACCAAAAAAAAAGACCTATGTAGCTTTAAAACACGGTTTTGGAGTATTTTTCTTCTTTTTTGCAACAGCGAAGCCAAAGTTTGGGCCAAACCAAAGTTAAACTGAACCAAAAACAGACGGAGAACGTGGAGCTGTATTATAAAAGAAAATAACACAAAAGAAGTCTATTTATCTCCCGCTCATATCCTGCTTCCTGCACTTTTATTTTGAAATGTTATTTAATGTTTTTGGGGGGGTTGCAGCTCATAAATGAAGATGTGATTTGTTGTTTTTTTTAAGAAATAATGGTTACTTTGTAGGAAATGTTTTGCTCAGCATGTTTTTTAAATGAACAGGGTTTAATACGAGGTTTTACTCCAGAAGTCTGTGACATGAAGCAGTGTTTTCAAAACAAAAGAAGCTGGTTTCAGATTTCAGAATGTACTTGTGGAACCTCAGTAAATGATCATGTTTCTGTACGACATGAGGACGTTCCAATAAAGCCTGGTGTGTGGTGATGAGAGGAGCTACAGCTGTATACTGCTGCAGGAAACATCCGACTGTCGCTGCTTTAGTCACAGCTTCAACATCAAACTCTGCAGCTGTTCCTACACTTTACAGACTCACTGCTTCAGCTTGTGTTTAATGCAGTCGAGAAATGTTTAAATTCACGAAGCAGGAGCCATGAGACAAAATATGGAGTTTATCACAAAAACATTTACATTTAATGACTCCTCCTCCAGCTCTTCCGGGGGATACCGAGGCGTGTCCCAGGTCTTCTCCGGGGTCTCCTCCCGGTGGGACATGCCCAGAACACCTCCCCAGGGAGGCGTCCAGGAGGCGTCCGAAACAGATGTCTGGCTCGTCTCGATGTGGAGGAGCAGCGGCTCTACTTTCGGCCGCCTGTGTCCGTGTTCTTGTTCTTTGGGTCATGACCCAAAGCTCGGGACCGTAGGTGAGAGTAGGAACGTAGATCGACCGGTAAATCGACTGCATCACGCTCCCTACTTCCTTCAATCGTGTACAAGACCCTAAGATTCTTGAACTCCTCCACTTGAGGCAGGAACTACATTACAGTATCTCTCGTCCAATCAACAGATGCAATGCCTTCCTCCACTTTTTGGAAAATGGACCACATTCATTACCAAAGTGCCCCCAATGTAGAACGGTGATGCTTCTGGAGAAGGTTCGGATCCCTTTTGAAAATGGATCTGAAGACCTGCACTGCTCCAGTGGAAACAAGGCTCTTTGTTTCTGTTTTAGTCGAGTTAGAGGGATTCAAAAACTAGAAATTAGACAAATACTGACAAATAAATCCAGCTGTGATTTTAAAATCCAGAGAACAAGACCGCTTAACAATGTCTTCAACGTCTTTAAAAGTACATATATAAAGCTAGCAGCTAAAGCTAGCTTTCAGTCAAACTTTCTAACTTATTTTAACAGAATAAACCTGTAGTGAGTGTCCAAATGGAGACGGTAACAACATAGTTAACCACTTTCTAACTCATGTTTAACAGAATAAACCTGTAGTGAGTGTCCAAATGAAGACGGTAACAACATAGTTAACCACTTTCTAACTCATGTTTAACAGAATAAACCTGTAGTGAGTGTCCAAATGAAGACGGTAACAACATAGTTAACCACTTTCTAACTCATGTTTAACAGAATAAACCTGTAGTGAGTGTCCAAATGAAGACGGTAACAACATAGTTAACCACTTTCTAACTCATGTTTAACAGAATAAACCTGTAGTGAGTGTCCAAATGAAGACGGTAACAACATAGTTAACCACTTTCTAACTCATGTTTAACAGAATAAACCTGTAGTGAGTGTCCAAATGAAGACGGTAACAACATAGTTAACCACTTTCTAACTCATGTTTAACAGAATAAACCTGTAGTGAGTGTCCAAATGAAGACGGTAACAACATAGTTAACCGTACCAACCAAGAACTTGGAGATTTTTCTTCTTGGAGCCAGCCCTCACTTTTGCATAAACCAGTTTCTTTTGACCATTCTTTGTAATGTCTGGTCACAAAACATGGCATATACCATAAAAGCAGAAATGTTTGAATGAACAAATATATATATATTTTTGTTTTTCTTAAAAAAAGCTGAGAAGCTACACAGAAGACAGCCGACAACACTTATGACAAATATTCTTCTGATTATTTAAACTTTACTATTCCCCATTGAGTCCTGCTTCATGACACAGACTTCACATCCTTAACGTCCAAAGATCCAGTTTTTATTGTAAAGCCAAAGTTTATTTGTGGACCTCAGATGTAAATATGATCCAAACAAGAAAAAAGCACATTTTAAAAAAGGTTTTGTGCCTGAGTTAAAAAAGCTTTAAAATAATCTTCTGTTTTCTTTCCTTAAAAAAAAAAAAAAACAGAGAAAAGCTGCTGAATTCAACCAAAAGTGTGATGTTTCACTGAAGAACAATAACTGGAGTCAGATCAGTGTCGAGTCCTGGTTTAGTCTGGAGTTTTTTGAAATAATGCTACTCAATAAACCAGGTTTGACGTTCTTGTTCATTTAGGTTTTTAAGAAGAAAAAAAACTTTGACGAGACTTCACTCATCTATACTTTTATCCAGGGTTTGTTCATTAAAAACACGTAAACATACATATATTTGGCAGTAATTATAAATTTGACAGTTTCAGATTCATGTTTCACAGACGATGACATTCGGTAAAAGTGAGTCTGTTTTTATGTTCGAGTGAGACATCTCTTGAAGCTCATTTGTACAGACGACAAACACAAACCTCTGGACTCGCTCTGAGATGGACTCAGAGACAAACACATTCACTTCCTGTTCACATCCTGTTGACTTCCTGTTCACTTCCCCTTTACTCTGAACGGTCTTTACCTTTGCATTTCTGTATGTTTTGTGTCAGTCCTGTCGTAAACAGACAAACAATAGTTTTCACAGCAGCTACAACAGCGTTCAACCAAAATGTTTGTCTTTAATGTTGTTTCCAAAGACAATAAATTCTGCTTTATTGTCCAAGTGCTGTTGCCGTACCCAAGATGGAGGACCTTTTACACCGAGCTCTTTTTGACGCAAGTTACTGAGCAAACCATGAAGTGACGGACAACTGTAAAGTATATTTATACATTTTTCAGATGGACTGAAAATCCAACCATATTACTTTGATTCTGGGAAATGTAGTATCCTGAATAGAAAGTGAATGTGTCTGAGCAGGAAGTAAGTCTTTGTTCTGATGACTTTAAAGACAGACGATGATCAAGTGTTTCTCTGACGTTTGTCTCTCGTTAAAAAATATGACTCCGTTTTGTTGAACTCGTTGCGTGAAGCTCTCTTTTCCCTGTTTTTTTATTTTTTTATTTTTCAATCGAATGTTGATCAAAACCAAAAAGACTTTGTTCCAAAGGAAATAAAGCTCAAGTTCACTTTTGATTTATAAACATCAACTGATTCTGTGGTTTATTTTAAAAGTGCAGTGTCGAGGCAGAGCAGCTACGGTGGCCCTGCAGGGACACAACCTCGACCCTTAGCGAGAATGTGTTCAAAACTATTAAACTATTAAAAATGTGTTTTATTTTATTCAGTCGTACAAACACAGAACGTAACACTTGTTTTTGGTCTCGTTTACTCGACGCAATAAAAAAGATAAAAATAAAATATAAAAATAAAAAATTATGAAATTTAAAAATGTTAAAAATGAAGACTATTTCCACGTGTGTGTGTGATTCTCATAGATTGTATAAAAAAACGGATGTTATCCGCCCACTGGTCCCTTTTCACCCATTATGTCGTAATGAAAGGGCAATAAAATGGCGGTTACATCCGGGCTTTTTGGCTTTTACTCCGGAGTAAAAAATAGTTTTTAGATAGCGTAAACGGACAAATTAATCAAAAATTACACTTGTAAAGTCGTTATTGGGGTTCTCCTTATATTTCCGCTTTTGGAGCCTGCCCTCTGGTGGACGGCGGTGTAATTGCTGTATTTCACCGTGTGGCGGCGCCCTTACTCGAGGACCGTTTAATGAGAGACGCTTGGTGTGTGTGCGTGTGTGCGTGTGCGTGTGTGCGTGTGTGCGTGTGCGTGTGTCTGTAACAGGTTCAGAGCTGAAATAATGGGTTTAATGGAGACATAATAGTCGGCTTCAAGAGGAATTTCCGTTCGCTGAGAAAAACATGAAGTAGACGAAAGGTCAATGTTTCAAAAACTTAAAAAAAAACAATTAAACTGAAGTTTGAGTTCAGCTTTAATTGGAAACAGGTGGAAAAAGAGAAATGGGAACGTTTCACAGAAAATAATCACACAAACACAAATGTACCATGAGAGAAAACTGACAGGAGCTTTATAAAAATTAGATTTTTCATTTATTCTTAGAAAACAAAAACACTGGATGAATGATGTTTGTAACATTTGTTTAAACTTTTGAGTCTATTACATTTAAATCTGTCATATCAAGGACCAGTCTGTAAAAGATATTAACTACAGTATTATTGTCTGAAACCAGTCAAGTAATAAAAAAGATTTTAAGACATTTTTAATAAAAAATCTGGGGCATTTGATGTTTTTGCAAACGTCATATAAAAGCCTTAGAACTCCATTAACTAAACTGTAAAAAATAACAGGCTTTACGATGCATCTATTATTTATTACAGAGGATTTTAATAAATGTTTTTCTAAGCTTGAACAATCGATGTTTGCAAAAGTGCCTCGAGTCTGTGGCACTTCTGAAAAAATGAGTGAAGCTCTGTCTCCTTCAAACACTGACCTCCGTGAGTCTGGACCTGGTCTAAGACCGGACTAAGACTGACCTCCGTGAGTCTGGACCTGGTCTAAGACTGGACTAACTCTGTCTCCTTCAAACACTGACCTCCGTGAGTCTGGACCTGGTCTAAGACTGGACTAACTCTGTCTCCTTCAAACACTGACCTCCGTGAGTCTGGACCTGGTCTAAGACCGGACTAAGACTGACCTCCGTGAGTCTGGACCTGGTCTAAGACCGGACTAACACTAACCTCTGTGAGTCTGGACCTGGTCTAAGACCGGACTAACTCGGTCTTGGTGGATTGATTAGTGACACAAAGCAGCACAAAACTAATTTATTTAAATGACACATTTATAAATTAAAAGTAAAATATAAAACCTTTACAGTTTGTACCGAAAACTGGCTCACAAAGACGTTTTTACATCAATAAACAATAAATAAATAAAGAAAATGGCTCAAAAACAGATTGAATCTAAAAATGTGAGATTTACAAAATGATTTTGTAATTAATAATTGTAACAGTCACTAATCCGGTTCCTAATTATTTCATTTCAAAAATATTTTCCAGACTCAAATGTTTACGTCTACTGCATTGTGACTCTTAATGAGGACTTTATGTTTAAAAGTTTTAGTTATGATTCTAATCTCTCCTCCAGACTAATCAAGTGTCTGTTCATGACGTTACTGAACATCTGCGGTCCTTTAAACTTTTATACATTACTAAAGGAGTACTAGAACATGGTTTTACTTGGTTTTGAACAGGTTTTAGTTGGAGCTGGGGGCCACATAAACTCTCACCTTGTGCTTTGATTGGCCTCTGGACCAGACTTTGGACACGTCTGGACTTTAGAGGAAGACATTATAACAACTTCAATTTCTGTCTGAAACTTGTAGATGACACTTTGTTGATGTTCCTGAGCAGAGTCAGTGAGTGTTAAAGACTATATTTACAGTAAACGGTTTTTGTTTGGCGTCATGAGCACCTCTTGAAATTAAATATGTTGCACAAAGACAAAAACATGGCACTGAAAAAACAAAAACACAATCACAAATGTCCTCGTAAACACATTCGGTAAAAGCTATTGAAGAATAAGAAATGTACTTCAGTTTTTTATATTCTTTAAAGATAAGTCTCAAACATATTCAGGAGCAGAACTGACAAAAATAACACCCTGAGCCTAGAGTCTGTCCCTGCGTCCCGTATCTGTCGGTCACTGCGTCCTCGTGGCGTCCCGTATCTGTCCGTTACTGCGTCCTCGTGGCGTCCCGTATCTGTCGGTCACCGCGTCCTCGTGGCGTCCCGTATCTGTCCGTTACTGCGTCCTCGTGGCGTCTTGTATCTGTCCGTTACCGCGTCCTCGTGGCGTCCCGTATCTGTCCGTTACTGCGTCCTCGTGGCGTCCCGTATCTGTCCGTTACTGCGTCCTCGTGGCGTCCCGTATCTGTCGGTCACTGCGTCCTCGTGGCGTCCTGTATCTGTCCGTTACTGTGTCCTCGTGGCGTCCTGTATCTGTCGGTCACTGCGTCCTCGTGGCGTCTTGTATCTGTCCGTTACTGCGTCCTCATGGCGTCCCGTATCTGTCCGTTACTGCGTCCTCATGGCGTCCCGTATCTGTCCGTTACTGCGTCCTCGTGGCGTCCCGTATCTGTCGGTCACTGCGTCCTCGTGGCGTCCCGTATCTGTCGGTCACTGCGTCCTCGTGGCGTCCCGTATCTGTCGGTCACTGCGTCCTCGTGGCGTCCCGTATCTGTCGGTCACTGCGTCCTCGTGGCGTCCCGTATCTGTCGGTCACTGCGTCCTCGTGGCGTCCCGTATCTGTCGGTCACTGCGTCCTCGTGGCGTCCCGTATCTGTCGGTCACTGCGTCCTCGTGGCGTCCCGTATCTGTCCGTTACTGCGTCCTCGTGGCGTCTTGTATCTGTCCGTTACTGCGTCCTCGTGGCGTCTTGTATCTGTCGGTCACTGCGTCCTCGTGGCGTCTTGTATCTGTCCGTTACTGCGTCCTCGTGGCGTCTTGTATCTGTCCGTTACTGCGTCCTCATGGCGTCCCGTATCTGTCCGTTACTGCGTCCTCGTGGCGTCTTGTATCTGTCCGTTACTGCGTCCTCATGGCGTCCCGTATCTGTCCGTTACTGCGTCCTCATGGCGTCCTGTATCTGTCCGTTACTGCGTCCTCATGGCGTCCTGTATCTGTCGGTCACTGCGTCCTCATGGTGTCCCGTATCTGTCCGTTACTGCGTCCTCATGGCGTCCTGTATCTGGCGGTTTAACTCGGCGATGATGCGGTCTTCGTGGGTGTAGACGCCGGTTCTCAGGAGCGTGTCCCGTTCCTCCAGGAGACGACTCAGGTGTTCGTCCGCTCTCTCACTTAAAGGGGCGTGGTCTGTGAGAAAGGGTGTGTGGCTTGAGTGTGATGGGGCGGGGACAGGGGCAGAGGAGGAGGGGCCTAACCTGTCCTCCTTTAACCTGAAAATAGAGAGAAGAGAGTGAGAGGTCGGCTCAGGGTCAGATGGAAGAGTTCAGTCCAGTTTTAGTCGAGGTTCAATCTTGGTTTAGTTCTTGTTAAACACTTTTATTTCGTTAACTCTTTATCGGGCCTTTTTCTGGCCTGACTGAAGTCTTGTTTTATCGAAAGTTTAATCTTAGTATTGTTGTGGTTTAGTCTTATTTTCCAAGTCCTGTTTTAGTCCTGTTTTAGTCCTGTTTTAGTCCTGTTTTAGTCCTGTTTTAGTCCTGTTTTAGTCCTGTTTTAGTCCTGTTTTAGTCCTGTTTTGGGCCTGGTTTTGGGCCTGGTTTTGAGTCCTGTTTTTTTCCTGGATGTATGATGTAGTCGAGCTCAGTTATTGCTTTGTTTAGTGAAAGTGTCGTAATGATTGTGTGAAGTTTGGCTGTGCGTTCTTTCTCTCAAAAACCCTTGTTGATGTGGACAACAGACCAGAAAGACCAGAAAGACCAGAAAGACCACCAGAACACTTTCCATTTAAAGTTTTAAATATAAACTCCATTCCATTACCACGGCCTCTAAACCTGAAGTACAAACCTTGAACCCTGTCGCCCCCGCTCTCACCTGTTGAGCTCGTTCCTGATCTCGTCCAGCTCCTGTCGGTCGTGTCTCACCGCCTCCTTCTCCTCCGAGGCCAGGTACCTGAGCCTCAGGGCCTCCAGCTCCGCCTGCTGCTTCTTCAGACGAGTCATGGCGTTCTCCTGCTCCCTCTGGAAACACCACACACACGTTTAAACCCCACTGACCCGAGGAGCAGGTCTTTACAGGACAGGACTTTAGCCCTGTCCCTCTGTCGTCTTCGTCCGAGGCTCCAGTTCTGCGTCAGACTTTAATCCTGGGTTTAGTCCTCAGTTTAGTCCTGGTTTTTTCACATTTTCTCAGATATTACTCCAACAAATGAAAAGCCTTAGATTTACGATTCTGAATCAAAAGAGCGACTGTTTTGTTTTCTTCTCGGAGCACATTCTTGAGTCACAAAGCTCTGAGAAATACGACCGATTTGTGAAGTTATTCGCTCGGTTCTCGCCGTCGTTTGAAGAAAAACACATTTGTCAGATCTTTTCTCACAGAAACAGAAAGAGATCAGTGGAGTTTTAACGTGTTTCAGCAGCAGAGGTCAGAGGCTGAGGTTTGTTAAAGACTCTCAGAGGAAACACATGTTAAAATGACACTTGGAAATTTGTTGTTGACAGATTTTTGTTTTTGGAGCCAGAAGAAATAATTAGACTGAGATCTCGGTCAAACATAAAAAATAACCTGCGTCTGTCGAGTCACAGACGTGTTTCTGATTAGTCTTGTTTCTACGTCCGGTTAACCCTGAAGAGTTTGTATTTATTTTTGTCTGGTTTGGGTCTAGGTCCAAGGTTTAGCTTTAGAACTTGGTTTGGAACAGCCTCAGTCCAACTTTAATTCTGGTTTAGAGACAGTTTTAGTCTTGTTTTCTTAGTATCAGACCAGGGTTTTACTTTGACAGTTTTCGGTTGCTTCCTGTAGAAGAGAAAGCCCTCAAACAGACTGGGACAGGATTATAACAAACACCGGCTCCAGACACGTCACAGAAACATCCTGACGACTCTGAGGAAGACTCCATCGAAACATGTCAAAGTACACACTTACAAACACTGGTCTGATTAAAGTCTACATTAGTTCTGTCTTAGTCCTGGTTTAAAACAAGCACTACACCAAAAACCAGAGCAGGACTAATCAAGGACTAAAACAGGACTCGATAAAAGACAAAAACCTGGACTACACCAGGATTTAAATCAGGTTTTCACACATTTATAAACCTAAACCTAAACCTGGACTTAATCAGACTCAGTCAAACAAAGACTCAACCAAACCAGGACTTGTACATTAAACCAGACTCATCCAAAGACAAACCTGTGAGTGGAGCTGAAGGACACAGAACAGTCCCGACACTTTCACAGGACGTTCCCTCGGAGCCCTGTTGACTCAGGCCGCTCTGCGACGACCGTTATCCGACTAATTACTGCAAAACAAACATTCTCTGCAGCGCGTCGCCAACGAATATCTGAGAACGAGGAACAATGAGGAGGAAACACTGCAGCGATTCATCGAGAGGAAACACTGACGAGAGACCAGGTTTAGACCCGGTTTAAACCAGGTTTAGACCCGGTTTAGACCCGGTTTAGACCCGGTTTAGACCCGGTTTAGACCCGGTTTAGACCCGGTTTAGACCCAGTTTAAATCTGGTCTTGTGTAAAACATTAATGTTGGTTTGATTTTGAAAAACGATGAAGGTGAACCAGAAATAATGTCTTAAACACTGTATTTGTCTCGTTTATCACTTTGTCCTAATATTTAGCCTCGTTCTCCTTCGTAAAAACACAGCTCTAGATATTCTTTTCAGCGCCGCGTCTCGAGTCGACAAATCAGTCCAAGTGAAGATTATTATGACCCGCTTTAAACAAAACACCATCGCTCGACGAACGAGAGAAAACTAAACAAGAGCCACCGACACTCGGGGTTTAAGGAACAGAGTAAACCAGGGTCAAACCCAGGGTTAAACCCAGGATCAAACCCAGGATCAAGCCCAGGGTCAAACCCAGGGTCAAACCCAGGGTCAAACCCAGGGTCAAACCCAGGGTCAAACCCAGGGTCAAACCCAGGGTCAAACCCAGGATCAAACCCACGATTAAAACCAGGGTTAAAACCAGTGTCAAACCCAGGATCAAACCCAGGATTAAACTCGGGTTTAAACTCGGGTTTAAACCCAGGATCAAACCCAGAACTAGACCAAGACCAGAACAGGACTTAATAAAGACCACAACTTAAATGAAACCAGGATTAAACTCAAACCTGTTCGAACTAAAGTATGCAATAACTTAAGGGTTAAACCTAGATTAAAATGTGACTAAAATGTATAAAACTCAAACTAGATTAAACCAGGAGCTGACTAAAATAAAAGTAGAACTGAGCCAGAGATAAAACCTGGTCTAACAGCAGGACTAACATAGGACCTAAAGGGACTAATCCCAGACTAAAGTAAAGACCTAGACTAAATCACTTCTGAATTAAACTCCAACTAAACCAGGCCTAACAACAATTCCAGATTAAAACAGGGCAACATTCAGACCGACATGTTGTAAATAAACCCAGGACAGAACCTGGACTAAGTTTTAAAACGACACTGACAGATTCACTTTGTTTAAATCCCGTTTAACCCGATAAAAACTAAGATAAAAACTAAGATAAAAGCTAAGATAAAAACTAAGATAAAAGCTAAGATAAAAGCTAAGATTAAAAACTAAGATAAAAACTAATATAAAAGCTAAGTTTAAAGCTAATATAAAAACTAATATAAAAACTAATATAAAAACTAAGATAAAAGCTAAGTTTAAAGCTAATATAAAAAATAATATAACAACTAAGATAAAAGCTAATATAAAAGCTAATATAAAAAATTAAGATAAAAACTAAGATAAAGGCTAATATAAAAGCTAAGATAAAAGCTAATATAAAAAATTAAGATAAAAACTAAGATAAAGGCTAATATAAAAGCTAAGATAAAAGCTAATATAAAAGCTAAGATAAAGGCTAATATAAAAGCTAATATAAAAGCTAAGATAAAAGCTAAAATAAAAACCAAGATAAAAGCTAAGATTAAAAACTAAGATAAAAACTAAGATTAAAAACTTAGGTAAAAGCTAAAATAAAAACCAAGATAAAAGCTAAGATGTCGAGTGAAGAGAGCCTGAGAGCGGAGCAGCAGCTGCTGTTCGTCTCCAACAGTTATTACAGACTCATTCTGTCTGTTTATGTTCCTCTAAGAACCACTTTAGTCCTGAGGCTGTGGTCTGAACCCGACTAAGACCAGAGACACTTTTATGAACAGACTGAGGACCTCACATCAAAACAGGTTTTACTGAAGACTGCCTCATTTAAATGTTATGGCATGTTTCAATTGAAGAATAAACCATGGAACCTGGATTAAAGCAGGTCCAAACCAGAGTTAAACAAAGGAAGTGAAATATGAATGAAACCAGGACTAAGTCTAAACCTAAAACAGAAAAGAATAAACTGGTCCTAATCCTGGACTAACATTAGGACTAAACCAAAGACTGAAAGATATTATTGCTTTAGAAACTGCACAAAACTTTTTAATGTGCTTCAGTGACATTTAGTCTCTTCTGAAATTAGAATGAAGACTCTTTTAGAGACGAAAGATTAAAAACGACTGCATTTGTATTGAATTAAACACGAGTCCCTGTGTTTACTGCAGCCACAGGTCGGTACCTGTTTAAACCGGCCCAGCTCCTTCAAAGCCCGTCCCCACTGCTGCTTATAGTGAAGCTTGGATTTAATGGTGGACTCCAGCTTCCTCTCCAGCTCCACCTGCAACAGAAAAAACATCATTCACACTTTCCAAAATAAAAAGGAGAAGTTTACAAAGAAAGTCATTTCTTGGTTGTTGATGGACTGTCATGTTAAATATATTGTGCGTTACCTTCTCGAGCATCAGCAGGTTGACCTCTGACTGCAGCCTGAACTCCGGCCTCACGTTCTGCTGCTCTCTGTAAACCTGGAACTCCTTCTCCAGCTGTTTGTACCGGGACTCTCCGTCTGAGATCTGGAAAACATGACCCGTAAACTTCTCCAAGACCTTAGTTTGAACCAAAGGACCAACCCCTTCAAATGAGACGAGGCCCACCTGCAGTGCTTTGTCACTTACAGAGTTACATTTACTCAGTTACATTTACTTAAATTACTTCTGGAAAAAAAAAGGACTTCAAAAAGTTGACTGCACAATACTCTTTACCTTTACTTGAGTAGATTTGTGAAGAAGTAATGCTACTCTTACTCAGTTACATTGAGCAACACCAGTTACTTTTTTTGTGTTATTACCATTTGTTCCACACATTCTGGGCTTTATTTTTGTCAACGAGACCACGTGACTGTGTTCCACCAATCAGACGTAGCCCTGCAGTCACATGACCAACACAAACACACGCAGCAGTCTCCAGAGCTGAAAGTGGCCTCATGAACAAAACAAAACTTAATCGTACTCACTGTTTCATTTACACCTAAAACGTGTTAAAAGAAAACTTCTCAAATGAAGCCAAGGCTAAACCAGGAATAAACCCAGTTCTCTGGATTAGTTCGACATGAAAAACACAAAAGAAGTGAAACTAAACACAGCCTCTCCTCGACTGTTACCTGCTGCAGCAGCCGGCTCCGCTCCTCCTCCATCAGTCGCACCTTCTCTCTCTCCAGCGCCACACGGTGGTCACAGTCCTGCTGCAGCCGGCGACTGGCCTCCGTCAGTTCTCTCTGAGTTAAAGTGTGTTCGGCTCTGAGCTCCCTCTGCAGCCGCTCCGTCTGGAACACAACCACACACGTTCAGGAAGTTTGTACTAAAATATGTATTCCAGCATGAACTAGTGTTTACTGCTGTGTTTAATGTTAATAAAAGGTAATTATTTCAGGAAACTCTGACCTGTATCTCGGCCTCAGCGAGCTGCTTCTCTCTCTTTTCCAAATCTGCCAGAGTTTTCTGCAGCTGCTCCTCCAACAGGCCGTACTCCAGCTCCTGCAGACGGACAAAAACATGAGAGCCTAGTCCTTACAGCTGCATTAAACACTGGCCAGTCGTTAGATTGTCTTCAGGGTAAATGTGTGTGACCTTCTTTTTGACCAGAGCCTCTCTCTCTCGGTCTCTCTGCCTCCACTCTTCGGCCAAAGCCTGCATGTGGCTCTGCTCCTTCTTCCTCAGCTGCAACAGAGCACAGATAATAAATATATCACAAATGAGACCACACCAACAAAAACCACTGCAGTACCAGATCAGTGCAGCAGGAGGAGCTCTAAGTCCTGTTATAAACTGGTCGTTACCTGGTTGTCGAACAGATCCTCCTGCTCCTCCTTCCACATCTCCAGCTCCAGAGCCGCGCGGTACTCCAGGGTCTCTCTGGGCGCCACAGGGACAGAGGAGGGGGGCACAGAGGAGGCGAGGGGAGCAGGGGCTGATGGGAAAACGGGAGGCAGGACCGGGGCTGGATCCGTCTGAAGATGAGATACAAAAGTATAATTTAACACACGTAGGTCTCGAACTAAAATGGGTCTGATATGTTTTTGATAATATTTTAAAGGAATGACAGAGCCTCGATTATGAATGTTGAGAGATGTCTCACCACTGAAGAGTCAGACACAATGACTTCTGTGGCTTTGACCAAACCCAGATCCTCGAGAGTCGCCACGTAACTCAGCTCTGCCACTTTCTCAGTCGGTCTGAGGGAAAAACAGTCGAGCTTATTTAAACTTTAAGTTTAAATGTCACACATCGGACAAAAAAGGGTTATCCCAAAGCAGGTCCGAGGTGAAGGGTCAGACCAAGAGCTGACCCTAATATTAAAAGAGTCACCGGCTAATCGATATGTATACTTAAAACAACACTATCTTTTTACCCAAAATATGGACCATGAAATCTGTCAAAGACAGTTGCTTGGTTTGAAAAGTGGACTGTAACCCCTCTTTTAAAGACAAAGACTGATTCTTTACTCTCCAGTTTTAGGACACACTACCATCTATGAGAACACATATTTAACCAGAACATTTATATATTGAGTGGATATTTTTGTGATATTGTGAGAGTGAAAGGTTACACAGTACAATAAACCACATCAGTTCTGACAAATGTAATAAACTCATGCCTTTATCCAAAAGAGTACGACATCATTGACCAGAGTGTTCTTTCCTCTAAAACCTGCACGTCACAGTTTGAAATAAATACAAGACAGAAAAGTGGGACCCCTGGATGAAGTTTCTCACCGTTGTGTTTTGAGGAAAGGGACCCGCTCCTGGTGCGTTTGCCTCCAGCTGGTCTCCCCTGACGCTGACCTCTGACCCCTGACCCTGTCCGACCTCAGCAGGTGGGACAGCTGCAGCGAGGCTCGACCGATCAGCTCGTCTCTGCTGCTGGAGTCTCTGTGCCACAGCTCCACCACCAGCGGCACTCTGAGCAGAGAGGAACAGTGAGGAGGTGGCGCCCCCTGCTGGACATAAATACTCCTACACACCTGGAAGGTTACCTTTGGAAAGTGTCGTCCAGCTGCTGAGGTAAAGCGGCGAAGTCAAAGGCGCAGTACGACTGAGGCAGCTTCACCTCCGAGTGTCTCTGCAGCTCCACCGGAGGGTTAGTCATGATGGGAGCCGCGCTGCCGAAAAACTGGTACGTATACCTGCAGCAACACGAATAATTAAACACGTCCCTTTAGTTCTAATGACATTTTATTATATTATATTCATATTCTGAGATGTGTCTTATTGAAGGCAGTCATAAACAGAATATATCAGAGAAAACCTGTTCGCCACAAACTAAAACCTGTTCAAATCCAACTAAAACCTGTTCACATCCATCTCAAACCTGTTCAAATCCAACTAAAACCTGTTCACATCCATCTCAAACCTGTTCAAATCCAACTAAAACCTGTTCAAATCCAACTAAAACCTGTTCAAATCCAACTAAAACCTGTTCAAATCCAACTAAAACCTGTTTAAATCCAACTAAAACCTGTTCACATCCAACTAAAACCTGTTCAAATCCAACTAAAACCTGTTCACATCCATCTCAAACCTGTTCAAATCCAACTAAAACCTGTTCACATCCATCTCAAACCTGTTCACATTCATCTCAAACCTGTTCAAATCCAACTAAAACCTGTTCACATCCATCTCAAACCTGTTCAAATCCAACTAAAACCTGTTCAAATCCAACTAAAACCTGTTCAAATCCAACTAAAACCTGTTCAAATCCAACTAAAACCTGTTCAAATCCAACTAAAACCTGTTCAAATCCAACTAAAACCTGTTCACATCCATCTCAAACCTGTTCAAATCCAACTAAAACCTGTTCACATCCATCTCAAACCTGTTCAAATCCAACTAAAACCTGTTCAAATCCAACTAAAACCTGTTCACATACATCTCAAACCTGTTCCCATCCATCTCAAACCTGTTCACATCCAACTAAAACCTGTTCACATCCAACTAAAACCTGTTCAAATCCATCTAAAACCTGTTCAAATCCAACATATATTTTAATATTTTGATTAAACAGCTTCCTGATATTGTGTTTTGTGATTCTTCTACACATATAACTGATGAGCTGCACGGAACACCTGGGATCAGTGGCTCAGTGCTAGAGCGGTCATCCTATAACCAGAAGGTTGCCAGTTCAATTCCCGTTTGCCCCACTGTTCATACTGTTGTTGTGTTTGAAGCTTAATGCAAGTCGCTTTGGATAAAAGTGTCTGATAAATGACTAAATATAAACTTTCTCCTTGGTCTTGAGTTTAGAACGTTGCTGTTTTGTTCACTTGATTCTTCCCTGACAGGGATCACCTTTACACGACGGAAAAAAAACCTTCGGTTGCCATGACAGCGTCCTCCCAACTACGCCCTAAACCTCATGTCCGTGTGGAAGCTGGGGGTCAGACCTGAGAGTAGCGGCGATGGCGTGGGGCAGACCGAGGCTCCCGATGCTGTGCAGATCCAGAGAGAAGCAGAAGTGATGAGCCGAGGCCGGGATGGACACTTTAGGAGCAGAGACACTGACAGAGGAGGCTTCTGGGTCGGGCTGAGGCTGGACCAGAGGCTCTGCTGCAAACCATACACGAATCAGAATAAACAGGGCTTACATCATGACACAGAGAAACTTTGACCTATGTAATAATAACGATAGCCGACTGAATAAATTAGAAATATACAAGGTTTAGCTTTGTTATAAAGTCTTTTATTATATTATATTTTATTTTGTTATAAAGTCTGTCTTTTACCTGGACGGCTCTTTTCATGTTGTATGTTTGGAAGTGGCCGTTCTTTGTCTCGCTGAAGCTCCTCTAAAAGACTGTCGGCCTCGCTCTCGGTGTGAGTGGAAGCAGGAGGAACAGGGGGGTCCGGTTTGAGGATGGGAGACAGACCTGGAGCTTTGGGACCAGAGGGACTCTCAGGGACGACAGTGAGAGATGGGGCTCTGTCGACATCTTTGGTCCCTAAAGTCTGGAGAAGTAGAATTCAGAAAGAATGTCCAAATCCTCAAAAATAGATGTAAAAGCTGTTCTGAAAGGCAAGTTGGATTTACAAAGGTCTGTTTGTAAAAGCTTTAAATGTCACTGAACCATTTGTGGAGCAGCACATTTCAACCTGACCTTGGTGTTGGGTTTTAACAGGTTTTATTTCAATTTAAACAGATTTTAGTTGGATTTAAGCAGATTTTATTCAGTCCAACCCTGATGTTGTACCTGTGTCGGGACGTCCTCTCTCCTCAGAGTCACAGCGACCCCCACAGTGGGTACCAGCTCAGGGTTCACAGCAGATTTGAGTCGTTTGGGAGGTTTTAGGACAAACGCTCCTTCGACAGTGGCGGCTTTAGTTTCCAGATCCACAGACGAAGAGCAGAGAGGAGCCAGAGACACGTCAGCACTGCCCAGAGAACGGTTCCCACAGCACAGGTGGATCTGAGGAGACCAGAGCAAAAACAGGTTTTAGTGGGATTTGAACAGGTTTTAGTGGGATTTGAACAGGTTTTAGTGGTATTTGAACAGGTTTTAGTGGTATTTGAACAGGTTTTAGTGGTATTTGAACAGGTTTTAGTGGTATTTGAACAGGTTTTAGTTGGATTTGAACAGGTTTTAGTTGGATTTGAACAGGTTTTAGTTGGATTTGAACAGGTTTTAGTTGGATTTGAACAGGTTTTAGTTGGATTTGAACAGGTTTTAGTTGGATTTGAACAGGTTTTAGTTGGATTTGAACAGGTTTTAGTTGGATTTGAACAGGTTTTAGTTGGATTTGAACAGGTTTTAGTTGGATTTAACAGGTTTTAGTTGGATTTGAACAGGTTTTAGTTGGATTTGAACAGGTTTTAGTTGGATTTGAACAGGTTTTAGTTGGATTTGAACAGGTTTTAGTTGGATTTGAACAGGTTTTAGTTGGATTTGAACAGGTTTTAGTTGGATTTAACAGGTTTTAGTGGGATTTGAACAGGTTTTAGTGGGATTTGAACAGGTTTTAGTGGGATTTGAACAGGTTTTAGTGGGATTTGAACAGGTTTTAGTTGGATTTGAACAGGTTTTAGTGAGATTTGAACAGGTTTTGGTTGGATCTGAGCAGGTTTTAGTGGGATTTGTACCTGTAGTGTGTCCTCCTGGTCTAAGAAGCGCTGCAGGAGCTGTCGGCTGCTGCGGATCTTCACCGAGGCTCGCTCAGGCTCAAAGGCAGGGCTCAGGAGGTTCAGGAAGGGCTCGCTCGTGATGTCGTTACCCAGTAAAGAGTAGTAGAAGAAGAACTCTGAGCCCTCCGACGACAGCTTCAGGTTACTGGGGATCAGCTGAGGAAACAAAGCGTTACATTTATGTCTTACATTTTACCTTAATGACCTGCAGCCTTTGTCTGAGAGATGAGTCATTACACGTCTGATTGGGACTAAATGTTCACCTGCTCCTGTCAAAGGTTTTGGCAGAACGTGAGTCTGTTTATGTCTTTGCTGGTTTAGCGTAGGTGGAGACCCCAGGAGCATTAAAGGGGCGTGTTCTCATCTGTTCTTCCCGGGTTTAGGTCACAGATGCAGGTCTAAAGGGGCTGGACTTCTTCCTGTCTGAGCCTAATATTGTATTTAATAAACTTCATTCGTCACATTTATCTCAAGCAATCACACACAGCAAAGGCCTACGATGTCAGAAACCAATACAAAGAACTGGAGTTTATATTAAAATGATTGACCATGTGCTTGTTTATGGAAATACAATGAGAGAAACAAGACAAATACAGAACCGTAATCTAAATAGATTCAGCAGGGTTTTTTGAGTCGGGCTTAAACAATGAGATGTTCCACTGCAGTGATCTTTTGTGTCTTTAATAGAAATTTAGTTTTATTAGAGGATTGTGTCAAATGTAAACAGGTCCTAGTTGGATTTAAAAGTTTTAGTTTGATTTTTTTATTATTGAATAAACTGTAACACGGGTTTTGAGCTCAGTTTTGTTTAGGCTGTGCTCTGGGTTTAGTCTTGGTCACAGTGCTAAACTTTAGTCATGGTTTACACTTAATTAAGTCCTTATTTCGGCAACAGTCTTGTATTAATCCTAGTTTAGTCTGGTTTAGAGCTATTTTAATCTGTTTGGAGTGGTTTTCCTGTTACCTGTTCCAGTTTAGTGGCAAAGGCCACGGTGACAGAGAGGACAAACATGTCGCTGCACATGTCGGCCGGTCCGATCTGGTGATAGCCCTGATCTGGGACCAGCACAGGCTCCAGTTTGTCTGAGAGCAGCTCCAGAGCCGGTGACGCTGGACAGAACAGGACGAGAACATAAATACACAGGCTGAACAGGGGACAGTTACAGTGAGAGGTGCTGACCTTGTCGAGGCGGGGCTTTCTTGGCCTTGAACCGGTCTGGAGAAGGCTCGGAGGGTTTGGTGTCGCTCTCCAGCTGAAAACTGAGCAACAGAGCAGGCTTCTGTTTGGTGTATTTACTGCTGAGGAGAGGGAACCAGCGCGGATCCTGTGGAAAAAACACATCAGACAAGATCAAGACTGTTGCTGAAGACCTCTAGGTTTTACAAAAAGTTTACAACACGCAGCTGAATATCTAGTATGCGAGTTTGTACATAAGCTCACTTAATGAGAAGACGAGATGCACTTGTAAATGGAACAGAAGCGTCCAGAGCAAGGGTGATCTTTACCTGTCTGAGCTCCGGAACTGATCTGAGGTCAAGGACGATGTATCCCACGTTCTCCTTCTTTTTACTTACAGAGTCCACAGAAAAGCACTGCAGCTTTATGGGAGTCCTCTGAAGCCTGGAAACACAACAGACACACCATAAAGAGCTGCCCATGTGAGTAATGCTGCGAGATGTTCAGGGTTTAAATAAGTATCAGACAAAGCTAAACTGAGGCAGTAGTGAGACCTGTGCTGGTGCAGCGTGCGGCGGTCCAGCTCCCAGGCCAGCTCAGTGCTGAACAGGGGCTGCTCTCTGTGCTCCACTGGGTCTGTGCTCAGCAGCTCTCCATCGAAACTGGCCTCGACCACGAGGCTGAGGCGAGAGCTCTTCGGGAAGTGACGACCTGCAGCAGGAGGCGGGCGACAGCAGGTAAACAAACACAACTAACAATCCCCTGACAGTGTTTCCCACACACCCGCCATGACTTCCACACAACCCCAACGTGAACTATAATGTTGGGACGTTAGTTTTTACGATGTTCATACTATGGTCTCTACTGCTTTGAGAAGAGCTCAGTGCAGACTCTGTAGCAGCTACAGTTAACTCTCAATAGTCAATACTAACTCCAGAAGCTCTGTCTGCTTTGTGGATCTCACTGAAACAGTAATCCTGTAATAATCCTTAGTTTTTGGTTTTCTATCAAATTGAAATCTCAATGAACATCAAAGTGTCAACCTGTCTCCAGCCTGACTCTGCAACAGTCCACCTCAGCCACAAAGGAATACTTTCAGTGTATAACATGTTCAGGTGAATTTATGTCCTGTATTAAATGAAAGGTTGTGCAAGTGTTTTTTTACATCTTTTAAACTTTAAATAACAAAACTGCTTCATCACACTTTAAATACAACCTTTAGCAAAAATATTAGTGTCCTTTATTGGCCACACAACAGAGCAACTGTCAAAACTGTGGAACTTTAATCCGAGGCGCTATAATTAAAAAAAGAGTAACACTTTGGATTGGAATATATTTATGCTTTACAGTGTATACTTGTCTCTGAGATCAAATTTGCCAAAATTATTTAATCTAATGTGCTTTAAACCCTTCAAATAACGCTAGGTTCTGAATTAGCTTCAACTCCTTACAACGAGCTAATTACGATTGTAAATTCATAAAAATAACCGTTCAATGTTTTACATAACGTGTAATTGAGGTTTATATCGGTATCATTGTGAAACTTTTGTGTTTAGTTCACTTAAGAAGCTATCAGAGAGCATTTAAAGCCACTTACCCTCTAATATGGACACAACGATGAGAAGTTGGTCACTTTTCGAAGCCATTTTAACATTTGTACAAGTCCAAAGTAAAGCGGGTATAAAACTTAGTAATTCTCACTCGTTTCGTTTGGGATAAAAAAGCGAAAGAAGGTCTTAAATAAAAGCGGTCAAAATTTGTTTATTTACAGAGACGCCGAATGACCGTTGTAGCCGCCTTGTTGTGAGGCTTTGGCGCCACCCATTTTTGTTTTCAAAGCGGAAGTGATGACACACAATGGAGTCGGTGGCGCTCTCTCTGGCGGCGGGAGGTGGAACTGCAGCACAAATACTCAAATACGCTGCGGACACAAACTAATACGACGGTGAACATTTTTTTAACAATCTCTGCGTCACCCCCGCTCGAAACATCAAAAAACATCATAATATCCCGTTCTCCCCCACATACTGTCGTTGTGTCCTTGGGCAAGACACTTAACCTACACTGATTCCAGTGGTGTTCCAGCTGAAACACTGGTGAATGGAAGCTTAATGTAAAGCACATTCAGTGCCTACTTCAATAGGTGAAAAAGTGCTATAAAAATCATTTAAAATAAAAAGCTGCTGTTCTTTGTATCTTCACAGTGAGTCCAGTAGAAAGTTAAAGTGTGGTCCTCACGAGCTCATGCTGCAGCCGGACACGTGCACGGCCGTGCCAGTGTAGTGCACGTTACAGCGAGCGACGTTGTTGTTGAAGTTGGACTCGGGGAACTGCTGCCGGGGGTTCACCGTCACCTGCAGAGAAACACACAGGAGGAGAGAGTTCAGGCAGGTCCTGGTTTAAGAACGTTAGAGTGAGGTTAAAACATAACACAGTGAGGCTCTGAGGAGGACATAAGGCAGGACGGTTGAAGAAGTGTATAAACCCTGGAGTGTAGTGCTGGAGGCTGCTGCAGGGAACAGCAGCAGAAGAAGAAGAGCCAATATGTTATTCACAATAGAACATAGACAACATAAATGTTTACAACTTTATGCACAATTTATGCACTTCACATTTCAAATGTGATGCTACAGATCTCAAAATAAAAAAATAACAAAACTTCCTCTAAGGAAGTCTTTCTCAGAATTTCTCAAAACCCAGAATTTCTTCTCACAGAGCTTCTGGAAAACTAATTCATTGAATTGATATCAGGTCTGTAACAGGATTAGCTCTAAAAGAGATGCGTTAGATTATGTTAGAAGTAAAGATGGGCAGAGACTCTCTAATCTGTGAAAGAGTATAAAAAGTTTAAAAGATTGTGGAATACTTTTAAAAACAGTGTTCCTCAATGTCAAATTGCAAAGGCTTGCAAATCTCATCCTCTTCAGAGCCTAATATCGAGTGTGTCCAGGTGAGGTCTGCTGCTGAACTGAGCTGCTGAGAGAGTATGGAGTCGGTAAATACACAGGACAGACCTTGAGGATGTATTTTCCCGGAGACACGTCTGTGATGTCGATCCACTGACAGTCGATGTCTGCGTTGTACGTGTCGTAGCAGCCGGGACTCAGGCCCTGGAAACAATAACCCACGTTTACAGATGAGACAGTGATGTTAATAACTACTGTAGGAGGCACACAGATGTATGAAGTTTTTATGAAGTCCTGGTTTAGTCCTGGGTTAGTCCCTTGTACCTGAGTGTGTGAGGTGCAGGCGTAGCGTCGGTAGTATCCCGGGTCACAGGAGGTGTCCTCGAGGCAGAAGCTGGCCTTGTGTCCCTCGGCCACCTGACTGTGGCTCTGGTCCAGCAGCTCGTACAGACTGAACTCGTCCATACTGTGGAAGTGACTGAGGACAGGGACAGGGTTAGAGGGGTTGGCCTTACCACAGAGACGTCCCTGACTCGTAGAGCGCTCAAACACATCTGTTGTGAGGCTCCACAAAATCTCACACATTCATTCAATAACGTCGGCCGACCATGTGACAATTGACTCTTGACCAGAACAAAAGAGTATTCGCAGCTCTGTGTCAGATTGTTTGTTTTGTAAATTAGATTCAAATATTGGAAGTATTAAAGTGTGTATTTTGTGTAAGAACTCTAATCTGATAAAGCCTCTGGAGCCTAATGTGGCCGTCTGGTGCTGCTTCAGGTGGAACACACCATCATCATGAACCTGGTTTGTTTGTGGAATACTTCGGACAAAACGAGAGACGTGTGGAGAAGAAAGAGGAAAAGCAAACTGACACTTGTCTTATTTAGTCACTTCTGTTTTCTTCTACTGGGACACTTTCTGTTGTTTATTTCTCACATCTGCCTTCTGAGACGTCAAAGAAAAATATAAGATGAAAACTACATTTATTACAGAACTTTTTTTAAAAAGAACATTTTGTCTTTAAAGGATTACAGACGTCAAAATAAAGTGATATCTGTTAAATTAATTCACTGGATGTTTTTTTTACTGTGCATCTGTGCTGCTAAAGGTATAATTATAATTAAACCTTAAAAATATATATAGATTTTCTCTTTTTTGTGTTTGATGGCTCTAAATCTGTATTAAACTGTACTCTCAGCTTTTTACATAAAGTCATTTAAGGACTTTGCTTCTAAAAAAATCTTGGTTTAGCTTTGGTTTAATCCTAGTTTAGCCCTTATTTTCTTTTATAATGAGTGATCCCTGGATGGTGAGTGACTGGTGAAAGAAAATATAAATCTTATATATATATATTAAGCTTCCTCCTGTCTCTGCTATCAGACACTGTGATGTCATTCAATCCCCGGTAATCGATGCAAGGACGAAGCGTCTTGTCCTTCTTATCAACAAAGAAGAATCCAGCAGAGAGGAGGAAGGACGGATAATACCAGTCTTGAGTGAAGAATCTATGTATTCATCCATGACAGCCCGCTCCCGGTTGGATAGGGAGTACAGACGTCCCTTAGGTGGAAAAGTTCCAGGGAGGAGTTTGATGGCACAGTCATACGGCCGATGTGGTGGAAGGGTGGTTGCCTTTACCTTATTGAACACCTCTCGTAGTTCCCAGTAGACCTCAGGAACTGTAGCCAATTCTGCGCACGGGGTCTCCTCTGATGAGAGAGTGTCTCCACGCGTATCAGGAACTAAAGAGGAGGACTGGAAACACCGGGATCTGCACTGATCTCCCCACGATAATATAACTCCCAATGACCAGTCTATGTGCGGGTTATGTAGAATGAGCCAGGGGTAGCCCAAGATCACAGGGTGCATAGATGAGTGGAACAGGAAAAAACTGAGTCTCTCGGAATGATGATCCGGAAAAGACAGAACTACAGGGCTAGTGTGATGAGTAACAGTGCATAGAAGCCGGCCATCAAGAGCGGTAGCCTCCCTTGGCGAGTCCAAAGGAATTATGGATAGTCCCAACCCAGCAGCAAGATCGCTGTCCATAAAGTTGGCATCAGCTCCCGAATCAACAAGTGCTGGAAGGCTGCGGGAGTGAGGAGTGTTAGTTAACCGGATCTTGGAGAGTTGTCGTCTGATATCAGTCTTCATAATAGCCGGGCTTACCAGAATGGAGGGTCTAGGTGATCTACCTCCTCGTCTCACTGGACACATGGAGAGGAAATGGCCCAGCTGACCACAGTAGATGCAACGCCCCTCCCTCATGCGTCGATTCCTCTCAGCAGAAGAGAGCCTGGTCCGACCCATCTGCATGGGTTCCTCAGTTAGAAGGGGGGAGGCAGGAGCAGAACTAGCGGGCACCAAAAAAACCTCCTCCCTAGAGGCCCCCCTCCTTCCCAGGTAACTGTCAGATTGAGAGCGGAATCTCACTCTCTCCCGAAGTCTATTATCTATCCTAGATGCCAAGGCAATTAGAGCGTCGAGTTCGGTGGGTAGATCAAGCGGGGTCAGATAGTCCTTGATTCTTTCAGAAAGACCATTGAAAAATGCATCCACAAGAGCTAGTTGATTCCACCCACTGTCTGCTGCTAATGTGCGAAACTCAATAGCATAATCAAAGACGCTACGGCGTTCCTGTTTCAACGTTACTAGTGCCTTCGCTGCTTCACGGCCCGGAGTGATGGTTTGAAAAACTCGAGTAAATGTCTCTAAAAACAAAGGTAACGATTTGCAAACTGCTGACTCTCTATCCCATTCAGCTGTGGCCCATGCTCGCACGGCCGGACAAATATGAGATAATGTAAGCTATCTTAGCCCGATCTGATGGAAAAGAGGACTCTTGAAACTCAAAGTGCAGCTTACATTGGGACAAGAAGGGACGACAATCCCCCGACTCACCCGTGAATCTCTCCGGGCTAGACAGCCGGATATGTGCTGGCTCACGAATGACCGTACTCGAGGTCGCTTCAGCTGGCACCTGGTCAGTAACCGCACTCTCCGCTGACAATGACAAGGCCTCCTTCCTCTGCATCCGTTCAACGACATATCCAATCTGTGCAGAAAGTTGTGAATAAGCCCGCTCATGGCTCTCTGCTGAAGCCCTCATCTCACGTTGGAGCAACCCAACCTGCTCCTCCTGGAGATGAATCCGTTGTCCCTGTGCCTGCAGGGCGGCACGCACTGGATCTGCGGAGTCCATGTTAGTGGCCAGATTGTACTGTCAGGACCAGGCAAAAGGACTCACAAACCAGATCCCACGATAGACAGAGCTTTGACGTTCTTTATTTTCCGAGGCAAAGGTACAATTCCAAAATCCGAGACGTAATCACAAGATAAGGCAAGGGTCAAAAATACTATAATCAATCAAATGCAATACAAAGAAACGCTGGAAAGCTCACACTAAGGAAAAGACAATCTGGCACAAGACAGGGGAAAACACACAGACTATAAAGGGAACACAATGAGACACAGGTGGAACACATTAGGGCGGAGCAGGTAATCACAGTGGAGGGAAAGACACCAGGGAAAGAAGACAATCTGGAACACAGACAGGGTTTAGTGAATCCACAATAAAACACAGGAAGTGAAATACATTACACAAACAGATAAACACACAACACTAGGACATGACAAGAGCAAGATGATCCTCCATGCAGGGAACGTGAAGGCCTGTTTCCTCCACACCTACAAATCAGATCTGCAGCAAGATGTGCACAACCACAGCGCACTGTACAAATATGGATCTGGGATATTCCATTTGTTTTCATTCCTATGTGGGATTACGCACGTCACTGTTTGAACAGGGACATACTGTATTTTTAAGTATTATTTCCTCCCAAGGGCTCGATGTGTGTGAGAGTGTGTGCGTTTGTGTTTGTGTGTGTCTATGTGTGTGTGTGTTCCACGAGTCAAATTGGAAACTGTGTGATTTATGCAAATAATATGGAAATGGGACCCCTAAAAGTGCTCTACTGACTCCTCTCTTCATTAGTTACACTGACTCTTCTCTTCATTAGTTACACTGACTCCTCTCTTCATTAGTTACACTGACTCCTCTCTTCATTAGTTACACTGACTCCTCTCTTCATTAGTTACACTGGCTCCTCTCTTCATTAGTTACACTGACTCCTCTCTTCATGAGTTACACTGACTCCTCTCTTCATTAGTTACACTGGCTCCTCTCTTCATTAGTTACACTGACTCCTCTCTTCATGACTTACACTGACTCCTCTCTTCATTAGTTACACTGACTCCTCTCTTCATTAGTTACACTGACTCCTCTCTTCATTAGTTACACTGACTCCTCTCTTCATTAGTTACACTGACTCCTCTCTTCATGAGTTACACTGACTCCTCTCTTCATTAGTTACACTGACTCCTCTCTTCATGACTTACACTGGCTCCTCTCTTCATGACTTACACTGGCTCCTCTCTTCATTAGTTACACTGACTCCTCTCTTCATGAGTTACACTGACTCCTCTCTTCATTAGTTACACTGACTCCTCTCTCCATGAGTTACACTGACTCCTCTCTCCATGAGTTACACTGACTCCTCTCTTCATGAGTTACACTGACTCCTCTCTTCATTAGTTACACTGACTCCTCTCTTCATTAGTTACACTGACTCCTCTCTTCATTAGTTACACTGACTCCTCTCTCCATTAGTTACACTGGCTCCTCTCTTCATTAGTTACACTGGCTCCTCTCTCCATGAGGTTACACTGACTCCTCTCTTCATTAGTAACACTGACTCCTCTCTTCATTAGTTACACTGACTCCTCTCTTCATTAGTTACACTGACTCCTCTCGTCATTAGTTACACTGACTCCTCTCTTCATTAGTTACACTGGCTCCTCTCTTCATTAGTAACACTGACTCCTCTCTTCATGAGGTTACACTGGCTACTCTCTTCATTAGTTACACTGACTCCTCTCTTCATTAGTTACACTGACTCCTCTCTTCATTAGTAACACTGACTCCTCTCTTCATGAGGTTACACTGACTCCTCTCTCCATTAGTTACACTGACTCCTCTCTTCATTAGTTACACTGACTCCTCTCTTCATTAGTTACACTGGCTACTCTCTTCATTAGTTACACTGACTCCTCTCTTCATTAGTTACACTGACTCCTCTCTCCATTAGTTACACTGGCTACTCTCTTCATTAGTTACACTGGCTCCTCTCTTCATTAGTTACACTGGCTCCTCTCTCCATGAGGTTACACTGACTCCTCTCTTCATTAGTAACACTGACTCCTCTCTTCATTAGTTACACTGACTCCTCTCTTCATTAGTTACACTGACTCCTCTCTTCATTAGTTACACTGGCTCCTCTCTTCATTAGTTACACTGACTCCTCTCTTCATTAGTTACACTGGCTCCTCTCTTCATTAGTAACACTGACTCCTCTCTTCATGAGGTTACACTGGCTACTCTCTTCATTAGTTACACTGACTCCTCTCTTCATTAGTTACACTGACTCCTCTCTTCATGAGGTTACACTGACTCCTCTCTTCATTAGTTACACTGGCTCCTCTCTTCATTAGTTACACTGACTCCTCTTCATTAGTTACACTGACTCCTCTCTTCATTAGTTACACTGGCTCCTCTCTTCAATAGTTACACTGACTCCTCTCTTCATTAGTTACACTGGCTCCTCTCTTCATTAGTTACACTGACTCCTCTCTTCATGAGTTACACTGACTCCTCTCTTCATTAGTTACACTGACTCCTCTCTTCATGAGGTAACACTGACTCCTCTCTTCATGAGGTAACACTGGCTCCTCTCTTCATTAGTTACACTGACTCCTCTCTTCATTAGTTACACTGACTCCTCTCTTCATGAGGTAACACTGACTCCTCTCTTCATGAGGTAACACTGACTCCTCTCTTCATTAGTTACACTGACTCCTCTCTTCATGAGTTACACTGACTCCTCTCTTCATGAGGTAACACTGACTCCTCTCTTCATTAGTTACACTGACTCCTCTCTTCATGAGTTACACTGACTCCTCTCTTCATGAGTTACACTGACTCCTCTCTTCATGAGTTACACTGACTCCTCTCTTCATTAGTTACACTGACTCCTCTCTTCATTAGTTACACTGACTCCTCTCTTCATGAGTTACACTGACTCCTCTCTTCATGAGTTACACTGACTCCTCTCTTCATGAGTTACACTGACTCCTCTCTTCATTAGTTATCATATTAGGAGGGTCTAGGTGATCTACCTCCTCGTCTCACTGGACACATGGAGAGGAAATGGCCCAGCTGACCACAGTAGATGCAACGCCCCTCCCTCATGCGTCGATTCCTCTCAGCAGAAGAGAGCCTGGTCCGACCCATCTGCATGGGTTCCTCAGTTAGAAGGGGGGAGGCAGGAGCAGAACTAGCGGGCACCAAAAAAACCTCCTCCCTAGAGGCCCCCCTCCTTCCCAGGTAACTGTCAGATTGAGAGCGGAATCTCACTCTCTCCCGAAGTCTATTATCTATCCTAGATGCCAAGGCAATTAGAGCGTCGAGTTCGGTGGGTAGATCAAGCGGGGTCAGATAGTCCTTGATTCTTTCAGAAAGACCATTGAAAAATGCATCCACAAGAGCTAGTTGATTCCACCCACTGTCTGCTGCTAATGTGCGAAACTCAATAGCATAATCAAAGACGCTACGGCGTTCCTGTTTCAACGTTACTAGTGCCTTCGCTGCTTCACGGCCCGGAGTGATGGTTTGAAAAACTCGAGTAAATGTCTCTAAAAACAAAGGTAACGATTTGCAAACTGCTGACTCTCTATCCCATTCAGCTGTGGCCCATGCTCTCGCACGGCCGGACAAATATGAGATAATGTAAGCTATCTTAGCCCGATCTGATGGAAAAGAGGACTCTTGAAACTCAAAGTGCAGCTTACATTGGGACAAGAAGGGACGACAATCCCCCGACTCACCCGTGAATCTCTCCGGGCTAGACAGCCGGATATGTGCTGGCTCACGAATGACCGTACTCGAGGTCGCTTCAGCTGGCACCTGGTCAGTAACCGCACTCTCCGCTGACAATGACAAGGCCTCCTTCCTCTGCATCCGTTCAACGACATATCCAATCTGTGCAGAAAGTTGTGAATAAGCCCGCTCATGGCTCTCTGCTGAAGCCCTCATCTCACGTTGGAGCAACCCAACCTGCTCCTCCTGGTGATGAATCCGTTGTCCCTGTGCCTGCAGGGCGGCACGCACTGGATCTGCGGAGTCCATGTTAGTGGCCAGATTGTACTGTCAGGACCAGGCAAAAGGACTCACAAACCAGATCCCACGATAGACAGAGCTTTGACGTTCTTTATTTTCCGAGGCAAAAGGTACAATTCCAAAATCCGAGAGACGTAATCACAAGATAAGGCAAGGGTCAAAAATACTATAATCAATCAAATGCAATACAAAGAAACGCTGGAAAGCTCACACTAAGGAAAAGACAATCTGGCACAAGACAGGGGAAAACACACAGACTATAAAGGGAACACAATGAGACACAGGTGGAACACATTAGGGCGGAGCAGGTAATCACAGTGGAGGGAAAGACACCAGGGAAAGAAGACAATCTGGAACACAGACAGGGTTTAGTGAATCCACAATAAAACACAGGAAGTGAAATACATTACACAAACAGATAAACACACAACACTAGGACATGACAAGAGCAAGATGATCCTCCATGCAGGGAACGTGAAGGCCTGTTTCCTCCACACCTACAAATCAGATCTGCAGCAAGATGTGCACAACCACAGCGCACTGTACAAATATGGATCTGGGATATTCCATTTGTTTTCATTCCTATGTGGGATTACGCACGTCACTGTTTGAACAGGGACATACTGTATTTTTAAGTATTATTTCCTCCCAAGGGCTCGATGTGTGTGAGAGTGTGTGCGTTTGTGTTTGTGTGTGTCTATGTGTGTGTGTGTGTTCCACGAGTCAAATTGGAAACTGTGTGATTTATGCAAATAATATGGAAATGGGACCCCTAAAAGTGCTCTACTGACTCCTCTCTTCATTAGTTACACTGACTCTTCTCTTCATTAGTTACACTGACTCCTCTCTTCATTAGTTACACTGACTCCTCTCTTCATTAGTTACACTGACTCCTCTCTTCATTAGTTACACTGACTCCTCTCTTCATTAGTTACACTGACTCCTCTCTTCATGAGTTACACTGACTCCTCTCTTCATTAGTTACACTGACTCCTCTCTTCATTAGTTACACTGACTCCTCTCTTCATGAGTTACACTGACTCCTCTCTTCATTAGTTACACTGACTCCTCTCTTCATGACTTACACTGGCTCCTCTCTTCATGACTTACACTGGCTCCTCTCTTCATTAGTTACACTGACTCCTCTCTTCATGAGTTACACTGACTCCTCTCTTCATTAGTTACACTGACTCCTCTCTCCATGAGTTACACTGACTCCTCTCTCCATGAGTTACACTGACTCCTCTCTTCATGAGTTACACTGACTCCTCTCTTCATTAGTTACACTGACTCCTCTCTTCATTAGTTACACTGACTCCTCTCTTCATGAGTTACACTGACTCCTCTCTCCATGAGGTTACACTGACTCCTCTCTTCATTAGTAACACTGACTCCTCTCTTCATTAGTTACACTGACTCCTCTCTTCATGAGGTTACACTGACTCCTCTCTTCATTAGTTACACTGACTCCTCTCTTCATTAGTTACACTGACTCCTCTCTTCATTAGTTACACTGACTCCTCTCTTCATTAGTTACACTGACTCCTCTCTTCATTAGTTACACTGACTCCTCTCTTCATTAGTTACACTGACTCCTCTCTTCATTAGTTACACTGGCTACTCTCTTCATTAGTTACACTGGCTCCTCTCTTCATGAGTTACACTGACTCCTCTCTCCATTAGTTACACTGACTCCTCTCTTCATGAGGTTACACTGGCTCCTCTCTTCATTAGTTACACTGGCTCCTCTCTTCATTAGTTACACTGGCTACTCTCTTCATTAGTTACACTGACTCCTCTCTCCATTAGTTACACTGACTCCTCTCTTCATGAGGTTACACTGGCTCCTCTCTTCATTAGTTACACTGACTCCTCTCTTCATGAGTTACACTGACTCCTCTCTTCATTAGTTACACTGACTCCTCTCTTCATTAGTTACACTGGCTACTCTCTTCATTAGTTACACTGACTCCTCTCTTCATTAGTTACACTGACTCCTCTCTCCATTAGTTACACTGGCTACTCTCTTCATTAGTTACACTGGCTCCTCTCTTCATTAGTTACACTGGCTCCTCTCTCCATGAGGTTACACTGACTCCTCTCTTCATTAGTAACACTGACTCCTCTCTTCATTAGTTACACTGACTCCTCTCTTCATTAGTTACACTGGCTCCTCTCTTCAATAGTTACACTGACTCCTCTCTTCATTAGTTACACTGACTCCTCTCTTCATGAGGTAACACTGGCTCCTCTCTTCATTAGTTACACTGACTCCTCTCTTCATGAGTTACACTGACTCCTCTCTTCATTAGTTACACTGACTCCTCTCTTCATGAGGTAACACTGACTCCTCTCTTCATGAGGTAACACTGGCTCCTCTCTTCATTAGTTACACTGACTCCTCTCTTCATTAGTTACACTGACTCCTCTCTTCATGAGGTAACACTGACTCCTCTCTTCATGAGGTAACACTGACTCCTCTCTTCATTAGTTACACTGACTCCTCTCTTCATGAGTTACACTGACTCCTCTCTTCATGAGGTAACACTGACTCCTCTCTTCATTAGTTACACTGACTCCTCTCTTCATGAGTTACACTGACTCCTCTCTTCATGAGTTACACTGACTCCTCTCTTCATGAGTTACACTGACTCCTCTCTTCATTAGTTACACTGACTCCTCTCTTCATTAGTTACACTGACTCCTCTCTTCATGAGTTACACTGACTCCTCTCTTCATGAGTTACACTGACTCCTCTCTTCATGAGTTACACTGACTCCTCTCTTCATTAGTTACACTGACTCCTCTCTTCATTAGTTACACTGGCTCCTCTCTTCATGAGGTTACACTGGCTCCTCTCTTCATGAGTTACACTGACTCCTCTCTTCATGAGTTACACTGACTCCTCTCTTCATTAGTTACACTGGCTCCTCTCTTCATTAGTTACACTGACTCCTCTCTTCATTAGTTACACTGACTCCTCTCTTCATTAGTTACACTGACTCCTCTCTTCATTAGTTACACTGACTCCTCTCTCTTTATTAGTTACACTGAGTCCTCTCTCCATTAGTTACACTGACTCCTCTCTTCATTAGTTACACTGACTCCTCTCTTCATTAGTTACACTGACTCCTCTCTTCATTAGTTAGACTGGCTCCTCTCTTCATTAGTTACACTGACTCCTCTCTTCATTAGTTACACTGGCTACTCTCTTCATTAGTTACACTGACTCCTCTCTTCATTAGTTACACTGACTCCTCTTTTCATTAGTTACACTGACTCCTCTCTTCATTAGTTACACTGACTCCTCTCTTCATTAGTTACACTGGCTCCTCTCTTCATGAGTTACACTGACTCCTCTCTTCATGAGTTACACTGACTCCTCTCTTCATTAGTTACACTGACTCCTCTCTTCATTAGTTACACTGACTCCTCTCTTCATTAGTTACACTGGCTCCTCTCTTCATTAGTTACACTGACTCCTCTCTTCATGAGTTACACTGACTCCTCTCTTCATTAGTTACACTGACTCCTCTCTCCATGAGGTTACACTGACTCCTCTTCATTAGTTACACTGACTCCTCTCTCCATGAGGTTACACTGACTCTCTTCATTAGTTACACTGACTCCTCTCTTCATGAGGTTACACTGACTCCTCTCTTCATTAGGTACACTGGCTCCTCTCTTCATTGGTTACACTGACTCCTCTCTTCATTAGTTACACTGACTCCTCTCTTCATGAGTTACACTGACTCTCTTCATTAGTAACACTGACTCCTCTCTTCATTAGTTACACTGACTCCTCTCTTCATGAGTTACACTGACTCCTCTCTTCATTAGTTACACTGACTCCTCTCTTCATTAGTTACACTGACTCCTCTCTTCATTAGTTACACTGACTCCTCTCTTCATTAGTTACACTGACTCCTCTCTTCATGAGTTACACTGACTCTCTTCATTAGTAACACTGACTCCTCTCTTCATTAGTTACACTGACTCCTCTCTTCATGAGGTTACACTGACTCTCTTCATTAGTTACACTGACTCCTCTCTTCATTAGTTACACTGGCTCCTCTCTTCATTAGTTACACTGACTCCTCTCTTCATTAGTTACACTGACTCCTCTCTTCATTAGGTTACACTGACTCCTCTCTTCATTAGTTACACTGACTCCTCTCTTCATTAGTTACACTGGCTCCTCTCTTCATTAGTTACACTGGCTCCTCTCTCCATTAGTTACACTGGCTCCTCTCTCCATGAGGTTACACTGACTCCTCTCTTCATTAGTTACACTGACTCCTCTCTCCATGAGGTTACACTGACTCCTCTCTTCATTAGTTACACTGACTCCTCTCTTCATGAGTTACACTGACTCCTCTCTTCATGAGGTTGCACTGACTCCTCTCTTCATTAGTTACACTGACTCCTCTCTTCATTAGTTACACTGACTCCTCTCTTCATTAGTTACACTGACTCCTCTCTTCATTAGTTACACTGACTCCTCTCTTCATGAGGTTGCACTGACTCCTCTCTTCATTAGTTACACTGGCTCCTATCTTCATTAGTTACACTGACTCCTCTCTTCATTAGTTACACTGACTCCTCTCTTCATTAGTTACACTGACTCCTCTCTCCATGAGGTTACACTGACTCCTCTCTTCATTAGTTACACTGACTCCTCTCTTCATTAGTTACACTGGCTCCTCTCTTCATTAGTTACACTGACTCCTCTCTTCATAAGTTACACTGGCTCCTCTCTCCATTAGTTACACTGGCTCCTCTCTCCATGAGGTTACACTGACTCCTCTCTTCATTAGTTACACTGACTCCTCTCTCCATGAGGTTACACTGACTCCTCTCTTCATTAGTTACACTGGCTCCTCTCTCCATTAGTTACACTGACTCCTCTCTCCATGAGGTTACACTGACTCCTCTCTTCATGAGGTTGCACTGACTCCTCTCTTCATTAGTTACACTGGCTCCTCTCTTCATTAGTTACACTGACTCCTCTCTTCATGAGTTACACTGACTCCTCTCTTCATGAGGTTACACTGACTCCTCTCTTCATTAGTTACACTGACTCCTCTCTTCATTAGTTACACTGACTCCTCTCTTCATGAGTTACACTGACTCCTCTCTTCATTAGTTACACTGACTCCTCTCTCCATGAGGTTACACTGACTCCTCTCTTCATTAGTTACACTGACTCCTCTCTTCATTAGTTACACTGGCTCCTCTCTTCATTAGTTACACTGACTCCTCTCTTCATGAGTTACACTGACTCCTCTCTTCATGAGTTACACTGACTCCTCTCTTCATTAGTTACACTGACTCCTCTCTTCATGAGGTTGCACTGACTTCTCTCTTCATTAGTTACACTGACTCCTCTCTTCATTAGTTACACTGACTCCTCTCTTCATGAGTTACACTGACTCCTCTCTTCGTTAGTTACACTGGCTCCTCTCTTCATGAGTTACACTGACTCCTCTCTTCATTAGTTACACTGACTCCTCTCTTCATTAGTTACACTGACTCCTCTCTTCATTAGTTACACTGACTCCTCTCTTCATTAGTTACACTGACTCCTCTCTTCATTAGTTACACTGACTCCTCTCTTCATTAGTTACACTGACTCCTCTCTCCATTAGTTACACTGACTCCTCTCTCCATGAGGTTACACTGACTCCTCTCTTCATTAGTTACACTGACTCCTCTCTCCATGAGGTTACACTGACTCCTCTCTTCATTAGTTACACTGGCTCCTCTCTTCATGAGTTACACTGGCTCCTCTCTCCATTAGTTACACTGGCTCCTCTCTCCATGAGGTTACACTGACTCCTCTCTTCATTAGTTACACTGACTCCTCTCTCCATTAGTTACACTGACTCCTCTCTCCATGAGGTTACATTGACTCCTCTCTTCATTAGTTACACTGACTCCTCTCTTCATTAGTTACACTGACTCCTCTCTTCATTAGTTACACTGACTCCTCTCTTCATTAGTTACACTGACTCCTCTCTTCATTAGTTACACTGGCTCCTCTCTCCATTAGTTACACTGACTCCTCTCTCCATGAGGTTACACTGACTCCTCTCTCCATTAGTTACACTGACTCCTCTCTCCATGAGGTTACACTGACTCCTCTCTTCATTAGTTACACTGGCTCCTCTCTCCATGAGGTTACACTGACTCCTCTCTTCATTAGTTACACTGGCTCCTCTCTTCATTAGTTACACTGACTCCTCTCTTCATTAGTTACACTGACTCCTCTATTCATTAGTTACACTGACTCCTCTCTTCATGAGGTAACACTGGCTCCTCTCTCCATGAGGTTACACTGACTCCTCTCTTCATTAGTTACACTGGCTCCTCTCTCCATTAGTTACACTGACTCCTCTCTCCATGAGGTTACACTGACTCCTCTCTCCATTAGTTACACTGACTCCTCTCTCCATGAGGTTACACTGACTCCTCTCTTCATTAGTTACACTGGCTCCTCTCTCCATGAGGTTACACTGACTCCTCTCTTCATTAGTTACACTGGCTCCTCTCTTCATTAGTTACACTGACTCCTCTCTTCATTAGTTACACTGACTCCTCTATTCATTAGTTACACTGACTCCTCTCTTCATGAGGTAACACTGGCTCCTCTCTCCATGAGGTTACACTGACTCCTCTCTTCATTAGTTACACTGGCTCCTCTCTTCATGAGTTACACTGACTCCTCTCTTCATGAGGTTGCACTGACTCCTCTCTTCATTAGTTACACTGACTCCTCTCTTCATTAGTTACACTGACTCCTCTCTTCATTAGTTACACTGACTCCTCTCTTCATTAGTTACACTGACTCCTCTCTTCATTAGTTACACTGACTCCTCTCTTCATTAGTTAGATTGACTCCTCTCTTCATGAGTTACACTGACTCCTCTCTTCATTAGTTACACTGACTCCTCTCTTCATTAGTTACACTGACTCCTCTCTTCATTAGTTACACTGACTCCTCTCTTCATTAGTTACACTGACTCCTCTCTCCATTAGTTACACTGACTCCTCTCTCCATGAGGTTACACTGACTCCTCTCTTCATTAGTTACACTGACTCCTCTCTCCATGAGGTTACACTGACTCCTCTCTTCATTAGTTACACTGGCTCCTCTCTTCATGAGTTACACTGGCTCCTCTCTCCATTAGTTACACTGGCTCCTCTCTCCATGAGGTTACACTGACTCCTCTCTTCATTAGTTACACTGACTCCTCTCTTCATTAGTTACACTGACTCCTCTCTCCATGAGTTACATTGACTCCTCTCTTCATTAGTTACACTGACTCCTCTCTTCATTAGTTACACTGACTCCTCTCTTCATTAGTTACACTGACTCCTCTCTCCATGAGTTACATTGACTCCTCTCTTCATTAGTTACACTGGCTCCGCCCCCTCATATCTTCACTCACTGATACAGACTTGTGTTCTACCAGACCCTTGTGCTCTGACTGAGACGACAGATGAAACAGAAGCTATAAAAGCCACCTCATGACGCACCCTCACAAGAAGAATAAACGAGTTGTATGAAAAGGAGAGGACTACAAAAGCGATGGCGTTACAACGTGCACCAACTGTTGCCCTCACCGGAGACTACTGGACATCGCTGGGCAACCATAATTACCCCGGCTTACAGTGCATTATATTAATGAACAGTGCTCTGACTGTATTGAAAACACAAAACAGACGTTTATATTGTTTACATTGTTATAATGTTATGATCAAGGCTCTGGACATGACTTGTTTTTCTATAACAAACTAAACTAAATATTAATGCCCTGGCAGTGGCAAATATTTTTGGTTTAATATTTATTTGATTACATTAATGCTTAAATTGAGATTTACAAGAAATTTTATTCCAACTGCTACTAACTTTTAACTTCTGTAAAAAGCACCTTATTTGTTTAGTGTTTGCAAACCAAATGTTATTGCACTTTTGTTCTTACAGCAGTACTTTCAAAATAAAAGTATGCAATACACTAATTTTGAATTCATTATTGAATTTTGTATATAATGCAATACATCGCAATTAAACGCATTAATTGTTGCCCAGCTTTAGTTTTAATCAATCATCCTCAAGGTTTTCTAGTTTGACTGTGGTAGAAATATATTAGAAAACAAACAACACACGGGAAACGAACAATGTCAGTCTTTGTCTCTTTTTCCGACTGAGGCAGAACCCGTCTTGTCCGAGTCAGAACCGGTCTGGTCCGAGTCAGAACCATTCTGATCCGAGCTAGAACCGGTCTGGTCCAAGCCAGAACCAGTCTGGTCGGAGGAAGAAGGGAAGCCCAGAATTTGATGAGCGAACGTCTTCAGAGATATTTTCTCAGGGATGGCACTTTCTGGAGAAATACAGACACAGAAAAAACTATTTAATCAACACTTAAGGCATGACGTCAGTGGGCAAAAATAGATTAAAGACAGACTCCTTTTGATAACGTAATAGTGAAGGGAGTAACTATGGTTCCTGTTTCTGAGTGAGGGAGCAGCGTCTGAAAACTGACTGCATCAACACAGACTTTAACCATTTAAAAATGGTTTGAACTGGTTTAGACCAGGTTTAGGGTGGTTTAGAGTTGACCATAAGCGATTTTTGACACAAACTGGTTATAGCCATATTTAAAGGGATTTGAGTGGATAAACCCAGACACTAACCAGACAGAAACTGCTTTAACCTGCTAAAAACTAGATTTGGATAGGTTTAAAGTGGTTCAACTTGGACCATTACTAGTTTAAAGCGGATTAATACTGTATATGGATGGGTTTAGATTGGTTTGAAAGGAACTCTATTCAGATATGAGTGTCACAAACATTGAGTTACTAATGCGGAGGTCACTAATGTGTCAGTTATTACTTACTGCTGGATTTTAAAGTGCTGTGTTCAGCCTGTTCTTCATCGAGGCCTAAAAGTGACGAGAAGCACTGCACCACCTCGTCTTCTGTCATGGCCTCTCCTATAAAACCACAACAGCATCAAACATGGTGATTCTGACTGAACAGAAAGACAATAAAGAACCAAATGTTGTGGCGTGGTACCATGAGCCTGCAGCAGCTGCAGGAGCCGGAGTCTCTCCAGAAAAGGCCGCTCCGTCTCAGCGTCACAGAGCACAGTGAAGGCCTGGAGCAGCTCTCGACTGGAGACTCCGGACACTGGACGGTGGTTTACGTACAGCTTTATGAACTCCTCCAGGTCGATGTCTGTCACATATTTCCCCGTTTCTGCGTATTTACTGAACTTCACCTCGTTCTGTATTTCCTCGATCTGAAGCAACACAGAGCGTTCGGGTTTAGATCAGAATTTTAAAAAGTGGTTTGTTTTCAGGGTACTTTTCAGCCGTGCCTCTTGTTCTGAGGGGAAGTAGCCGATGGCCCTCATCAGGGTGGAGACCTCTGTCAGGGGGATTCTGGTGCAAACTTGTCTCTTCTCCTTCGAGTCTGTGCCCTGCTGTCGGATCTGGATGTAGTAGAAGAAGTCCTCCATCTCCTGCTCATAACAACACAATCCTAACATGTACAGATTATCAACAGTAAACCTAAAACCTAAGTATAAGAGTAAACTGACCCTGTAGAAGCGCCCGTCTCGTCCTCCCTCCAACAGAGAGTAAAAAGGCTCCATCCCTGTTCCTCCCAAAGCAGCTGCAGCCTCCAAAGAACTGCAACAACACCAAACCCACTCCAGAGACCTGTCGTCTGTCAGACTTTCAGACTCTAAGAGAGAAACTCACTTGACAGATGTGTTCCAGGACAGAACGGTGCAGTCACTTCCTCCGGCGGTGAACACGAAGCGTCCGTCGAAGGAGCAGGACAGAGACGAGACTCCATAGGGGTGACAGATCAAAGCGACTGACTTGAACGGGTTTCCGTCGGCGGGAAGAATCTGAAGACCCACCTGAAAGAAATTAGTGTATTTTCAAAATCGTGTGACTTGACAATTTTAACAATGGCTTTCTATCTTTTATTTTATCACCAGACTATTATTGAAATCTTTCTCCTGGAAGAGGCCTCACATCTCCACTGACCTGACAAAACACCCATTAAAAACACACTGTAAAAAGGTGTGCTGAGACTGATTCCAGGTGAAATTAAAAAAGATCCCGATTGAGCATCTTGAATTTGCTTAAACTTGTTGTGATCAGTGTCCAATGAACCCAAATAAATATATAAATCTGCAGATTGTATCTTTTTTTAACCAATTACACCAGCTTTAAAAAACTTTGGACGTTTATCAACCATGGGGTCCATTTTTAAAGGCTTCAAGCTACCAACAAGGGGTTATATACGGGGTCCCGCTTTTGGTGCAGGGGTTGACGGTTCAAAGCCCTTGGGGAGCAACTCCAGCCAGTCTCAAGCCCGGGTAAATGGAGAGGGTTGTGTCAAGAAGGACATCTTGTTGAATACTTTACTGTGGAGACCTTAGTTTCTATGAAACAAATAGTATTTACAAATGAACTGCTGTTTCCAGTGTTTTATAGCCAAATAATGGGAAGAAAATGGGTTTGAAATAAACCATTTCATGATTGAAGCCTAATATATGAGAATTATACATAAATAATAAAGGTCTAGTGACTGATGAAGTACTATAATGTGAGGTTATTACACGGCTTTTAGAAAGAACAGAGGTTGTTTACTGTGAGGATATTGATATTACATTTAATCTTTAAAATCATGACAACACTAGATGCCATGGACATTACTTCTATAGATTTTAGGATATTTTACTGCCATTACCATTTCAGAAATAATACTTGAGACACTGACCTTGTCCTTAGTGATGAATGCCATGTAATAGGACTTGCTCTTGTCGTCCTTTGACTTTGGAAGGACCAGTACTTTCTGAATCGGAAAGTCGTAGGTTGGACCGAGAACCACCTTCCTAAAAACGCACATTTATTTTTCATGGCAGTCTGACCCCACAGGTCACAGTAAAGTGCTCCTGAGTGTGTCCCACCTGCACATGTTGGTGGTGCTGTTGATGAGCTTCATCTTGTACTGGTCCGAGGCGATGAGGAGGAACTGCTCGGTGGTTAACGGAGGATACCAGGTCATACACAGAGGCAGGGCGCTCTGCTCCACTCGCTCTGAGCTCAGGACCACCAGACGGTTCCCACCACTGTTCTCCAGGTCGTACTCCACCTGAGACACAAGACCAACTCCACCTCAGAGCACAAACACTTTACCATCTCCCTCTGCATCCACTTACTGTGACATAGAGGGGTTTAAGATGGATTTGAACAGGTTCTTGATGGATTCAAGCAGGTTTTAGTTGGATTTGAACAGGTTCTTGATGGATTCGAGCAGGTTTTAGATGGATTTGAACAGGTTCTTGATGGATTCAAGAGCAGTTCTAAAGGGACTCACCAGTCTGCGGTCCAGTCCCAGGGACAGCAGTCGAGGCTGGGTGCTGTCCAGCTGCAGCCCGAACAGAAGCTCCTGGATGGGTTTGTAGTGAGAGCGGTGTCGGCCCAAACACTCCCAACGAGACAGAGGTCCGTCAGACCGGAGCCGGAGAACTGTCACCGTGTTTCCAGAGTCCTAACATCAACAAACACAACACTGTCAGAGGTGATGAGTTGGGTCTGCTGTCAGTGAATGCACCACAGCTCACGCTCTGAATAAAAACAGCTCAAACCAACAACACGTTGTGGATAAATGTAAGATTACGACCTGAAAACTCCAACTCCTTATAGTATCTTCAGTTAAACACACAAAGTGACTGAGACAGAGGCAACAACTGCAGTAAAGAGTTTGGGTTGTTACTTTTATCTCTTAAAAATGGGCAGACACTAAAATTAAAAGCGAAACTAAACCTACCAGGGGTTTCATCCGAGTTTACTCACAGCAGAGGCCAGATACGTGGAGTCTGAGGAGAAGGCGAGGAGCTCGATGCTGTTGCTGGTGAAGTGGAAGCCCTCTTCTGGTTCACTTTTCAGAGAAACTGAGTTCAGGACATGGACAGCTCCGTTTTGGAAGCCCACAGCGAGGTACTGCCCTGTTCAGACAGAAAACACTCACTAGAACAAACCTGGGAAAGGATCACATCTGATTAATTAACCAACATCATTTAGAAAGCCTCTATCTTCAAATGCAGAGATCAATAAAACCTTATAACGTGATACTGAATGGTCTTTAGCAGAAACTGCACCTTAAACAAAAGGTTGCTGGTCTTTTTTTTTACGAATATGGCACAGATCAGACGAGAGAAAGACCAAACAAAAATAAATTGTATAATTGGTATTTTTTCAGAAATTAGCTGCAGTTTGACATTTGAGATTCACAAAAAACTTAAAACGTAACAACTTTTTTTAAAGGGACAGCACAAAGTTCAGAATAGTGTTTTTTTCTGGGATGTAAGTGGGATGTAAAAATACAGAAACGTCTACAGTCGATACATGAAGCACCCACAGACTGCACTTTTTTATTGCTTTATAAGAATCACTTTATTCTCCTTTTTTTAGCCAGAATATGAATAAAAACTGTCAAAGAAGGGTGACCACTGAACTTCCATAAAAACGGTTTAGAATGTTATTTTTACAGATAAATAAGAAAACATTGGTAAAATTTACTGGAATTTATTGTATTTTCACAAACCAAAGCAAATGTATCTGCATTTTAATCTACCATAAAAAAGACACTGGGAGGATTGGCGTATATATTTCAAAACATTATTATTTTGTTTATTATTTATTAAGAGAAAATGCTGGTGCCCACAGTTTTTACAGTGTGTGGAAACATAGTGCAATGCTTATGACATGTCTTTGGAGAAAACTGAACTGAAGCCGTGCAACATTAATGCATTTGGTGTGAATCTGGGGGTTTTTTTTCAGCTGGAAAAGAATTTGTTGACAAAATCAAAGCATAAACTATTACTAAATGTGATAAACAGATAAGACTTTCACAGAATGTTCCAAGCTCAACCCTGTGTTACTCAAACACAAACTCCCCACCTGCAGAAATACTTGTGTTGGTGGCTCACCTTGAGGGTCAAAAGTGACGCATGTGATCTTTTTTCTCCTCTCGAAATCTCTCCTGCTCACGCTCTGTTTGCTGTTGTAGTCCCTCACAGTCAGGACGCTGCAGTTGTTCGTCACCACCAGGGGGAGTGAAGGGTGGCAGCACACAGCGTGGACCGGCTCCGAGGCTTCGTCCAATAAAGTCTGAGAGAACTTCGTCTCTGCATTCACGTGGAACACCGAGGAGCCCACAGTCGACACCACGAAGTTTCTGAACAAATAAAGAGAGCAAAGGGAGTTAAACAGACTCAACCTGATATTTTATTTAGGGCTGTCAAAAATAGCGCGTTAACAACGTTAATTAGTTGTTCGTTGTTAATTATGTACATTTTTTTAACGCATTTCACGCATGCGCAGTGTGACAAATTATTCAGGTCAGGAAAGTCAGGGAAGTGGCTGGAGCTAGAGGCGAGATGGAGCAAGGTGAGCAAAGTGGGCCTATTGACGGATTCAAATATAAAAAGAATGATGATGGTACAGTTAACAAGTACAAGGTTATTTGCAAGATTTGTAACAAGGAGTTTCAATTTCACTGGAGCTGTTCAAGCTTGAGGTACCATGTCAACGCCAAACATGCGTTTGCCTGGCCGTCAGGTTCAGCAAGAGGTTTGTGCCATGATTTGATTTGACTACATTTATTGCTTTCTGTTCAATTGAATACTGTAAATTGTACATCCTGGTTAAGAGGAATGCCAAAGAGGAAGCGATGGGACATTACAAAGACAAATATTATGGTGTGTAGTATGTTTCAGCTTGATTTAAACCACCATTATTTGGCTGTGTTAACAAACGGACATAATAAGAAAATGATGTATCTGTGTCCTGTTATTTATCTTTTGGTATGTATTTCAGAAAAAAAATGTTTAGGATTCAGGTGTAATTGCAAATAGTGATTAATCCTGATTAATCCACAGAAAATTCTGATTAATTTGATTAACATTTTTAATCATTTGACAGCCCTAATTTTATTATTTATTTTTGTAGTCAAGGGAAAATGGTTTAAACTCCAAATAGTTCATTTAATAAAAGAAAAACAGGTTTTAGGCTGCCACTGTTTTTACAGAGGATTTTAGAGTCTAGAACTTGTTACTCAGAAAAAGAAAACCTTTGCCAATCACATGCTCAAAAAAGAGCAGTCCCATTGATCAACACTGGCTTGTAATGTAACGTTCTTTAGCTGATAATAAAATGTATTTTCAGCTGAATATCTCATTTAACAGAGAAACAGCTCAAAAAAGTAAAACATCAACAGAGAAAACTTGGTCTGGTTTTATTTTTTTAATCAAAGAGAAGCAGGAGGAGAGGCTCTGAGACGGGAGTGGAGCTTTAATATTAACAGTGTCAACGTAAAACAGCTTTGGATCAGTGTCAGACTCTAGCATCAGACTGTTCTAATAATAATACTTGTTTTTAAAATCTTTATTGCTTAAGACTGTATATCATTTACATAAACATAGCTGTTTTTTTTTTTATTCCAAACAGAAAAAATTCAAATGAAACTCTTTGTAACGGTGTAAAGAACCCTACAGACCTGATGAAGACCTGCTTCTTCTCCAGCAGACTCTCTGTTAGAAATCCTGCCGTACACTCTTTAGGGAACGATATGGAGGCAACAGGATTCACGTTAAAGTCACAGTAAAAGGCCAGCAGCCTGAACCCATGTCCGTAAAACTTCACGTGACCCTGTGTGTCTCCGGTTACGACACAACTGTAAACACACAGCGAAACCGTTCTTCATATTGAGTATGTTAGTGATATATTTGAGTGTCTGGGCTGGAGGTACCTGTCTGTAACCGTGAGTACGGTGAAGGGAGTGTCCTGGAGGTGAACTAACTGGGCTGGTTTGAGTCCAGAGGCAGCGCTGGTGAGGTCCCACACCACGATGCTTCCTTGTGCGGTGGCCGTGAGGACTTCGGGCTCGCTCCAGTGAAAGGCAGCCTGGATCAGGGGCCCGTCGGCCGCAGGGACAGAGAGACGGGAGCTGGGGAAACTGGGGTCCACCACAACAGCCTACAGCAAAGAGAGCAGCACCAGGCCATCTACAGAGGACTTACTCAAGGTGAATATGTTTATTATAACTGCACCAAGGCTCTTTGTGTCTTTAGCAGAAGAAAGGATCTAGCTCAGGGTGCTTTCGAACGAGGGTCCACAGTTGAGCCTTCTGTTACTGATGGGTTGTTTTATTTCATCGTCACTTACACAAGTGTAAGCACTTTGTAAACTTTGTTTTGTTGGTGAAATGTGCCATAGAAATAAAAAGGATTGGATTTTGTTTTTGGCTCAGTCTCTTTAGCTCAAGTCTTGGGTTTGTCTTGGTCTGTGCAGTCTTTTTATTTTTTATTTTGTTTATTTATTTAACAAAGTCAATGCAGTCCTACATAGCAACAAAATTAATATTGCAGCTGATGTGATGCACATTAGTTTATAGCAAATGCTAATTCTCAACTCTTTCCCTGGGCTTTTGTTCATTACATTACACTATTATTACTACTTACTATAAAAGACATTGTTTTTAGAATATTTACCTGTCTGAGTTTTAGAGCAGAGTGCGACAGACTTTCCTGATCCTGAAAGAAGAGAACAATGTCCAGGATTACCAGCGTGAAAAGCTCAGGTGTGTTTGACTGAAGTGCACTCACCACAGAGAACAGGACCACGTGGGTGTCACTGCAGCTCAGCAGCTGAGAGCTGTTACTGGGATTAAACAGGATGTGTCTCTGAAATACAATAATGTCCATGAATGAAGTTAATCTGTGAATATTAAAGGTACATGTAACTCACCTGAAAGCCATAGTTGGGGTTTATTTCAGTGGAACACAAATGCATCTCTGTTTCATTCATACAGTCCCAGACGCACAAACGCTGTTGAAACATATAAAGATATACTTTAATGATAGATTTATTATGTTTGTTTCCAACTGAGCCGTGGTTAAACTCACCTGAATCCGTCCAGCTCCGAGTGTCACCAGGTACTTTGTGTCTTTAGAAAAGGCCAGTGCAGAGACATTGTCCTCTGGGGGAAAGTCGAACAGCGTGCACACAGGAACACTGAGATTATGAGTCAGGATTAATGTCAAAATAAAGACATAATGGCTTTAATGTTTAGGGAGGTTTACCCGGAGTAGGAGTCCCATATGATGAGCAGAGGACTGGAGCCGCTGTCTGCAGTCACGACCCAGCGCCGGTCTTCACTCACACACAAACAGGAGATAGGACTGCTGTGACCCTGGAACACCACACAAACATCACAAACCCTTCATTAGGTACAAAACGTGGCTCTGTGGACTTAGCTTCAGCCCAAACACACTTTTCTCTGGCCTTGACAACTTCACGTCACTCCTGTTTTAGCTTTGGTTCTTTTCTATCATGTGTTTGTTTTGTTCTTATTTCTGTACCTTCGCGGCCCACCAGGGGGCCTCAGACCACAGTTCTATAGAAATAAAATTGAACTTAATCTTAACCTTAGCGTCCCTACACTGGCTCCTTGTGTGTTTCAGGGTGGATTTTAAGATTTCACAGACCACTTTTAATTCTTATTTATGCCTTACACAAAGCTACACCACACGAGCCACCACTCAACAGTACGTCCCACAGACTTCCCGAAGGATTAATGATGAAACAGGCATGTAGGGCTGCTTTAGGTGCAACAACATGAGTGTATAATGATTGTATCATTTAAAGGCGGGCTCATCTGGAGCTGTACAAAGGGAAAGTTGTGGCTGCTGCAAAACAGAATAACATTTGTGACTTTGCTAATGTTTGACTAAGCCTCTGGTTGTTTAAGCAGCTGTGGAGAAAACAAAACACGAGACAGCACTGTTTGTCTATGGGCTTGAATATTGACTACATCTGTCGCCAACTCATCCAGCCTTTGTCAAACTCAGACGGCGTCAGAAGAAGCGGTCTCCTCCCACTCTCCTGCAGCAGCTCTCGCTCAGGAGCAGCTCAGGCCCAGGTTAATGCACCAGACTCGAACATATGGACAGAATTTACCATAAAAAAAACAAACGTGCAAACGCTGTGATCTGTTTTTGTTTTGGAGTTTTAAGATGGGGCAGATTAGGTTATTGCGGGCTCCTAGGACTCGTCAGTGTGTGGCAAACACTGCTTAGAGCCTCAGCAGGTCTTTGTGCTGTTCTAGAGTCAAGGCTATACACTAAAGGCTTTTTCAATCAGAGCCCCTCGACACTGGATCAACCCGAGGAGATAAGCCTGGCATCTTTTACATTGTCAATAAAATGTCATGTATTATTATGTCGCTGTACATGTGGTGCCCTAGGATGTATGAAGTATGTTTTTTGTGTTTATTTTGGGACAGACCTTGAGGATGTGCTGGGAGCCGGAGCTGTAGTTGTAGAGGACTCCGACGTTGGCGGCAGCGTAGAGCACCAGCAGCTGATCGTGGTCCTGTAAACTGAAGACGGGCAGATCCGGGTTCCTCCCATAGACCCATCCTAAAGACTAGAACAGGAACAGGACCAGGGGGCATCAGTAGAGTTTATACAAATGGAGCTGGTGCCAAGACCATTTTTTATTAATGACACTAAATCAAACTTATTTTTCTATTGTCTGTTCTTAGTCTCTGACGATCACAGCTGGGTCCTAGTGACTGGATGAAAGATCTCTGAAGATCATTTTAATCTTCCTAACTGGTCCTGTTTTGACCTGTTTAGGGGTTTGTCTTGACTACAAGGCTCTATTTGATCAGGGCTTGAATCAGAGATTGCAGGCAACTTGAAAAACAATTAGGGGGAGCTGGTTTAACTATAGGTGTTAGTTTAGAGACTTGAAGCAGTTGAGCAACATGTGCTTCAGTGTTACACCTACAGGACACATTCAGCTTTTGACCAACTGAGAGCAGCTGGACGTCTGAGGTCAGAGAGCTGCAGAACACCACAAGAACTCCTTCTAACAACTGCATAAGACTCTACAACCAGTGTCAGAGGAAGCCTTTTGACTGAATCAGCTCTTTTGAAGAGACCTAACAACTCAATTTCCCCTTAGGAATTAATAAAGTAATTTTGAATTTGAACTTGAACTGTGCTGGGGTTGAAGAAAATAATAAAAAAATATATAATTAAACACATCTACCTCTGGCTTGATTAACCCTGTTTAACCCTCAACACTACGAAAACCAAGTGAATTTTTAATCCAAACGTTCCCAGTGCACTCCCTCCAGGTTCAAATCAATCAGCTTCTTCAACAGGTATCTTCTAAAGAAAAATATTTGTGAACAAAAATGTGTACGGTCAAATATGAATATTTGTTTAAAGTTTACACCATACACTGAGCTATTAAAGCATTTATTTTTTGCGTTTTTTCCTGTGTCTTTCTGTGACATTTTTCTGCAAAGTTCAACAAATGAAAACGGTACGAACAGCAATAAAACCATCACAACCAGCCTAAATATAGATCTTATCATAAATACTGAAAGTAGGACTCACCAAAGCGTGTGTTTTAGTCGGACTTGGAGAACTATTCTTTGAGAAAAGCGTGTCTCTGTTCGCGCTGAACACTTCGGACAGTCCGGACATTGTCAGTTCGTTAGCTTCGAGTTAGAAAAGTATATATATATTTTTTTTTTTCTAGAAGCTATTTTGTGGTGTTTATGTTTTAGTGCAGCTTTTCCATTTATGGTCCCCGTGTACTCGCTCAACTGATAAAATGTTAAATTAGCTCTTTTAAAGCTAAATTAGCTCGCGGTTGCTTTGCTAAAGTTTGATTTTAAGCTAGTTGTATTATTGGACGTTAGCGCGAAGTGTCAGTTACTAAGCAACGGTTGCCAAGTGACAAACAAACGCTAGGTCTCCTTTTAGAAATAGCCCTAAAAATGTATAAATGGTCTATATTCTGTTTAGAACCTTAGTAATTTGGTATAATGTTAGTATAAAAGTGTAAATTTAAACCTTTAAGTGGAAATAAAGGCTGGAATTGAATTTAATGAGTGGAAATTAAGACATAAGTGCAGTTCACTCTCAAGGTCACCAGAGGGCGACACATTACTCTCTTTAGTGAAAACTATTGGCAACAGATTCTGACTAAAAACATTTTCCAAATTTTCTTAAAGGCTTTCCTCTCACATTAGTGTTCATCAAAACTGTTTCATATGTTTAGTTAAATAGTTCTCAGTGAGAACCATCAAAGTGTAAAGTTCACTAAAGTTTCACAATTTTAGCCTCAGAGGGAAAACTCCAAGACATTTTCATTGTTGGAGTCTCAAATTATGGTTCTACTAATCATTACAAAAAAAAACAAATACAGATAAGTAAAAATAATTAAATATATTCATAAAATTATGTGTTTAGGAATCAGTTTTGGAAATAGTGCAACACTGATTATATTTTGTGAGAACTTGATTTCACTGAGAATCAGACTCAAGTTTTGTTCAAGTGTTTTTTTTGTTTTTTTTTACAAATTTGTACAGAATTGTTCTCTTTTGAAAAAAACGGCCACAAAACTTTTTGTCTAAAACAAAGAGAAACACTGAACTTTTATTTTGGTGCCACTTGACCCTCAGTTGAAGCCCTGTTTAAAATGGTGACCCGTGTTGAGTGTGCGGTCGTTGTTCCCCGTTACAGATCTTTAGTTTAGTGCCATTAGTCTCGATTAATAAGCAAGGTCCCAAAAAGATCACCAAATGTGTTTGAGCTAAATAGTGTCGAGTTTGACACGTGTCTTCTACAATTCTCTCACTTTTCCAAAATTCTTTGAACTGTACTGTATCCTCAGCTGGTTCTGGCCCGCGTTTGACACCCGTCTTTTAGTTCAGAAGAACATAATCCACCAAGCATCTTTTGTTACTAGGGATGAACAATTTTGGAAAATAGTCAAAATTTTTGATCCGATTGTATCATTTTCTTTGATTTGTTACATAATGACTAAATATAGCCGACACTTAAAGACTCATGTTGTGACCAGGCTGAAGTTAAGAAACTGAAAATGATACATGAAATTATATCAAGGACATATTTTCTCTTTTCCTTAAAGATGTGAGATGTCCCAGATTGTTCACTTCTCTTTATCTCCTCGTAGTTTAGCTTCTCAATTTAATCAACTTTTATTTCTTGCACCACGTGTCACATGTGCAATAATTGCAACCATTGACTTCTGAAACTCTTAATACTGAAAACTTGGCGTTTCCACGTTCGGTGCTTGGGTTGGTTTCTTCCAGGTACTCCGGTTTTCACCAACAACATCCAAAAGCATGGTACCCACAGGCACGACAATAAATAAAATAAAATAACAAATGTTCAATACACACTGACAGCCGTGACATCAGTGTGTATTAAAAGCAGTGTTTAGTCAGTCTACACATCTCTAACCAGTTTTAGAAAATCTAAAAAAAATGTAAGTATTGCCTAAAAAGTTTGCATGGAACAAGAGGCACATCCTCGTGCTTCTCAATAAAGCCACTCGAACACCACCAACTATGTCAGGAGAGTCCGGGACCGAAAAGTGCTAAAAGTGCTAACAGCAAATTACCTCATAATGTCACTTAAAGGTAAAGCAGCAATGGCAAAAAAAGGGTTTTGGGAGCTGTCTTTTTGAAATTCTAGAGTTATTCTGAGACCTGAAAATGAGTTTTAAATAAAAGCAAACACAAGTGACGTCCACTAGACTGCCTTGGCGGACAGTGAGGCCAATGGTTAGCCATCTTTATTATGAAACAATATGGGGACCATCAGACAGCCGTTACATAGTGGTCATTTTATCCAAGTCCTGGCACATCCCCCAGAAATAAAAAACAAAAAAAACAGCCAGCCCTCTTCCAGCTGCTCGTTTCAGGACCAACCAGGGGACGTTATCTTCCCACAGACACTCCCCCTGAAGGAGTTTGGTCCCTCTTCAGCTGCAGGTGGAGTATGTTTCAATGCAGTAAAGGGCTCTGTGTCGATGAAAACGGCTGGAGTTGAACAGGGGTGGCCAATGGTGAGGCCGTTTAACATGCATGGAGAATAAACAACCGCTTAGACATTTATTTACCAAGAGTCGATGCTGAATTACTGAAAAAAAAATCCAATAAAATGAAGGAAAATCAATATAGAATGATTTATATATGGGGAACAACGTAGAACTAACGTCTGAGACTATTGCTGCGGTTTCTCTCTGAAGGCCCTTAAGGAAAACACATTTAGATCCTTACTTTTCATTTCCTTTCCGTTTGAGATGTTTTTTTTTGGTCTGTTTTTTTTTTTACTTGGTGGCGGTGTTGAGTGTTTAGTCAGCAGCACAGATTAAAACGCTTCTCTCGTACTCGCTGACTTTGAAACTGATGAATATGCAACAAGAATTCAGTGCAAATCTATTTAGGCTAACATTTGGAAATTGTAGTTCCCCAAGGCTCCATCTTTGGACCCTCTTAACTTTTTCTTTAATGGGAAAAAAGAAAAAAAAAGGGTAAAGAACCAGTTTTATCTGCTCAAAATAAGTCTACATCAGAGCTTTTTAACAGAACAGTGAATGTTATATTGAAGTAAATTATAATTGAAATAAAAATAAAAACAATTTCTCATTTGAACAATGTACTTTTTTTTGCTTTAAGAAGAAATGTAAATTAAGAAATGGCCAAGGAAGGAGTAGAGGAGCAAGAGAAAAGTGTCTGGTCCAGAGAGTTTTGGGGTGTTTTGGGTCAGAGAGGGTTTTCAGAGTGAAGGGGGGGTGAGGAAGGGGGAAGGGGGGGGATAAGAGACAGAAAAAAAGATCAGAGCATCAGTCCATTGGTCGCTTCTCTCCGTGTTTCTTTGTAAACTCTTCTGCGTTCTTCAAGAATTTTTTACGGTCCTTAGAGTATTCTTCTGCGAGGTCTGCCCGTAGGGGGTGCTCCGGCTGCGGGTCGTTCACCAGAGCGATGAGGGACTGAATTACTGCAAAACACAAAAGGAAACAATAAAGTAACTTGGATTTGCCTAGAACTTGGTGAAATCAATGTTCCCCAGCAACACCTGGGGTTTAAAGCTTTTATTTTTGTGAGATATTAAGGTTTTAAAAAGTGAGTGTGTCAGGACTTAGTCAGGGCTGTCATAAAAAAGACAACTTAAAAGTGGAATTACCTTTTTTTTTTCTTTTGCATTTAGTTTGACAGTTTAATCTCCTAAAGCTTATTTAGTTTATAACAGGAATCATTTGTGAAAAACCAGACCTCAAGACTACAGCCCGGCCGATATAGGTCTGTAGATTGCGGCCAAAACTTGTTTGTTGACGTGATATTTGCTTATTTGTTATTGGTGTAATTGTGTTATTTCTCCAGCAGAGGGCTGCCGGTTAACATGCCATAGTTTATAAGACCGGCCATGCTTTTGTTTTTAAGCAGAGCCAAGGAGAGGCAAGAACGCAGAGAGCAGCTGAGTACTTTGAAGCACATTCACACGTACGGTGAAGTGTTTGTGTTAATAACTGCTCTGTAACTGTTCATAAAACGGCAACAAATTTCCTAATTTACCCCTAAAACGCTGGTCAATGAGAGCGGGTTGAGAAGATTCTAGTTGTTTAAGTTAGCAAGATTAAGTTAGGATAAACTAATTATCCCCCTAAAACCCTGACAATGAATGTAATGTAACAGTAAAGTACACTATATTGCCAAAAGTATTCACTCAGCTTGTTAACTCATTGAATTCAGGTGTTCTAATCACTTCCATGAGACTACTTCTACAAACATTAGTGAAAGAATGGGTCACTCCGGAGCTCCATAATCAACTGTAAGTGGCAAAATAACAAAATGGAAGCGATTGGAAACAACAGCAACTCAGTGGGGTGAGTGGATGCTGAGGCGTATACTTTCTGCAGAGTCAATACCTACAGACCTCCAAACGTCATGTGATCTTCGGATTAGCTCAAGAACAGTGCGTTTTTGGGTTCCAATGGGTTCCATAGATCAGTGGACTCTAGAGCAGTGACCAATCACACTCCTCCGTCTGACAGCTGATGAACAAGTCTGGGTTTGGTGACCAGGAGAACAATACTTGTCTGACTGCATTGTGCCAAGTGTAAAGTTTAGTGGGGAAGGAGGGGGGTTATGGGGTGGGGCCTTTTTTCGGGAGTTCTTAATTCCAATGAAAGGAGCTGTTAATGCTTCGGCATACCAAGACATGTTGGACAATTTCATGCTCCCAACTTTGTGGGAACAGTCTGGAGAAGGCCCCGTCCTGTTCCAACACGACTGCACCCGTGCACAAAGCAAGGCCCATAAAGACATGGAGGCACGTTTGTGGTGGAAGAACTTGAGTGTCCTGCACCTATTCCTGACCGTAACCCGACAGAACACCTCTGGGATGACTTAGAGCAAAGACTTAAGCCAGGCCTCCTCGTCCAACATCAGTGTCTGACCTCACAAATGCCCGTCTGAAAGAATAGTCAAACATTTTCCGTGTCCAGTCAGACGCACTGTGGACCGTGATCCGCTCCAGAGCAGGATTTAAAGATAAACCAATGGTATGTTACAATTTTCTTTAATATTTGGGTTGGATACTGTGATATTTCAGGCCCTTGATAAATTAGTTCTAACCAGCGTCAAACAGGGCACTTTTTACACACTGGTGTTGAAAAAGTATCATTATAAAACATTTTATAGGCAAAGGCCAGTTATCAGATTTAAAAACACACAAAACACAGATTGTGTTCTTATACGTTTTGCACATCTCTACAACACAGATGCAGAGATGCAGATGTCTTCTGTGAAGCTAAAGAGCTTTATGATTTAAACAGTGGAAGTTGTATTAATACTATATTAATAACATGACTCTTTAGGCACTACTCCACACTGATTATTGTATTTCTCCAGTTCTACGGTAAAATGAGCCTCAGCAGAGACACGCTCATCACAGTAAACGCCGTCTACAGGAGACACGACAGTGAACAGTGTCAGGAAAGTCTTATAGTCCGCTTTCAAAAACTGTAGAGAAACCAAAAGTCCAAATGAACACTGTGAAAACAGTTTGTGAGTTCCTGCGGATCTTGGTGCAAACATTTAAACACTGTTAAAAACAACACTTTAAACAACAACAAAATGATTTAGTAGCTGTGGCCAATTCTGAAGAATTAAAGTAAGCACCAAAGCAACAGCTACATTTTCAAAATCTTAAATAGAAGCACACTCTGCCAGAATCATCCCCGCCCTGAGTGTTTCCGAGAAGAGAAGCATTTCCGTTTTATTAAGAACAAAGTCTGCATATTTTCTTCATATTAGTGATGTCACCAATCCACACCCAGTCCTCAAACAGACCCGCAGCAGTCCTACAGTAGCTCTGTGTTTAATACTGAGACTTGAGCGTCAGAGGCCTGCTGCTCAAAGTCAGTGTAAGGTTAGATTCAGGTAAGTTCAGGTTTCGTTTGAGTTTTCTGGCTCCAGAAGCTGTTTTGAGCAGGTTTCATCGGTAACTGGCTCTGGTTTAGAGACAAAAACAAACTGGACCAATCAGCTGTGAGCAAAGTCATCACAACTAAACCTTCTGTTCTTCGCCACGTCATTATTTTTTATTATCGCTTTATTATCCCTGTGGGGAAATTCCTAGTCGGCCGCCACCACTGGGGGCATGTTTTTGTTCAGAGAATATACTTTATTCGACTCTGAACCACTTTGTGTTTTAGTTTCATTTGCTGCCACAATATTTATAGATTCGGGTGGTGCTTACAACAAGTTTAATTTACAGAAATGGATAAACTGTTTTTGATACATTCTTTTCATGTTTTTAACCTATTTTTAAATATTTTATGAAAAATATCATGGAATTTGTCAAAGCCATGACTTTTTAAGTTGGTCTATCCTCAGCGTTAGCCGATAATTACCACCTTAAATCTTTTAAACCTTTTCCCCCCTAATTCTCCTCGCCCCGCCCCCTTTTTGCTCCAGGTTGAACTCTATTGGCTGTTCACTGCATGGACACACTCAGTGATCGTTGGTTAGAGTTTAGACAGGGTTAAACCAGCCTCGTGCAACAGATGAACCCAAGTTTACTAGTTTAGATTTGTTGGGGATATTCAACTCAAAACTTACTCTGCACTAACCGAGTTTGTTCGAGCAGCAGCCTCGGGTCGTGAGGGTTTGTTGTTTTGGTGAAATGTGGAACAAACTGAGGAGCAGAGGAGAGCGGACGTACCTTGGTCAGTTCTAGTGGCAGGTTTCCAGTTCTCTGCGCTGATGACGGGCAAGCACACCTGGCCCTTCTCGTCGATGTTGGGGTGATAAATCTTTGTTTTGAATGTGATCTTGGGAGGTTTGAACGGGTACTCGGTGGGGAAGATGATTTCGATCCGGAACGCGCCTTTGTCATAAGGAGGGTTGTCCTAAAAAAAACAGAAGCGGCAGACAAAAATTGAGCACAGAACTGAATTTATTTTTTAATTACATAAAATATACCATTAACTGTTTCAAATGTATCTGGATTTTTTTTATTCTGAAATACACGTTGATGGGTTTTTGACCTGAGACCAACCTGTTTTAAAACAATTCTGTGTGACCTTTTAGGATGTATAACCACTAAAAGAGACAAATGCTGTGGCAAAACTTACATACAACTGTTACTTTTTCACTATTATCCTATAAATGTTCCGGTTGTAATGTAGCGTATTCTGAATTTTAAAGGTTAGAGAAATATCTGTCAAAACTCAGCTTAATGTCTTTAATAAAGAGAATTTGATGGTTGTTTCCACTGGAGCAGTAGAGTATGTGTCGGGTAAATACGGGTCAGATTTGAATAAAAAGGGGTCTGAAGTGTCCCCAAACTTAGGTTCCATCAGAGTGGTCAGAGCTAAACACTGCCATTTGTCGATTGGGCGAAAGATAACCCACAGCTTCTTTGTGGTTTTAAACTCAGTGGACGTCGTATGGGTTCTTTTATGAAAATAACAATAAACAGCCTCTAAAATGCAGAACTGTTTGGATATGGAGAGGTTTTAGATGGATTTGTACAGGTTTTAGATGGATTTATAAATTGGTTTAAATTCAGAAATAATACTATGCAAAAAATTGAAACTAGACAAAAAAGGTTTAAATTAATTAAATGCCACCTAAAAATTAAGAAATAAGAAAATTGTGTCAAGAACAATTTGGTCTTTTGAAATATGGCTCCCTTGAAAAAAAAAACAAGAAAGACTAATGTGAGACGAGACAAGATAAACTTACAGGAACAATGAGTCCTTGCCATGACAATAGGTTTGATTCTTCGACTTGAATGTTTCTGAAGTTTTTCATTCCAGACCTGCGAATTTCTTCGAGTTCCTAGAAATAAAAAAAATTAAAAACAGAGAAAATAAACATTTTCAAATACAGTCGGACAGTGAGTCTTACATTTATAAAGTAGTAATAGTAAAAGTAATCCTATCTATGCTTTTGTTAACCATAGATACAGTTGTGCACATAAGTTTACATACCCTGGCACAATTTGTGAGTTTTGGCCAAGAATATGAATGATAACACAAAAACTTTCTTTCACTCACAGTTAGTGTTTAGGTGAAGCCATTTATTGCCAAACAACTCTGTTTACTATTTTTAAGTCATAATGACAACAGAAACTACCCAAAAGATCCTGATCAAAACATACCCCAGTTTTTAATACTGTGTATTGCACCTTTAACAGCAATGACAGCTCAAAGTTTTTTGTGGTAGTTGTGGGTGAGGCTCTTTATTTCATTCTTCTTGAAAAAAAGCCTCCAGTTCCTGTAAATTCTCAGTCTGTCTTGTATGAACTGCATGTTTGAGATCTCAGAGTGTCTCAATGACACTGAGGTCAGACTGAGGTCAGACTGAGGCCAGTCCAGAACCTTCTCTTTCTGCTGCTGTAGCCAACGACAGGTCGACTTGTCCTTGTGCTTTGGATTGTTGTCATGTTGGAACGTCCAAGTACGTCTCATGTGCAGCTTCTGGGCTGATGAGTGTAATTTTCCTTCAGTATTTTCTGATAACATGTTGCTTTCATCTTTTTTCCCTGTGTCTTTGCAGCTCACACATCCTTAAAACATCAGCTCCACCTCCATGTTTCACAGGAGGACTGGTCTTTCATCATAGGCCGTGTTGACTCATCTCCAAATGTAACATTTATAGTTATGGCCAAAAAGTTAAATTTTGGTCTCATCACTCCAAATGACTGTTCTAGAAGTTTTGAGGCTTGTCTTTGTGCCGTTTGGTGTATTGTAAAAGTGGGATGCTTTGTGGCCATTGCGGTGTAATCTCTTTCTTCTGGCAACTCGACCATGCAGCCCATTGGACATCCTGTATTTCAGCGTAAGTTATTTGTGGGTTTTTCTTTGCATCCCAGACTTTTTTCCTAGTAAATGTGGCTGAATGTTTTGTCAGTCTACCTGATCGTGGTTTGGTTTCAACAGAATCCCTCCTTTTCCACTTCTTCATTAGAGTTTGAACACTGCTGACTGGCATTCTCCATTCCTTGGATATCTTCTTAAAGCCCTTTCCTGTTTTACACAGTTCAATCACCTTTTCCCGCAGATCCTTAGACAATTCTTTTGCTCTCCTCATGACTCAGAGAGAAACATCAGCAGAACTGGATGAAAGATGCAAGGATCTGTCAGGACCAGAAACTCACTGACCTTTTACACACACTGATCACACACAGGTCACAGGTGAGTGTGGTTACCTTTAGTAGCCATTCAAACCTGTTCGTGTCACTTGTGCATGTTCTCAGGACAAAATCAACGGGGTAAGTAAACTTTTGATCAGGGTCTTTTTCTGTTGTCTTTATGATTTAAAAAGAGTAAACAGTTGTTTTTACATTAAATGGCTTCACCCAAACACTAACTATGAGGGAAAGAAACATTTTTGTGTCATCATTCATATTCTTTGAAAAATGGCCACACAATCACAATCAACTGAATGTAGCCTCAAAAAATAATGACAGAAAGAAACAAAAACATTGTGACCACAAAAGATGAAGGTGACGATGCCGGGGATGTGGACCTGGTTTAGTCCTGATTCTGGTTTAAAGGACACAGGAGGACAATCGAGCAAAAACTCCCCAAAGAAACTAATAAAAGTTTTTTTTCTGTTTCTGGTGCCTTTAAAAACAGGTAAAAATATACTTTTATCTAGCTGTTTGAGCTGGTGGAAGACTGTAATGAAACTATGTTTATATATAGTCTCAAAGGTTTTACACTAGATTCAACTTCAAGTTTCAGTTCAGTTTATTCCAAAAATAATCAAAGAAATACACAGAAATGTTCAAAAAGAAGTTGGCAGTGCAGGTTTGTCCAGAGACTGATTCATAATTCTGAACATAACATAATTTAAATCAGGCCACAGGTCATATGGTCATTGCATCTTTTCTGCCTAATGACATGCAGCTCTACAGGATAAACAGGAAAAACTGTGTTTTCCCTGAACACGTCTCAGACTCTTTATCGTTCACTGTAGTGAGCAGAGCATATCCTTATTAACAACATCAACACTTACACATTCATTTTATTGTTAAATTACCTCCATTTTAAATTTGTAACTTACATTTTAAACATGTTATACTCTCTGCTGCTTGTTTATGGCTTGACAGGGGACAGATGTTTTTTCCTTCTACAGGGAAAATCTTTTGCATAGGCCAATTTGAATCTTGAGCAGTAACAGCAGGACACATAGAGGTGCGAGGTTCCTATCATTTACTACAGTTAAAAACGTGAGTGTAATGTGAACACTGAAAACATCATGGTGAAAGTGAAACTGAATTTGTCTGGGTGTAGCTCGTCGTCAAAACTCTGGGTTTGATCACAACTGCAGTTAGTTTTCCTTTCTTATTCAGATAGCTCACTCCAATCTAACCACCCTCAGGGTTTATATTTAATTGTACACATTACTGTTACGTATTCTCATGTTGCACAAACATCTGAAGGAATAAAGTGTTTGCACACTTTTGTGGGACTGAGGGGCGTGCCAAAGTAAATGTCTTAAATCAAGTACAGACTTGCCTTTTGCAATATTTTATTTTCCAGCACTTTACAGCTTCTTAGTAAGGCAATTTTATTTAGTAATTATTAAAATAAAAGCTAAATTATTAAAAAAGGAGTGTGTGCTGTTACGCTAGAATTGTTAATATCTGAATTTTTTAAGTCAAAGAGCATTCAAAATATCCTAGCTCATCTTACATCACAACAGTCAACATGTTTTTCTAATATAGTGTAGCCCTAAAATATACACAATGACGCTATATAGGTCAGAAATAAATATCTAGGATTATACTTTATTGTTGAATAGATATATTCAGTGTACACAGAACACAATATTGTTGCCTCGGATAAATGTTGTGTAAAATATATTCTCCAGGAGACCAATTAAATGTCAGTAGGTAAATAGTTACAACACATAAACTAGTACAGCATACAGTAGTAATAACATTAGTGTAAATTGAGTCCATTGATGAGAAATGTCTTAAAGAGATATTTAATAAACGCACTAAATCACGGAAGTAATAAAGGCCAGAGAAAAACTAGAAGGAGTAGTAGTGTATTGTGTAGGCTGATATCTTTCACCATTTCCTGGTTGTTGCGTGCTTCTTAAACGAGAAATACCAGCTTATGATTAAGAACAACAGTCACATTTAGAGCGGACACATACCGAAAGTAAAAACGTACAGCATTTCACGTTCAGTTCAGCAAAGCGTCAACATAAAATGTGAAATAAAACCACACAACATAAAAGAATCCAGGCCAGTCCTACAAATGTACATAAAAAAGCAATCTAGCCGTTATGTTTATTTTCTGAGTCACGTTTGGTCTAGAATCTTCCACATAACGAGGCTAAACGCGGGTTAAGCCGAAGCTAGTCGTTAGCTAAAACGCAGTTAAGATTTGCCGCTGGGCTAACTGTTAGCTCATTAGCTCTCATTTTACACATTTTATCCAACGCGTAATCTTTCACATAGCTTTGTACGACTGAAACATAGCAAGACGGTTATAATGTGATTGTTTAAGACAAAAAAACTTTAGATTTAGGTATTAGTTTCGATTCCGTGGCCTAATTTGCCGGTCTATTGCTGGTAAATTCTTGGCCAGCTCGTTTCCCAGTAGTGACCTCTCGATTTGAATGAGTTTAGGAGTAAATCAAAGCAGCAGCGTTGCGTTTTCGACACGGATTTAATTGAAAACGAACTTAAATAATAAATTATGCTGTCGTCCAGCTGCTACCTGGGTAATAAATGTTATAAAATATAAGGAATCGTCGCGACCGGGAGGTTTACCTTGGCCAGCCTCCTGCTCGCCGCCATCTTGAAACTATTGTGTATTCCCAGAATTCCCCGCGCGTCCAATATGGGTCTGGTGTAGTTTGTTTGGGAATATGACTAAACAAATTTACGTCATGGTTATTGTAGAGTTTATTCGACTTCTAGGACATTTAAAAAGGCTTTTAACGTAATTATTATATACGACAATATATTACTATGCGTTAAACCGCGGGAAAATATTTTTAGATTTGTTTATGAGTGTTTTAATGAGTAAAGTTTTTGGGAAATGAATAACAATGATGAAATGCTGAACACAGGATGGTAACGACTTATTGGGACACAATCCAAAAACAGAAAAGCAATTAAAACTATAGAATGTGCCTTGAATCTCCGTCTTTTTTCACAATTGGTTAAAGTATAAACAAAATACTGTTAAATATAACTTTTTCATGCATTCTCTTCAGATCCTTTGTTCCTATCTGGTGGGGTCAGGACACAAAAGTGGGTCGCAATCATGTTCTTAGTGGCCCATAAAGTGTGTGGGTTTAAAATGTGTAATGTAGGCATATAATAGTCAAGATTATTAATTGTATTATTTTATTGTAATGGCAATGCTGTTTGCTAATTCCTTTGTAATCTTTTCAAATGTAAAAATGAAATTAATTGAGTAAACTGTGAAGCTTGTTAACATTTTAAATATAGATTCACTTACACTCAATGTATTATGCATCAGAAAATAAAATTATTTTAAATTTGATTAAACCTAATCTGAGTTCATTCAGGTTTAAATCCAGTTTATGGTCACACTGGTGCTTTAGTAGTTTTTTTATATAATTCTCGTTTTTGTATGTATGGGCGAGTGGCTGTATGTGTAAAAATGCTTAATTGATTTTAATTTTATTGAACAATGGACTATGTATATTTGTGTCCTTAATAATTCAATCGTTTCGGCTCCGGATAAGCGGTAGAAGATGGATGGGATGGACATTAATAATGTTCTGGTTTTCAATGTGATGAACATTTATTTTTTTCTCAAAATCATCTTTAAAACAGAGCATTTTCTATATTTACTGCTGGTGGGACCTGCTTAGTCATTGCTGCTAATAATATTTAGCAAGCTGGAGATAATCTCACAATTACATCGCACTCTGTCTGAGACACAAGTTTAAGGTGATGGAATATATCAGTATTTTGCGGTGGAAATTTGGTTTTACCTTTTTGAAAGAAAAGCATTAAAGGTGCCTCTTGTGCTTGTTGGCTATGACTTAATATGGAATCAATAAATCCCTGTGGTGCTTTGTAATTGATTGAAACAGTAACGTACTGCAAAGTTGATCAAAGTATTACTGTTGTTATATGTATTGCCGTTTGTTGTCTTGACTGGCTCTGTTTTATTTCTTTTACTTTATCATGTTTTCTTCTATTTCTTTATGTTACTATGAATCTTTAATAAAAATTAAACTACAATAAATAATTATAATAAATATAACTGTATAATTTATACTTTTACTGTGTTTATTGCCCATTGTGTTTTCTCTTATTTATTGCTGATGTGTTTATTTCCTCGTGTATGTCGTTTTTTTTTAAATGGTATGACTGACTGTGTGACATATTTGCTTTAAAACAAATTACTAAAATAAAAATATTGTTACAAACTTACATTTTAGTGTTTAAAATAAACTCTTTAAAACATTTTTTTCAACTTATATATATATTTTTTAAATTTGCTACAAATAATAAACTTGTAATAACGTAAAGTTTTTTTGTGTTGTTACCGGAAGTGGCCGCGGTACAAGCCGCGCTCGTTGGTCACGCGGGCGCCGAGACCGGAACAACAAGATGGCGGCGCTGGAGCAGTTTCGGGTGAGCTAAAAAGAAAACACATCGGTATTTACGATTAGACTGTTTCACACTGCGCTATTATCTGCAAAAACACAACGCATTTTGTGTTCACGGTGATCTTTTTACAATGGTCGAGTCTAAAAACACTACCATCTATTAACGGGTTGCAGCTAAAGCTAATAAAGCTAAGAGTGTTTTTGGTGAGCTTCTTTCTGAAACAGGACATGCCCAGCCTTTTATTTACACTGCTCCAGTCGTGACGCTGTAAAACTTTAAACTTAAAGTTTTAACAATGTGTACATGCGTCTAAGATTGTTTTGTCACAGTTAGAAAGGTCGGAATGTGACCCACTGTTCCATAATGTAATTCATCCTGTTCTTGTGCAGCGAGGTTTGGAAAGACGCTGCGTGTATTTGATGATCTTTAGGAAGCTTTAGTTAAACAGAAGGGCAAACAATGCTGTTGCACAGAGGGTTGGAACTTATAAAGAAACGCAGAGAAACCACACAGAAACGCAAAAGTTACATTAAAATCTCAGTGACATCCCAATGACACATAGAAAAAATCCAGTTTTCCTCCCTGTCATAAAACATTTATTAAATATTTTCTTAAAGTAAATTATGCCTAACTTTACATTCTTTGTAGAGTTGTGAATTTAATGAAGTTGTCAGATTTCAAAGCTGGTGGGTGGCTATAATCCTTACTGCCTTTTCTCTCTAACATTAAGCACAAGCCATACTAGTGTTAAAAAGTACTCCAATAAAATTATAAATGAGTTTTGTAACAATTTGTCTCAGAGTACTAGTTACTTTTTCCTTCATGATTGATATGAAACATTTAAGCAAATCTAACATCTGTGTAAATCAGAGGACCTGTGGGATCAAGGCCAAATCCAGACCAAATGCCCTTTGACATCTGCGACTAAGAGTAGTTTAAGGTTAAGACCCTTGGTGTAGAAGAAAACAGACAAAAATCCACAACTGGTGAGAAGACGAGCAGATAAAAACAAGATAAAAGGGTTTGTGTTAATTGAGTTCAGTAATGCACTTGATAATACATAGATATAATTATATCTATTACAAGTTCAAATAGAGTCTTTAAAATATACTGAAAAAGTACAAATAACACTAAAAAATCTGCTTCATTCTGGTAACATGAGTTTAACTGTGACCTGTGATTAACTGAAAACTGTCCAGACTGTGCCCTGCCTTTTCCCCAAAGTTAATCTGGAGCGAGATGGTGGTTTGGTGTTTGGACTGAAACAGCAGGGGGTAGCACTGGGACGGTTCTGGCACGTTTTCCTCAAAGGAGTCTAAAGTGTCCCCAAAAAGCCACTTTGAGGACAGCTCGGACTGAGCCCTAAAGTGGGTCCGGCTTTGTCGTCCTCTGCTAAAAACTAAAAGAAAAATTATAATACAGAATGTAGTAGAAGCCACACTGTAACTTGAAGATGGGTCAAATTCTTTTCAAATAAAAATGTCTCATAAAAAGGTCCTCAGTCATCCAGAAGGTAAGAGAGCAGAGATAAAGCTACCAGTTGACTTCAGAATTGAAAAAGTCTCTTGGAATAAGAGACAAAGCGCCTACACCTGAAATGTCATTGTCACAAACAGCTCTTTGTGATAACGATATGTTGATGTTGCTATAATTTTACATTTACCTTTATTTTAACCCTTCAGTCGTCAGTGAGATACCAGTCCTGTTTCTGAAATGTGAGTGAACCTGCTCAGTGTGAGGTCCGACAGGGGGAGCGACAGGGGGGGGTGATCTGTGGGGCAGGGGGTGTTCTGACTGAACTGAAGACTGAGTGTCCAGTGTGTTACAGGAGACGATGGTGTGACACAGCCTTGAACTTGTCGTCTGGAGCCTTGTAGAAAAGTCAGTATGAACCTGCAGCCTCCAGCCCCTCTGCTGCCCCCCGTCCACCCCGACGTCCAGATGAAGCCCTTGCCCTTTTATGACGTGCTGGACGTCCTCATCAAACCCTCCAGCCTCGGTAAGTCACGCTCATCCTGTTTGTCTTCTGTGTGTTCAGGCTCAATCTGAAGGGCTTTAAACTGCTTTGGAAACGAATCCAAAGTTGTTCATTTGATTTTCCACAAAAGTTAGTGTTTATAAGTATTATACAGTGAAATGTTTTAAAGCTGTACTTCCTGGAGACTTCTGTGATGTGACTTGTGTGTTTGTCGACCTCCCTGGAGCTTAGTCACGTGACCCGTCAGACTGTAGGAAGTACGGCATACGTACTGGTCTGTTCATAGGAAACATTAGGAAAAGTTGCTTTGGAAACAACGGTCACCATTGTATGAGCTAATACCCAGAAACAAAAAGTAAAAGAGCATTATGACATCTCATGTGCCACCACACACCCTTTCACAATAAAGACTCTCTGCTTTATCTCTGCTAAAAGTGATGTGCGACTAGATCTCGTCGACTGTGACTTCTGTCCCTAATGAGTCGACCTGAGGCTGTCTCTGAATGACATAAATGCATTTAGGACGGTAAAAAACATGGGTAATGTTACATTTGATAAAGCCAAATAAAAGGTTTTTGTTCTGTAACAGTTGAAACACTGCTGAACTAATTAATTGAAACAGGGTTGTCTATTATTTTAGTAAAATAAAGTAGTGTGTCTTGCGGCGGTGATTAAGACGGTGGTATATTTGCTGTGCCTCGTGCCCGTCTGCGAGGGCCGGTGGTTTAAAAAGCGAGGCGTGGCACAGACGAGTACAGCAGCTGATCTTAGTCAAAGCACAAGTCAAGCAGCAGGGTTTGTTCTTTAAAGCCCACTGCAGGTAAATATAGGTTCATGACCAGGGACTGGTGCAAAGATCATTAAATTCAATAAGGACATAAAGTTATTGCCATTTAACAAATGATTAAACTGCCAACCTTTTTATCATTTTTAAACCACAGCTTTTTAATGATCAAATGTAGTTTTATGTAGATGTAAGTGACTTTGTTTAAAATAAAATGAGGCTTGTCTGAATGATTAGTAACAGTCTGCTCAAAACACATGTTTTACATAAACCCAGCCTCTTTAAATCTGCGCCGACTCAAGTCTCTTTGCCTCTTTGTTCCACCGTCTTCATCCTGAAAATCTGGAAGCCTGATACCTGCGTTTTGTTTGAGAAGATATGGCCCTTGATCTGATTGAAACATGTTTTTCATTTTGTTTTTAGGAGCAAGCACTTCTCAGAGATATCACCAAGAGAAATACTTCATCTTTGCACTCACGCCTCAGCAGGTCCGAGAAGTCTGCATATCCAGGTACTGAGCCTTCCTCTTCACAGACCTGATCAGAACCTGGCCCTGTTTAAGCCTGTGTCTGTGTTTGCAGGGACTACCTACCCGGCGGCAGGAGGGACTACATGGTTCAGATCCAGTTAAGGTGAGACCTACACTTAAATAAAAATACATTTGACAGACGTTTTCTCTTAGTTTATGATTCCAGTTGCACAGAACGGCTGAAACCAGCTGAGAACATTTACAAATATGTATACAGTTATTATCCTGCATTCTGAAATGTTGATATGAAAGGAAAGCACCAGAGGCATCTAAGAAGTCATTAAAACAAATACCAGTAACAGGGGCACAGTATTTTTATGTTCATCCTGAAGTGTCCATAAAGACGTAAGAGAGTTTTAGTGAAGTACTCATCAATAAATTAGGTTTCATTTGGAAAAAAGAAAATTAATTGCTCCCAAAAAAGAAAATAGTGCTGTTGAATGATAAAGTTACTTACAGACATGGCATTAAAGACAGACATTACATTTTGTTGCAAAAAGCTTTAACAGTCTTCTGTAATGTGTCAGGTTCTGTTTGTGCGAGACGAGCTGCCCTCAAGAGGACAACTATCCAAACAGTCTGTGTATAAAAGTCAACGGGAAACTGTTTACTTTACCTGTGAGTGCTCCTTTTCCTCCTCAACAGTGTGGTCTGGGACAGATGTTCTAACAGAGATCTGTGCAGGGTCACGCTCCTCCTCCGAAGAACGGTGTGGAGCAGAAGAGACCGGGACGTCCTCTGAACATCACCTCGTTGGTCCGACTGTCCTCTGCTGTCCCCAACCAGATCTCTGTCACCTGGGCCCCAGAGATCGGCAAGGTAATGAGATTTAAGAAACCTTAAAGCGAGTCCTGTTGGGACTAAATACACTAAAATGACACTCAGAGGTTCCCGTTCTACAGGACTCTAGAGTCCAGAGTATTCTTTATTTTACACCAAGTCATTTCTGAATGGATCGTGTTCAGAAGCATATTGAGTTTTATATGGGTGTGCTAGTTATTTAATGTTTTTAAATGTCAACTAAAGACATATATAAAAAGGAAATCATCAGTGACTAATTCACTGTAAAAGGTTCATTAACACACCTTATTCTGAAGTGTTTTGATGTTCTCTGTGGTAACAGTGAGTAATGTCTCTGTCCTGTCTCCTGTGTCCTGTATTCTCCGTCCTGTCTCCTGTCTCCTGTGTCCTGTCTCCTGTGTCCTGTCTCCTGTCTCCTGTGTCCTGCGTCCTGCCTCCTCCGTCCTGTGTCCTGTCTCCTCCGTCCTGTCTCCTCCGTCCTGTCTCCTGTGTCCTGTCTCCTGTGTCCTGTCTCCTGTGTCCTGTCTCCTGTGTCCTGTCTCCTGTGTCCTGCGTCCTGCCTCCTCCGTCCTGTGTCCTGTCTCCTGTGTCCTGTCTCCTGTGTCCTGTCTCCTGTGTTCTGTCTCCTCCGTCCTGTCTCCTCCGTCCTGTCTCCTCCGTCCTGTCTCCTGCGTCCTGCGTCCTGCCTCCTCCGTCCTGCCTCCTCCGTCCTGCCTCCTCCGTCCTGTCTCCTGTGTCCTGTCTCCTCCGTCCTGTCTCCTGTGTCCTGTCTCCTCCGTCCTGTCTCCTGTGTCCTGTCTCCTCCGTCCTGTCCCCTCTGTCCTGTCCCCTCTGTCCTGTCTCCTCCGTCCTGTCTCCTCTGTCCTGTCTCCTCCGTCCTGTCTCCTCCGTCCTGCCTCCTGCGTCCTGCGTCCTGTCTCCTGTGTCCTGTCTCCTGTGTCCTGTCTCCTCCGTCCTGTCTCCTGTGTCCTGTCTCCTCTGTCCTGTCTCCTCTGTCCTGTCTCCTGGTCCAGACCTACTCCATGTCGGTGTATCTGGTCCGGCAGCTCACGTCTCCGCTGCTGCTGCAGAGACTCCGGATGAAGGGCATCAGGAACCCAGACCACTCCAGAGCCCTCAGTAAATACTCTACACACATTTATTGATATGAAGCGTTTATAAACCGATAAGACCATATACTATCGTTCAGTCTTTAGCGGTGAGTAATTCCATGTGTCTCCCGTGTGCTGCAGTTAAAGAGAAGCTGACGGCAGATCCGGACAGTGAAGTGGCTACGACGAGTCTTCGAGTGTCTCTGATGTGTCCGGTGAGCCTTAGGTCCACGCATCAACATCTAAACCTGTTTCCTTCTGAGTGGGACAGCTCGGGGCAGTGCGGCAGATATCAGATCTACTGAACAATTAATCATATTAGCAACTAAATAGCAAAATAAAAAATTAAACGGTTTTCAATAGTAGTCATGTGACACGTGAGACATGCATGTCTTTGTCTCGAGGCTGTGTCTGAAAGAGGTTTCTGAACATGAGTGTCTGCAGGGTCTGATCTAGGAAGGTGGGCTGCATCTATATTTAGAGTTCCCTTTGGGGAGGTCTGGGGGGCCCTAAGATAATCACTGTCAGAAATCTAAAGTACGACCCAAGAGTTGGAACAGAGACCACACAGTTGAACCTCATCCAGTGGGATTTAAATAAAAAGGTCATTTATATCATTTCATGCATCGTCTAATTTATTAACCTACACCTGACCAACAAAAAGCATGAGTTTGTGATGCTAAATGTGTCATATTTAGGGATTTTTTTAAACATAAAAAAGCAGAAAGAAAATAATCACAATATTGTTGGAAAAAAATTATAATCAAATTCTTTATAAAAGTTTCAGCCCTAATATCTACAGTGGACTTTTAAAACATACGTGTGTTTCCAGTGAGGATTATGTCGTCCAATCAACAGACGGCAGTGTTTAGCTCAAAGTAGGACTGCACTAGTTTTCGGGGACACTTCAGAGCCCTTTTTAGTGTAAACCTCCTGCACTGACTCGAGCTGTTGTGTCTCCAGTGGAAACAGTCCTTATCTTTGAGCCGAAGGCTGTCGGCACAAATAATGTTCAACATATACCGTTCTGCCTGGGTTTCCTTTGGGGAAGTTTTGAGTATTTCTTCTTTTCTCTTCAGTTGGGTAAGATGCGTCTGACGGTGCCGTGCCGCGCGGTCACCTGTTCTCACCTGCAGTGTTTCGACGCCGCTCTTTACCTGCAGATGAACGAGAAGAAGCCCTCCTGGATCTGTCCCGTTTGTGACAAAAAGGCCACGTACGAGAGCCTCATCATCGACGGGTGAGACGTGCTTCCTGCTCATGTTCTCCTCTCGTGCTCCTGTGGGTTGACTGCTCTGGTCTTTGTGCAGTTTGTTTCTGGAGATCCTGAACGACTGCACGGACGTGGATGAAATAAAGTTCCAGGAGGACGGCACGTGGTGTCCCATGAGACCAAAGAAGGAGAGTGTGAAGGTCCAGTCTCAGCCGGCTCCTAAAGTCGAGCGTAAGTTTAACACTTGACGAAGCTCTTTGAATCTTCCTCCTGTAATTGCTTTTGAACTGATAAATTATACGAGTTCCTTATGCAATAGGCAAATACAATAAATGTTTTTGAAATATACTTAGTTCTGTAAAAAGTGTGTTGGGACTGAATGATGAAGATGAGCTTTGAGTCCTCAGATGAACCTTCTCTAACATGACTTGGATCTGAGGCTGTAGTTAATAAGAACAGTCCGCTCTAACTCTTAACTCGTTACCTTCAGCCTCAGCTCCTGTTCGCCAGGCCTCAGCGGCTGCTCCTCTCACCGAGTCCAGCTCCACGAAGAAGGCCGACATCATCGACCTGACTTTGGAGAGCTCGTCTGACGAAGACGAGGCCGACCTGCCGCTGAAGAAACGCTGCCTTTACATTTCCAAAAACGAGGAGATGCACACCAAGAGGTACTTTTCCTCCAGGCCTCGGTTTTTAACTCTGACTAACTCTGTCTCCTTCAAACACTGACCTCCGTGAGTCTGGACCTGGTCTAAGACTGGACTAACTCTGTCTCCTTCAAACGCTGACCTCCATGAGTCTGGACCTGGTCTAAGACTGGACTAACTCTGTCTCCTTCAAACACTGACCTCCGTGAGTCTGGACCTGGTCTAAGTCTGGACCTGGTCTAAGACTGGACCTGGTCTAAGACTGGACAAACACTGACCTCCGTGAGTCTGGACCTGGTCTAAGACTGGACTAACTCTGTCTCCTTCAAACGCTGACCTCCATGAGTCTGGACCTGGTCTAAGTCTGGACCTGGTCTAAGTCTGGACCTGGTCTAAGACTGGACCTGGTCTAAGACTGGACAAACACTGACCTCCATGAGTCTGGACCTGGTCTAAGACTGGACTAACTTTGTCTCCTTCAAACACTGACCTCCGTGAGTCTGGACCTGGTCTAAGACTGGACTAACTCTGTCTCCTTCAAACGCTGACCTCCATGAGTCTGGACCTGGTCTAAGTCTGGACCTGGTCTAAGTCTGGACCTGGTCTAAGACTGGACAAACACTGACCTCCATGAGTCTGGACCTGGTCTAAGACTGGACTAACTCTGTCTCCTTCAAACGCTGACCTCCGTGAGTCTGGACCTGGTCTAAGACTGGACTAACTCTGTCTCCTTCAAACGCTTACCTCCATGAGTCTGGACCTGGTCTAAGACTGGACAAACACTGACCTCCATGAGTCTGGACCTGGTCTAAGTCTGGACCTGGTCTAAGACTGGACAAACACTGACCTCCATGAGTCTGGACCTGGTCTAAGTCTGGACCTGGTCTAAGTCTGGACCTGGTCTAAGACTGGACCTGGTCTAAGACTGGACAAACACTGACCTCCATGAGTCTGGACCTGGTCTAAGACTGGACCTGGTCTAAGACTGGACCTGGTCTAAGTCTGGACCTGGTCTAAGTCTGGACCTGGTCTAAGACTGGACCTGGTCTAAGACTGGACCTGGTCTAAGACTGGACAAACACTGACCTCCATGAGTCTGGACCTGGTCTAAGTCTGGACCTGGTCTAAGTCTGGACCTGGTCTAAGACTGGTTTTATGGATTACTGTGACGGTGTTTTGTTGTTCCTCTGCAGTGTCCTGAGTTACCAGCCTCCCTCGGTGCAGACCCTGGACGCCTCGTATCTGACGTCCACTCTGGCCGACTACGCTGTGCCCTTCCATCCTTCCACTCTAGCCTCGATCCCCACAGACATGCAGAGTAAGTCCACACAGTGCCACGACTGGAATCCATTTTTTTACATGGCTTTAATCCTCTTCTTCTTTGTCCTCGTTTAGGCCTGGATTTGTTTTCTCTCATTCAAGATCCTCAGGTTTGTACCTAAAGCGACTTTTAATGAAGGAGTGTAATAGATGAGAAAAATCAGGCCACAGCGGGACTTTGTCCAATCACAGCTCACTTCAGGAAAAAAGGAGAGCTCCCATTGGTCAACACTGATGTCAACAATAAAATAAACCAGGAAGTGGATTATGCTGTTGCAAAGTACGTCTTATTTTACAGCAAAGAGAAAAGGCAGCAAAATAAACGCAGATAAATGTTGGAAATGTTTTGACGAGACAGAGATAATTACAGGATCTTTGCAGTCTAACGAAAAACTTGAAGAGAAATGGTCCAGTTTGACCTTTTTTTAAATTAAAAAAGTTGCTGCTGGAGAAAAGGCAGAGAAAAAAACTAAATCTAGTGGAGCTTTAAATATTGCGTCCTCCATTTTTGATTTGAGCACACATCCTTCAAAAGATATTGCTCAGTTTTTTTCAGCCATCTTTTCGGACTCTACTGTGTTAGAGCTGACCATGCTTTTTAATCGTGTTTTTCTTCCTCCTCAGCATTACCGGCCTCAGATGTTCCTGGACAACCTGACGAGCAGTTTGCAGAGCGCGGCCGTGGCCAGCACCAGCTCCACTCTGGCCTCGTCCAGCAGCGGCCGCTACGACACCCGCGTGTCCGGCTCCGTGCACGAGCCCCGGGGGGTGAGCGAGGGGGGAGGGGGCGCCTCCTCGACGGCCGACAGCAGTCTCTCTGATATCATTTCCCTGGACTGAGCGCCCTCTCCTGGACCTGTGTGGTGTCTCCAGCCGCACGGACACGACGCGTAGAGACGGTCCCAGAAACCGCAGTCCGCAGTCGCCCCGAGACAAGCCTACCTCTCGAACCTGGAGAAACAGGATCAAACCGGTTTAAACGTCTGATTTAAGGTGCAAAAGAGCAAACATCCTGTAAAATATGACTCTGAATGCACTCTTCCAGTTCCCACTGAAGAAAATGTGTGCTCTTTTAAAATATGGTACTTAGGTTTAGCTGCATTTCAGCTTCTTTTATGTCACTTCTCTTTAAGATTTAGGTCATGTTTCATTTGCCAGAACCAGCCTTTTTTACTCCATTGTGGTAAGAATTGACAGTTAATAAAATAATCTAAGTATATGATGATTTAAACTGTCGGGAAACAAGAGACTTTTAGTTTTCTGGTGCATAAAAGAGACGTGAGGGATCAGACATTGGTGTTGTATTTAGGAGCTTATTATGTCACTATTTTTTGATCTGTGAAAATATTCATAACTGATCGTGACTCGAGTGATTCTGCTCTTGGTTGGAAAAAAGCGTTTGGTACTGTCACAGAAAACAAAAGTCCTGACCTTTAGTCTCAGTTTTGTTTATTTCTCCAAATCGGTTGATTTTTTTGCCAAATGTCTTTTGTTTAAAGAAGTGTTGAGTTTGGGCTGAACGATATCAGAAAACATGATCTGTTGAATAGTGCAGTATGATATTTTTTGACCTGATGAATAACAGGCCTGACTCCCACAGGGCAAACCCAGGGCTGAATCCAAACTAAACCAAGGCTGAACCAGAACTTTTAAAATGTTTTTATTTTACACAGTTTGATTTAAAGCTTGTATTGGACAATTATTTGATCTTAAAATGTACATGCAATAGAAGCCGTTAGGTTTTGAGATAATAATAAGTTTGAAGTACAGTGTGCAGTTCTAATTTAAACCTCCTGTAACTGTCCCGGGACAAGGACTTATCTCCAGAGATGAGTGAGGCTCTGCCACACGATGCATATAAAACAGAAAACAGGCCTTAAAAGAAGAAGAAAAGTGAGCCAGTAAGTCAGCGGCGTGTTTGATGAAGTCGGAACACACTAAAGCGAGAGAGTTTCTGCTTTATTCACAGACTTTTCAACATTAGACTCAGAGCTGCAGGAGTTTCCTCGTTTTAGAGACTCACTGTTGAACGTCTGACAAAGGAGTACGGTTCTTTTAGGAACTCTTCTGAGCCCTGTTGGTGATGGACGCTGCAGTAAAGTGCTCCAGTGGAGGCACAGATCAGTCAGAACACAAGCCCTTATAACCACACCAAGAGCAGACTCCAGGGGCCGACGCTCCAGTTTCATCCAACACCAGGGAATTCTTTAAAGAATCAGCCCCATCTTTTAAAACATGTCTAAGCACCAGCTGCTCTTCTGAGTTCAATAACGCTCCTTTTAAAACACACATGTCCAACTCAAGGCCCGGGGGACAAATCCGGCCCTTTGCACTGCTTTATGTGGCCCTCAAATAAACAGGTTTCAGCTGGAATTGAATTTTTTTATTTTATTTGTTCATGCAAATCCAATTTAGCCACAAAGATAAATCAAACTTCAACTCCATCTAAAACCTGTTCAAATCCATCTAAAACCTGTTCAAATGTATCTAAAACCTGTTCAAATCCAACTAAAACCTGTTCAAATGTATCTAAAACCTGTTCAAATGTATCTAAAACCTGTTCAAATGTATCTAAAACCTGTTCAAATCCAACTAAAACCTGTTCAAATGTATCTAAAACCTGTTCAAATGTATCTAAAACCTGTTCAAATGTATCTAAAACCTGTTCAAATCCAACTAAAACCTGTTCAAATCCAACTAAAACCTGTTCAAATCCAACTAAAACCTGTTCAAATGTATATAAAACCTGTTCAAATCCAACTAAATCCTGTTTAAATCCAACTAAAACCTGTTCAAATCCAACTAAAACCTGTTCAAATCCAACTAAAACCTGTTCAAATGTATCTAAAACCTGTTCAAATCCAACTAAAACCTGTTCAAATCCAACTAAATCCTGTTTAAATTCAAGTAAAACCGGTTTAAGTCCAACTCAAACCTGTTCAAATACAATTCACCTTACACTATCAAAAGTGAAAATTGAAGATAAACTGATAAAGTCTCAAATGAAGATGAAACCTTTTATTTGAACTAAGTAAACTCTTCCTCTGGGAGGATTCTTATTCACTGTCGCGGGCCTCAGCACTTTGAGTTTGACGCGTTTGATTTAAACGACCTAAACAAAAACTAAACGAGGACCAAGTCTGAGGTTAAACCAGGAACAAAGCCAGAAATGATAGGTTTAAGGAGTTTTAGTTTCATTTCTAGCAGGCCTTATGCGGTTTAAGTTGGACTTTGAAGGGTCTTGAATGGTTTTAGTGGGACCATAACACTATTTAACCCGTAATTTCAGCCTCATTTCTTAAACAAACCAAAGTACCACTGTTTGAGAAACACTGCATTAATGCCACGGGTTGTGAGTTCCCTCGGTCCTTTCTTCGAGCAATAATGACTGTACAGGTGTAAAATATGTGTACCTAGACCCTGGCCTATCATGTCTCATTGTGAATCTAAAAAACTGTAAGGAACTGCCTACATTTTGTTGCCAAATCCCTGTGTTTGCCTTCTGTTCATGTTGAACTCGTTTGTGGCGCCCGGAGCTGACTGCAGCAGGACTTTCATTTGGGTTTGTTTCTACACTTGTCTCAGGGACCTGATGGACTCCACGGCTGAGGACTGAACTTTTGTGATTGTGTGTTTTTTCTTTTACGCATTCTCATTAAATCTTGTCCCGCTCTGCTTTGGACGTTTTGGATTTAGGACTTTTGTTTAAGCCAATGTAGATAATAAATGTAATGTTTTATTCACAAAGTAAGAGCCGTACGACACCAGCTCAATGTTTGTTTCGTAACAGAACTAATCCTAGCACTATTTCGGTTTTGTTTAATTGACTTCTGTGTTTTTATACTTCTATATTTTCTTAAGCCTTATTGTGGCTTTGACAAACATCGCTCAGACGTAATATGGTCCCCCTTTTCCTGCCAACACAGCCCTGACCTGTCGAACAAAGCCTCCACTAAACCTGAAGGTGTGCTGTGGGTCTCTAAGTCACAGGTGGACAGGACGTGTTGGTCCTGCACATCTCCCCGACGCTCTGACGGCTCAAACCCAGACCAGGGCTCCTTCCATCGGTCCAGTTCTGAGGCTCTCCTGTCACCTTTCCCTCGGAACCTGCAGCTGGACTGTTAGACGGGAACACACGGGCCAGCCTCCGTGACCCATGACCTCTGACCCCTGCGGACCGAGAACACCCACAAGAGTCAGGTTTTGGTCATGCTCTGACCCAGTCTTTTCACATGAGCTCTGAGACAAACCGTTCTCCTGCTCCTGACGAGTCCCTAAGCCTCTAATGTTAGAAGCACCCTCGTTTCTGTTCAATATTTTTCAGCTCAATGCCAACGTAAAACCACAGCAAAGCAGCAGCAGTGTTAACCACAAAGTGTTGTTGCATAAATCAACAATTTAACAGGTTTTTTGGGTGAAACAGAAAAACACAGATCAAATGAAAGCCTTTAATGTTCAATTCACTGCCAATAATAATAAATGTAGCGTTAGAGTTCTACTGTAGGCCACTGTCCTTCCGACTGCACTTCAGGCATGTTGTAGTTCCCATTTGTGGCCAGCAGATGGAGACAACAGACTGTTCCAGAGCCTTTATTAGACTGTAATTTTAACTGTTCAGAAAGATTTGAGAATACTGTACGTCTGTGTTTAGCTGAAAAGAGACTCTACTTCCGGTTTGAAGTGATTAATAATACAATAGAATTGTAATTTGAATGAAGCAGTATTGGTAAATTTCAGAACACATGCGGACAGGTCCACAGTGAGTGTTTGTGAGTGAAGCTGGAGCTCTGGAGCCCACTGTCAGAGGATAATAGTGCTGCTGTCAGCTCCAGGAGCTGCTCTGGAGCTAACAGGCCCTTAGTGCTCTCTCTGGGGCAGGCCGCAGCAGGCCTCGTGTCACCTGTAATTGGCTCGGGCTGACGTTCCTTCAGCAGGAAACATACATGTTCTTCTGTTTGTGTGTCTCTGTACTTTCTCCATATCTTCACAAACTGCACTCATAAAAATGGATTTGGAAAACTGGTTTAAGTAAAGAATAAAATAAGTTTATTAAAAGCCTAAGAATCATTTCCTTTGAGTTTCTCCTGAAGAGGCTTTTGTTTCCAATGAGCTGTGTTTCTAAAAAAGGAAACCAATTGTTCATTTTAAGAGCCCTGTCTTCTTTTCTTTAATTTAATATTGCTCTTTAATTAAGTAAAAATAAGTTTTATCAGAATACTTGATTGAGAGAAACGTCTGCTGCAGGAACAGACACAAAAGTCTATTAATGCTTGATGTAAATCAGATTTGAGACTTTGTCCAAAAAGGAGCGCTCCTATTGGTTGACGCGGATGTCAATAAGGAAGTAATGGCTGGCAATAAAATGGAGAAAGTGTATATTTAGCTCTGGATACGTGTTTTTACAAAGAAACTGCTTGAGAGGAAACATGAGACGGATAAATATTGGCTTTAATCACACAAAGTTTAACCACGAGGAGTTAATGTTCTGACCTAGGAGAGCTAAAAGGTCAGCTCTTAACTTCAGTTTGGTCTGATGTATTAGTATTTTGGAGGAAATATTGGTCTGGTTTGACTTTTTTAATCAAAGAGAAGCAGGAGAGGCCCCTCTGCTGCTGTTGGGGAGGGGCTCTGAGACACCAGCTCTGCCTGTGTTTGAAGAATTGTAGACGATAAGTACTTTTGTATGAATATGAAGTTAATATAAAGATCTGGTACAGGCCTGGCGAGTGGTTCGCACTCCTGCCTCACAGCAAGAAGGTTGTGAGTTCAAAACCCGGCCGACTCTGGTCTTACTGTGAGGAGTCTACATGTCCTCCACGTGTTACTGTGGGTTCTCTCCAGGTACTCCAGCTCCTCCCACCGTCCAAAGACATGTACAGGTTAATCTGCAGCTCTAAAGTGTCCCTAGTGAATGTGAGAGTGATGACTGTCTGTCACTGTCTGTCTCTAAATGTTAGCCCTGCGACTAACTGGCCACTGTCCAGGGTGAACCCCGCCTCAGGCCCAAAGCTGCTGGGATAGGCTCCAGTCACCTGCGACCCCTAACGGGACTAAGCGGTAGAAATTAAGAAAAATAATGTATTGCTTTTATACAGTGGCATGAAACGTACTTATTTATGTGTTTGATGAAGAACATTCACAGACTTCAGAACTCTGACACGATGTGACAGAAGCTACTCTCACTAATGTTCCCTCTGTCTCTGCTTCCATCGTCACTCAGCTGCAGAAAAAACTTTTTCTGAAGTTTTCTGAAAAGTTTCCGACAGCTTGTGTTTAGGTATCTGGTCTTTTCCTGGAGAATAATTCATCATTTTTGTTCATTTTATAAAGTATGGCAGGCCACCATAAAGGAATGTGTTGTCTCTGAAACTGACCCCTTCAAAATAAAACCAAAAAAACCCTTTATTCTCAGTTTGGTGCAGGTTTTGCTTGGTCTTTTTTTCTGGAGCTGGTGTTAATTTGCTGACCCTCGTCCGTCGTTCGCTCCGTCCGCAGCCTTCACTCAGATTGATGCCTCACCTTCTTTTATAGCGCTCTTATTGATCGGCCGGGGCTTGTCAGTGGTGCATAAAATTAACACTGTGTTATAGGGGCATAGATTTCTGTCAGCGCTTGACAACATAGCCATTATTGGAGCCCGGCGCCTAATTTGTTTTTGTTTATTCAGATGTATAATGCAACATTCAGTCAGTCTATTACCTGCAAATCCTTGTTGAGTCATCGACGGCCACTAATCTCTGCTGCTCCTAATTACGTACATCAGGATTCTCAGCCTTAATTAACCAATCTTTAGCCCATTTACCTGCTTAATGCTGCACTCATCCAAACAGCAGCCGCTAAATTGCCTGTGTCTGCTGAATACAACTTTGTTCAGTTCACAATGTGGTGTCGTCAAACCTGCAGTGCTTTTAGGAACACTCCAGTGTCAGAAACTCTGCAGGACACCTCCGACTGTAGGGCTATAATAATAAATATGTTTTATGAACATATTATACATTAGGGGGCCCCTCTGTCAGGAGGCCCCTCTGTCAGGGGGCCCCTCTGTCAGGGGGCCCCTCTGTCAGGGGCTCCTCTGTCAGGGGCTCCTCTGTCAGGGAGCCCCTCTGTCAGGGGCCCCTCTGTCAGGGGCCCCTCTGTCAGGAGGCCCCTCTGTCAGGAGGCCCCTCTGTCAGGGGGCCCCTCTGTCAGGAGGCCCCTATGTCAGGAGGCCCCTATGTCAGGAGGCCCCTCTGTCAGGGGGCCCCTCTGTCAGGGGGCCCCTCTGTCAGGGGGCCCCTCTGTCAGGGGCTCCTCTGTCAGGGGCTCCTCTGTCAGGGAGCCCCTCTGTCAGGAGGCCCCTCTGTCAGAAGGCCCCTCTGTCAGGAGGCCCCTCTGTCAGGGGCCCCTCTGTCAGGAGGCCCCTCTGTCAGGGCCTGGACTCATTACACTGGCTCCTCTACCACAGACTCTAACAATGGGAGGGAATATTAGTTTATATGTTTAATTTATTCAGAGGGGCTTGAACTGGAGCTCAGTTCTGTTTTAAACTTTTCCTGACGCTGGGTTCAGACGACACTGAAGGAGAGCAAATACTTGATAACGGTTCTCTTTGAGCTTCAACAGGTGGAACAGGCCAAGCTCATTTGGGATCTTTGTCTCCATCACTAGGAAAGGACAGAGGAGACGGGAGAGGACAGAGGATGCAGAAGAGGACAGAGGAGGCGGGAGAGGACAGAGGATGCGGGAGAGGACAGAGGAGACGAGAGAGGACAGAGGAAGCGGGAGAGGACAGAGGATGCGGGAGAGGACAGAGGAGACGAGAGAGGACAGAGGAAGCGGGAGAGGACAGAGGAGGCGGGAGAGGACAGAGGAGGCGGGAGAGGACAGAGGAGACGGGAGAGGACAGAGGAGACGGGAGAGGACAGAGGAAGCGGGAGAAGACAGAGGAGGCGGGAGAGGACAGAGGAGGCGGGAGAGGACAGAGGAGACGGGAGAGGACAGAGGAGACGGGAGAGGACAGAGGAAGCGGGAGAAGACAGAGGAGGCCAGAGGAGGCGGGAGAGGACAGAGGAAACGGGAGAGGACAGAGGAGGACAGAGGAGGCGGGAGAGGACAGAGGAGGCGGGAGAGGACAGAGGAGGCGGGAGAGGACAGAGGAGACGGGAGAGGACAGAGGATGCGGGAGAAGACAGAGGAGGCGGGAGAGGACAGAGGAGGACAGAGGAGGCGGGAGAGGACAGAGGAGGACAGAGGAGGCGGGAGAGGACAGAGGAGGCGGGAGAGGACAGAGGAGGCGGGAGAGGACAGAGGAGGACAGAGGAGGCGGGAGAGGACAGAGGAGGCGGGAGAGGACAGAGGAGGCGGGAGAGGACAGAGGAGGCGGGAGAGGACAGAGGAGGACAGAGGAGGCGGGAGAGGACAGAGGAGGCGGGAGAGGACAGAGGAGGCAGAAGAGGACAGAGGAGGCGGGAGAGGACAGAGGAGGCGGGAGAGGACAGAGGAGGACAGAGGAGGCGGGAGAGGACAGAGGAGGCGGGAGAGGACAGAGGAGGCGGGAGAGGACAGAGGAGACGGGAGAGGACAGAGGATGCGGGAGAGGACAGAGGAGGCGGGAGAGGACAGAGGAGGACAGAGGAGGCGGGAGAGGACAGAGGAGGCGGGAGAGGACAGAGGAGGCGGGAGAGGACAGAGGAGGCGGGAGAGGACAGAGGAGGCGGGAGAGGACAGAGGAGGCAGAAGAGGACAGAGGAGGCGGGAGAGGACAGAGGAGGCGGGAGAGGACAGAGGAGACGGGAGAGGACAGAGGAGGCGGGAGAGGACAGAGGAGGCAGAAGAGGACAGAGGAGGCGGGAGAGGACAGAGGAGGCGGGAGAGGACAGAGGAGGACAGAGGAGGCGGGAGAGGACAGAGGAGGCGGGAGAGGACAGAGGAGGCGGGAGAGGACAGAGGAGGCGGGAGAGGACAGAGGAGGCGGGAGAGGACAGAGGAGGCGGGAGAGGACAGAGGAGGACAGAGGAGGCGGGAGAGGACAGAGGAGGACAGAGGAGGCGGGAGAGGACAGAGGAGGCGGGAGAGGACAGAGGAGGCGGGAGAGGACAGAGGAGGACAGAGGAGGCGGGAGAGGACAGAGGAGGCAGAAGAGGACAGAGGAGGCGGGAGAGGACAGAGGAGGCGGGAGAGGACAGAGGAGACGGGAGAGGACAGAGGAGGCGGGAGAGGACAGAGGAGGCAGAAGAGGACAGAGGAGGCGGGAGAGGACAGAGGAGGCGGGAGAGGACAGAGGATGCGGGAGAGGACAGAGGATGCGGGAGAGGACAGAGGAGGCGGGAGAGGACAGAGGAGGCGGGAGAGGACAGAGGAGGACAGAGGAGGTAGGAAAGGACAGAGGAGGCGGGAGAGGACAGAGGAGGCGGGAGAGGACAGAGGAGGCGGGAGAGGACAGAGGAGGCGGGAGAGGACAGAGGAGGCGGGAGAGGACAGAGGAGGACAGAGGAGGCGGGAGAGGACAGAGGAGGCGGGAGAGGACAGAGGAGGCGGGAGAGGACAGAGGAGGCGGGAGAGGACAGAGGATGCGGGAGAGGACAGAGGAGGCGGGAGAGGACAGAGGAGGCGGGAGAGGACAGAGGAGGCGGGAGAGGACAGAGGAGGCGGGAGAGGACAGAGGATGCGGGAGAGGACAGAGGATGCGGGAGAGGACAGAGGAGGTGGGAAAGGACAGAGGAGGCGGGAGAGGACAGAGGAGGACAGAGGAGGCGGGAGAGGACAGAGGAGGCGGGAGAGGACAGAGGAGGTGGGAGAGGACAGAGGAGGCGGGAGAGGACAGAGGAGGCGGGAGAGGACAGAGGAGGCGGGAGAGGACAGAGAGGCGGGAGAGGACAGAGGATGCGGAGAGGACAGAGGAGGCAGAAGAGGACAGAGGAGGGAGAGGACAGAGGAGGCAGGAGAGGACAGAGGAGGCGGGAGAGGAAAGAGGATGCGGGAGAGGACAGAGGATGCGGGAGAGGACAGAGGAGACGGGAGAGGACAGAGGATGCGGGAGAGGACAGAGGAGGCGGGAGAGGACAGAGGAGGCGGGAGAGGACAGAGGAGGACAGAGGAGGCGGGAGAGGACAGAGGATGCGGGAGAGGACAGAGGAGGTGGGAGAGGACAGAGGAGGCGGGAGAGGACAGAGGAGGACAGAGGAGGCGGGAGAGGACAGAGGAGGACAGAGGAGGCGGGAGAGGACAGAGGAGGCGGGAGAGGACAGAGGAGGCGGGAGAGGACAGAGGAGGACAGAGGAGGCGGGAGAGGACAGAGGAGGCGGGAGAGGACAGAGGAGGCGGGAGAGGACAGAGGAGGCGGGAGAGGACAGAGTTAAAAGAAATGGGATGTAATTTTTAATCTGACGTTTGTTTATGACATAAACTCTACTGGATTTGTTTAATATTCAATAAACACATGCATTCGTTTTCTTTTATTTCTCTTTTTTATTTAAACAAAGTTCACAAACAGGAAATATGAGACGACAAACCAGGAAGCAGCTGCAGGATCTTTTTAAAACCTTGATAAAGTTCATAAAAGAAATGGATGTTGTTGTTTTGTCAAACATCGTGTGGTGTCACCTCTGACCTCTGACCTCAGGGACAGAGTGGGACTAAACCTGTTCCATAAAGACCAGACTAAACCTGTTCCATAAAGACCAGACTAAACCTGTTCCATAAAGACCAGACTAAACCTGTTCCATAAAGACCAGTCCAGACTAAACCTGTTCCATAAAGACCAGTCCAGACTGAACCTGGTCCATGTAAGTCCAGACTAAACCTGGTCCATGTAAGTCCAGACTAAACCTGTTCCATAAAGACCAGTCCAGACTAAACCTGGTCCATGTAAGTCCAGACTAAACCTGTTCCATGTAAGTCCAGACTAAACCTGGTCCATGTAAGTCCAGACTAAACCTGGTCCATGTAAGTCCAGACTAAACCTGTTCCATAAAGACCAGACTAAACCTGTTCCATGTAAGTCCAGACTAAACCTGTTCCATGTGAGTCCAGACTAAACCTGGTCCATGTAAGTCCAGACTAAACCTGTTCCATAAAGACCAGACTAAACCTGTTCCATGTAAGTCCAGACTAAACCTGGTCCATGTGAGTCCAGACTAAACCTGAGGCAGCCTACAGCAGGTCTAACCTGGTCCATGTAAGTCCAGACTAAACCTGTTCCATGTAAGACCAGACTAAACCTGTTCCATAAAGACCAGACTAAACCTGTTCCATAAAGACCAGACTAAACCTGTTCCATAAAGACCAGACTAAACCTGTTCCATGTAAGTCCAGACTAAACCTGGTCCATGTAAGTCCAGACTAAACCTGGTCCATGTGAGTCCAGACTAAACCTGGTCCATGTGAGTCCAGACTAAACCTGGTCCATGTAAGTCTAGACTAAACCTGGTCCATGTGAGTCCAAACTAAACCTGGTCCATGTAAGTCCAGACTAAACCTGGTTCATGTGAGTCCAGACTAAACCTGTTCCATGTGAGTCCAGACTAAACCTGTCCCATGTAAGACCAGACTAAACCTGTTCCATAAAGACCAGACTAAACCTGGTCCTTGTAAGTCCAGACTAAACCTGTTTCATGTGAGTCCAGACTAAACCAGGTCTAGTTCAGATCTGGCTGCTCTGAAGGACAGACTCCGGCCGTCAGCAGCTGTAGGACTCGTGTGTAATATCTGTTTGTGCTCACAGCTGATAAATACTTCTCACGTTCTCTTCGGACTGGTCTTTATTACAATAATAAATACAGGAACATGAGACAGCGTGAATGCACTGGTGTGACAGCGTGGACATGCTCGTTGGCACAGTCTGTACAACTAATGAGGTAGATGTGTCGCAATAACATATTCCCTTCTTTGGTATAGGCTTACAAACAAGAAAAAAAAGAAAAATCCAGTGATCTGTTGAAGAGAAACAAACTATTTTATAAGTCACTGTACAATAATTAAAAATAAAGTCATGAGGTATATTTCCGATGCATATAGGTCGACTATATGATCGCATACGTCGCAAAAACAGAGGTATTAACGTCCAGTCTTTGGGAAAAAGCTGATGATCGAATAGAAAACAATATATACAGACATTATTACAATATATTCTATATAAGTTCTCACAAAAAAAAAACGTGACTAAAGGAGAATAAGGCTGCGTCCACACTAGAATACAAAATGGTCAGATCTGTTCAATGGTCTTTTCAGATTCGATTTTTAAACAATTTGTGCAATTTTTTTTAATTTTTTTTTATAAATGATCAGATCTCAGACACTTTGCTCTTTTGTGTGAACGCAGCCTGAGTGAGCTGCAGGAAGAAACGCTCTGGGAAATTTGATCTGAACGTAACACTAATAGAAATAAGATTTGTCAATAACAGAAACAGTGACAGTGCGGTCGACAGACGGGTGTTTTTAAAAACCTTTTAACAGAAGTCACTACTACAACAACCACACAGACTTTCAACACTTCCATGTTGAGGCTGAACCCATGAGATCCACCAGGAAAAGTTTTCAAAAATAGCCGACTACATGTCGTTTTAGCTGCACGTACGTTTCGACTCAGGCCTGGGACATCCTCAGCAAGAACAAAGCTCTGGTCGGGACTTTTCATACTTCACCAGAAACTCCTCCAGGTTTCACACCAGAGTTCTCGGACACAACGACGTCGAGAACAAACCTCTGTGTTCTTGCAGAGTATGAGCCGGCCTTTAAGATGCTTAAATGTCTTATTGAACTATTGCTCAACACAATAATGTAACAACCAAGATTTCAGAATAAAAGAGTGGATGACAGAAACAGTTTGGCTTTAGTTACTTAGTCTTGGCTCAAATCTAACATTTTCATTTGTCATTTTTCTTTTGTCTTTTGTCTGGACTCAGTTTGAATCCAGTCGTGTGCTCTTGGCTGTGGTCACTCCTGAAGACAGGTGTTCAGTGCACGTTCATTCGTTCGGTGTGACCAGCCCAGTTCGCCTCTAAGTGGTTTAGTTAAGAGAACATAAAGTGAAAGAAACCAACTCTGCTCGTAAAGATTTAACTGCAGCTGACCATTATAAGCACAGGTTTTAGGTCTGAGGAAGTAGATACACACACTTAAGATCTTCTGTTTCCAGCGACTCGAACAGGTTTCACATTAATTATAACAGAAAGCTCTTCATCGTGACCTTTAGCTGTGACCTCTTCTGTTCTGGACAGTCCTTTGTGCTCTCGCTGGAACCTGTTTTTGGTTGGATCTTTGTGCTGTGTCCGTCAAAGGCAGACCATGTTTCTCCGACAGACCTAATGTTTTTTACACTGTTGAGTCGAAACCAGGACGAAAAACTCAACCAAAGGAAAAACAGGACAGAAAAACACAGTTTGATTGAAACAATGACATTGGTGCATAATCTGTGAACTCTGATCCAAATACAAAACCCAGTCATTCAGTGATTATAATATACACATTCTTTTCAAGGAGTTTTTTGGTGGAGCAATCCTAAAGAGATCCAAACAACGTCCATGTCTACTGTTAAACCCACACTTAATCTTTGGTTTTGGACAACAATTGCAGTTTAAAATGTGAACTTTTCCAGTAAATAGAAGTAGTAAATGCACAAAAACAAGAATAACGTGTTTATTACGCCTTATTTGTGTTTTATTTCCGAAAATGGATCATGTGCTTCTATTTTCACTTCCAGCTAGTGCCTTTCCTTCTTTTTATAACGTTTTTATTTTCCTACTTTTGTCCTGTGGTGTAAAAACTCAAAGCTGGTTTATTTTTTTTTACAGAATGGCAGGAGACAGAGGCTGCGTCGCTGTGAGAACGGAAACGGGACAAAAGAAAACACACACAAACGTCTCTGTCCAAGTCTCTGAAAGACTCCCAAACCTCACATGAGTCTTAAAGCTGTCGACTGTAGATCATCTGACGAAGAGGAGTCTCAGGGGGAGGAGCTTCTGTGTCCGTGAAGCGAGGAAGAGGAGGAGGACGAGGAGGAGCAGGACGGCTGGAAGTGTCCGGTCAGACCTGGACTGTTCTTTCCCTGAGTCTTGGCTCCGCAGTGAGACCCGAGGCCCGTCAGAGCCGAGGGTCGGGCGAACAGGACGCCTGAGGGAGCATCCACAGAGTCAGCGTTTACACGAGCAGACCGTCCTGCACTAAAAACACTCCTTCTTCATAGATTTATCTGCTTCAGGGACCTGCGGACCGGGGAGGCAGGTGTGTGCAGGAGCCACTTATTCCAATATAATGTCTGTACTCTAGATACTTCCCAGAGTTTAGATATTTATATGTCTCTGGTGAATGCTTTTTAATTATTTTGAAATGTTAAGGAGAACCTTCACAGCAGGATGGACTAAGACTTTATAAAAAGAATTTAAATGTAAACTCTGTCGAGAGTCCTGTTTTAGCTTTAGCTCACCTGAACACCACATTTCTGTTGCAGCTTCTATGAAACTAGTTTAGTTTCTACAGGTGTTGTGTAAAGAGTCTGAGCCTAACCTTCCACAAACCTGAGGATTACCTCATCATCATCAGGTGAAGCACGTCCATCTGCTTTTCTTTTGTAAATGAGGAACACAATAATCTGTCTTCTTTCTACTCCCTCCCAAACATTTATATGGTTTATTATTGTGTTATTTAGGTTTTAAATAATGAGCCGACCCATTATTTTTATCAAACACTAATAAAATGAACTCTCAAATGAAACTGTGTTATTTCTCCTCGTCACCGACTCCATCCTCTCACTTCAAGAGTTAACTCCGAGAGGCAGCAATTACCTGGAGACCCCATTTACAGAGCTCCTGCCACAACCCCCCCCCCATAAGACAATAAGCCTCATCGACCCCGAGTCCGCAGGCCCAATTTTGAGATATTTAACTTTTTTAACTCTATTGGACTGCCACTTCATTACGATGGATTTTATAGCAAAGACATCAAATTGTGTAGAGGACTAAGCGCCGGGGTGCAGCTATAACTTATTGAATTTCCTGCTGCAATTACATCAGCAAACGGCCCGTCTATTTACCTGTGTAGACAACTCCATTTATTTCTATTGACATGTTGATGCTGCTAATGCCGTTGGTAGACAGGTTCAATGCGGTCTCTTGTCTATCATCTGTCAAAGAGAGGAGGCACAGAACGAGAGGGAGAAAACTCAATATGAGCATTTAGAAAAGGGAAGAGAAGAAACAGAGTATTGGTGATAATTCAGAGAGTGACAGGATAAGGAGAGCGGTATTAAAGAGCTCCACCGGAGAGAGCTGTCAAAGGACGGATGATGGCTCAGCCGCTCGGACCGGTCTCTGTGAAAGGAAAATCAACTGAGGGAGAATAAAATGGAAACACAGATAAATGGAGAGTGAGTGCTGCTGATCCATGCTGTCAGTCAGAAATACAACGTTAATGTACGGACTCGGAACAATGTCACAACACTGTGTACCTTTTCAAAATGTAGAGGCATTTTCAGTTTAAAGAAGAACTTCACAGGATTTTCACTTTAAAATACCAGCTTCAGTCACTGTGATGGCCTCTTATAGGAAAAACATGCCGGCAAGAATCGTCCCTGGAGTCACGAGGTCTCGCTAGAGCCTCAGGTCTCATGAGAAACCAACACACAACTTCATCGCTTTGTGTGGGCCTCCAAAACCTGTGTTTGGAGGAGTGACCCAAATGAGTGCTGGGACACCCCTGAGGACTAAAGAGCAGAACTGGGATTGGGCCAAACAATAATTTCCAGTTTAAGAGAAGAGTCGAGGAGGCATATACGATCTACTCAACGTATCATGATCCCTGTTTGTTCATTGAAAGTCTGTATTCCTCTGGTTATCCACATTAAAAACACTGCTCGTGACGTATTAACGGGAGGAATGCTGTGTAAATGAGTTTGCTGCAGATTAAAGTTAAAGTCTGCGCTTCAGCCCAATAACAGTGAGGTGTGTAATCCTTAAATAAGAGAGTCAGGAGCCGAGCACAGACGGCACTGGTTCAGACTCATTTCTCCACTGTTTACTGTCGAAGTAATGGAGACAGAAGTGACCTCACACTTGAGCAGATAAGCCCTTCATTCTGCTTCAGCCCCTGTCATTAGGAGCTGAGAGAGTCATGGCCAGACTCTTTTAACTCCTGACACGTACTGGTCAGAGGAAACTTCAGACCCAGGTGAGGCAGGTGCACATTAGTGGATCATAATGACACGTACAGCAGCCGAGAATCACATTTATAATGAAAGAGAGTGACACGTAATCATAACTTTCAATGTTATTCATAAACATACATTAATCACAATCAGCCGCCCACAGTCCTCCTCCTGACGCTGCGTTCACAAAATGTGAGAAAAGAACAGAGCTGGACCTGAAAGAGAAGATCTGAGGAGGTCTGGAGGAACTGACTCTGAGGATTACGTGTTTTAAACCGAAATGAGCGCCTTAGGTTCGCACATACAGTCTAGTGGTTCCTCGGCTTCTCACAGTCTTCTCAGGGTCAGGGTTAGACTGTTGTCGGGTAAAACCTCCAGATGAGTCCTCAGATCTGAACTCTCAGGACACATTCAACAAACGTAACATCTGCTCACTCAGCCACATGTGGAACATCACTGGAGCCCTTCTTCTCAGAGTCAGGAAACCCCATATGAACAGGACACGTTACCATGGATACCTCTGTTGTTGAGCGTGATGTTGAGCGGCAGCTGCGAGGCCATGGCCAGCAGGTTGTGCTGTAGAGCCTGTTGCATCCTCCTGTGCTGCTCCTCCGCCGCCGCCATCATCATCTTCTTCTCCGGAGGCTCCGAGTTCTCCAGCTTCTCTCGGAGCTGCTCCAGAGCCGCCGCCTGAACAGCAGCCGCCGCCGCGTGATGATGACCGCCCGACGACACGGACATGGCCCCGGGGCCCGGCAGGCAGCTGGACAACAGGGGCTCCTCTGAAAAGACACAGGGACTGTCAGAAACATCTACACAACTAGAGTGTACAGAAACAGAAACAGAACACGCTAAATGTTCCCTTCTTGACAAAATGACTTATAAAAGATTGTCTGCTATGCATTTAAACACAGACTTCTCTTTTTGACTAGATTAAACACCTGCTTAAGTCAGAAAACTCGCCCTGAAAAGCCCTGAATTCTTAGTCAGTCTACAGTGACTCTCACCTATAATCTCTCTGTGGTTAGAGCCCAAAAGGACAAATCTCAGACACAAGTGGTGTCATGAGTTTCCACCGCAGGGTGGGCCCCCTTAAAGACAGGCTGAGGAGCTCAAAGTAGAGCCGCTGCTCCTCCACATCAAAAGGAACAACTGAGGCTCATCTGGGTCAGAAGCTCCTGGACATGTCTCTGAAGAAGTGGCCAGAAGGAGCCTTGGGAAGTGTCTGGTGGACGGAAGGTCCTACTATACTATTAAACTTTTATTAGACTGTACTTTTTATTAGACTGTGATGTGATATTTACATGTGTTCAGCTTCATAAAGAACAAAGATCATTTATTCTACTTAGATTCATTGATTCTACCTTTCTTGATGACGGGCAGGTGGGGCATGTGTCCGCTGTTGTGCGAGCCCAGGGACAGGTGGGACATGTGTATCTTCTGAGAGGACAGCAGCGTGGGCGTTCCCACAGGGGAGTAGTTAAAGATGGCCGAGCCGTAGCTCTGTCGGCGGCCCTCGCGCCGGTTACTGTCGATAGCTGCCTGAAGCTCGGCGGGGCAGCTGAGGCCCCGCTTTTCACATTCGTATGGGTAGAGGTATTTCATGTACCTGCAGACCAGAAGAAGGGCAGCACTCTTTATATCAGCACATTCCGCTCATACACAACACACACATCCAATCAAAGACTTAAATCTATAAAGAATTTCACGAGTGACAATCAATACATCGAGCCACAATCGAATTACATTGATCCAGCATTTCCAAGATTACTCATACTGCCCTTATTTTTATACAAGCTGTGCAGCAAACGCATAAAATAGAGATGTAGCATTTAGCAAAGTTTTATTTTCTCTGAGGGCCTTCTTTCAGATCAGTAATTCAAAATTCTGGGAGTGGTTTAACTGATGAGAGAAGTCGCCGTGTTCTGTTCTCGTACCCGACCCCTCCGTGTCCGATTCTCGCCGTGTTCTGTTCTCGTACCCGATACTCACTGTGTTCTGTTCTCGTACCCGATACTCACTGTGTTCTGTTCTCGTGCCTGATACTCACTGTGTTCTGTTCTCGTACCCGGTACTCACTGTGGTCTGTTCTCGTACCCGGTACTCACTGTGTTCTGTTCTCGTACCCGGTACTCACTGTGTTCTGTTCTCGTACCCGGTACTCACTGTGGTCTGTTCTCGTACCCGGTACTCACTGTGGTCTGTTCTCGCATCGGTACTCACTGTGGTCTGTTCGTACCGGTACTCACTGTGTTCTGTTCTCGTGCCGGTACTCACTGTGGTCTGTTCGCACCGGTACTCACTGTGGTCTGTTCTCGTACCCGGTACTCACTGTGTTCTGTTCTCGTACCCGGTACTCACTGTGTTCTGTTCTCGTACCCGGTACTCACTGTGGTCTGTTCTCGTACCCGGTACTCACTGTGTTCTGTTCTCGTACCCGATACTCACTGTGTTCTGTTCTCGTACCCGGTACTCACTGTGTTCTGTTCTCATGCCCGGTACTCACTGTGTTCTGTTCTCATACCCGGTACTCACTGTGTTCTGTTCTCGTACCCGGTACTCACTGTGTTCTGTTCTCGTGCCCGGTACTCACTGTGTTCTGTTCTCATACCCGGTACTCACTGTGTTCTGTTCTCGTGCCCGGTACTCACTGTGTTCTGTTCTCGTGCCCGATACTCACTGTGTTCTGTTCTCGTACCCGGTACTCACTGTGTTCTGTTTTTGTGATACTCACTGTGTTCTGTTCTTGTACCCGGTACTCACTGTGGTCTGTTCTCGTGCCTGATACTCACTGTGTTCTGTTCTCGTGCCTGATACTGACTGTGTTCTGTTCTCGTACCCGGTACTCACTGTGTTCTGTTCTCGTGCCTGGTACTCACTGTGTTCTGTTTTTGTGATACTCACTGTGTTCTGTTCTCGTACCCGGTACTCACTGTGTTCTGTTCTTGTACCCGGTACTCACTGTGGTCTGTTCTCGTGCCTGATACTCACTGTGTTCTGTTCTCGTGCCTGATACTCACTGTGTTCTGTTCTCGTGCCTGATACTCACTGTGTTCTGTTCTCGTGCCTGATACTCACTGTGCTCTGTTCTCGTGCCCGGTACTCACTGTGTTCTGTTCTCGTGCCTGGTACTCACTGTGTTCTGTTTTTGTGATACTCACTGTGTTCTGTTCTTGTACCCGGTACTCACTGTGGTCTGTTCTCGTGCCTGATACTCACTGTGGTCTGTTCTCGTGCCTGATACTCACTGTGGTCTGTTCTCGTGCCTGATACTCACTGTGTTCTGTTCTTGTACCCGGTACTCACTGTGGTCTGTTCTCGTGCCTGATACTCACTGTGTTCTGTTCTCGTGCCTGATACTGACTGTGTTCTGTTCTCGTACCCGGTACTCACTGTGTTCTGTTCTCGTGCCCGGTACTCACTGTGTTCTGTTCTCATACCCGGTACTCACTGTGTTCTGTTCTCGTGCCTGGTACTCACTGTGTTCTGTTCTCGTGCCCGATACTCACTGTGTTCTGTTCTCGTGCCTGGTACTCACTGTGTTCTGTTTTTGTGATACTCACTGTGTTCTGTTCTTGTACCCGGTACTCACTGTGGTCTGTTCTCGTGCCTGATACTCACTGTGTTCTGTTCTCGTGCCTGATACTGACTGTGTTCTGTTCTCGTACCCGGTACTCACTGTGTTCTGTTCTCGTGCCTGGTACTCACTGTGTTCTGTTTTTGTGATACTCACTGTGTTCTGTTCTCGTACCCGGTACTCACTGTGTTCTGTTCTTGTACCCGGTACTCACTGTGGTCTGTTCTCGTGCCTGATACTCACTGTGTTCTGTTCTCGTGCCTGATACTCACTGTGTTCTGTTCTCGTGCCTGATACTCACTGTGTTCTGTTCTCGTGCCTGATACTCACTGTGCTCTGTTCTCGTGCCCGGTACTCACTGTGTTCTGTTCTCGTGCCTGGTACTCACTGTGTTCTGTTTTTGTGATACTCACTGTGTTCTGTTCTTGTACCCGGTACTCACTGTGGTCTGTTCTCGTGCCTGATACTCACTGTGGTCTGTTCTCGTGCCTGATACTCACTGTGGTCTGTTCTCGTGCCTGATACTCACTGTGTTCTGTTCTCGTGCCTGATACTCACTGTGTTCTGTTCTCGTGCCTGATACTCACTGTGTTCTGTTCTCGCACTGCACTCACTGTGTTCTGTTCTCGCACCGGTACTCACTGTGTTCTGTTCTCATACCCGGTACTCACTGTGTTCTGTTCTCGTGCCTGGTACTCACTGTGTTCTGTTCGTGCCTGATACTCACTGTGTTCTGTTCGTGCCTGGTACTCACTGTGTTCTGTTTTGTGATACTCACTGTGTTCTGTTCTTGTACCCGGTACTCACTGTGGTCTGTTCGTGCCTGATACTCACTGTGTTCTGTTCTCGTGCCTGATACTGACTGTGTTCTGTTCTCGCATCTGCACTCACTGTGTTCTGTTCTCGTGCCTGGTACTCACTGTGTTCTGTTTTTGTGATACTCACTGTGTTCTGTTCTCGTACCCGGTACTCACTGTGTTCTGTTCTTGTACCCGGTACTCACTGTGGTCTGTTCTCGTGCCTGATACTCACTGTGTTCTGTTCTCGTGCCTGATACTCACTGTGTTCTGTTCTCGTGCCTGATACTCACTGTGTTCTGTTCTCGTGCCTGATACTCACTGTGCTCTGTTCTCGTGCCCGGTACTCACTGTGTTCTGTTCTCGTGCCTGGTACTCACTGTGTTCTGTTTTTGTGATACTCACTGTGTTCTGTTCTTGTACCCGGTACTCACTGTGGTCTGTTCTCGTGCCTGATACTCACTGTGGTCTGTTCTCGTGCCTGATACTCACTGTGGTCTGTTCTCGTGCCTGATACTCACTGTGTTCTGTTCTCGTGCCTGATACTCACTGTGTTCTGTTCTCGTGCCTGATACTCACTGTGTTCTGTTCTCGTACCCGGTACTCACTGTGTTCTGAGAGTGAAAGCTGCACTGGTGATGGAGGTAGGGAGGTTAAGACCTTTGGTGATCTCACGCCATATTTTCTTATTGATGACTTCCACTAAGCCGCCTTTTTCGGTGACGAGCTTGTAGAGCATGTAGAGATCCAGCACCTGCTTGGCCATGATAGGAATCCGATTCACTGGGGTCCCTGCACAAAGAAAACACATATCCACGATCAATGCCATTAACTTGGCTGCTTCCTGTCGATAGGCTTCTCCAGCTTCTCATAAGGCTCATTTATTTCAGTCACATGTCTGACAGCTCACGGCACAACTCTGAACTGACTGAAACTTTAGTTATCAGCACCTCGTAAGGTCAGACACACTTTTACTGCCGGCATTGTTTATTTAAGCAGACTGTTCTGGAATATAGCCGTTAAATACAATAAGGAGCAGTGGGTGAAACTTATTTTGTCTGGGTCTATGCCACAAGAGAGAATTTAGAGTGTCTTCTTCTAAACCTTTTAGGTCATGATTTCTTTTTGACAATTTTTCAGAGAATATGAATAATAACACAAAAACTTTCTTTCCCTCATAGTTAGTGTTTGGATGAAGCCATTAAATGTAAAAACAACTGTTTACTCTTTTTAAATCATAAAGACAACAGAAACTACCCAAATGACCCTGATCTAAAGTTTACATACTCCAGTTCTTAATGCTGTGTACTGCACCTTTAACATCGATGACAGCCTGAAGTCTTTTGTGGAAGTTTGTGGATGAGGCTCTTTATTTTCTCAGATGTAAAGCTACACATTCTTTTTGTCAAAAAGAATTCCTTGGATATCTTCTTAAAGCCCTTTCCTGTTTTACACAGTTCAATCACCTTTTCCCGCAGATCCTTGGACAATTCTTTTGCTCTCCCCATGACTCGGACAGAAACATCAGCAGAACTGGATGAAAGATGCAAGGGTCTGTCAGGACCAGAAACTCACTGCCCTTTTACACACACTGATCACACACAGGTCACAGGTGAGTGTGGTTACCTTTAGGAGCCGTTCAAACCTGTTTGTGTCACTTGTGCATGTTCTCAGGACAAAATCACCAACTTTTGATCAGGGTGACTCATTATGATTTAAACAGAGTAAACACAATAAAAGTCTTCACTCAAACACTAACTGTGAGTGAAAGAAAGGTGTTTGTGTTATCATTTACATTTCAGACCTTTTGACTGAACATTATGGAGTTACAGAAGTTACGCAGACTGCATTTCATTTTCCAATGACGGACGAATATTAAACAAGATGTGTGTTATCAGTGAAGCTGCTCAAAGAAAGTCGTTCTGACGTTGAAGCTAAAAGTTCAGTTTGGAGAAATGTAATCATTTTTTGTCTAGTTTGTTTTTTTTTAATAGAAAAAAGCAGGTCCCTCTGCTGCTGTTGGGGAAGAGGGGCTCTGAGACAAGGACAACAAACATTTTCTGCTCTCTCTAGTCGTCTTTAGTTTTTTTTTTCCTGCAGAATCATAGAAATGAGTTGGAAATAAAGCTGCTTTTTCAATGATCTTCCCTCAACACAAAAATGTGACTTTAACTAAAGATAAAGGAGCCTTGAGAGATTAAATATGTGTCTTCTAACCCTCTGTTTCCACTGAATATACAGTATCTCTCCTTCCACTCACTGTTTACACAATCATCCAAAAGCCACGGCCGACATTAATCCCAGAGAACTACAGTGTGACAGATGTTTGCCGCTGACAGCCTGTGTTTTATGTCGACACTCCGAGGCCTGATTAACAAAATAAAAGGCCCTGAGGTAATAATTGTATTCACCATTTAATGACGGGCCATAAAGCAGGAGCAGCAGGGCTTTTTGTGCAGATGATTATCTCTGCCGCTTGACCCTGAGATAATTAACCTGCATTTTGCTGATAGAGTTCCATTGTGCCCATTGGATTTACCATAATAGGGATCGATAGATGCAGAAATATAGTGCAAACAGGCCACAGCGGGGCCCATACAGTAACAGGGCTGAGCGCTGTGAGCTATTGTCAGAGGCGGTAAAAGCACATCAATTAAAGACAGTAATTACGGCTTCATCGGGCCGCGCTGGCATCTGGACGAATGAGACAGGATTAAAACAAAGGAGGAGGACACAAAAGCTCTCTGCAGCAAGGCTTTGTTCAGGAAATACAAGTTACTGAAGGAACTTTTCACACTTTTAGAAAGTCAACACAAACACTCCGGGCTTCATTTGGAATTCATTTATGTGTCGTTTACTTTCCCTGAAACGTTTGGATGGACCTGTCGATGGATAAAGTTTATTTAAAGTGATTTACGAAAACTGAGAATTAGAAAATGCTAAAACTTCTGAGAATCTCATTGGACTTGCAGAGGCTAAAGTCTCTGTAAATAGGTTTTTTGGTTGGAAAAATGTAAGATTTAATACGTAATGGTTCAATTATTAAACATTAAATTGTATTTGTTGATCACTGATGGGGCTGGACTATTGGAGGTCAATGACAGGTGACCTGAGGTCAGGCTGGTCCACTGGCAAAACTTACATTTTACACCGAGGCCTTCAGTACGACATCCTCTAACACCTTCATTAATGCACCAATATAGAAAACATAATATAAAAATAAAACAGGTTCTAGATGGATTTGAACAGGTTTTAGATGGATTTGAACAGGTTTTAGATGGATTAGAACAGGTTTTAATTGGATTTGAATAGGTTTTAGATGGATTAGAACAGGTTTTAGTTGGATTAGAAGAGATTTTAGATGGATTAGAACAGGTTTTAGTTGGATTAGAAGAGGTTTTAGTTGGATTAGAACAGGTTTTAGTTGGATTAGAAGAGGTTTTAGATGGATTAGAACAGGTTTTAGTTGGATTAGAACAGGTTTAGATGGATTTGAACAGGTTTTAGATGGATTAGAACAGGTTTAGTTGGATTAGAACAGGTTTTAGATGGATTAGAACAGGTTTAGATGGATTAGAACAGGTTTTAGATGGATTAGAACAGGTTTTAGATGGATTTGAACAGGTTTAGATGGATTAGAACAGGTTTAGATTGATTTAAAAAGGTTTTAGATGGATTTGAACAGGTTTTAGTTGGATTAGAACAGGTTTAGATGGATTTGAACAGGTTTAGATGGATTTGAACAGGTTTTAGTTGGATTTGAACAGGTTTTAGATGGATTTGAACAGGTTTAGATGGATTTGAACAGGTTTTAGTTGGATTTGAACAGGTTTTAGATGGATTTGAACAGGTTTGAGTTGGATTTGAATAGGTTTTAGTTGGATTAGAACAGGTTTAGATGGATTTGAACAGGTTTTAGTTGGATTAGAACAGGTTTTAGTTGGATTAGAACAGGTTTTAGTTGGATTAGAACAGGTTTTAGATGGATTAGAACATATTTTATATGGATTTGAACAGGTTTAGTTGGATTAGAACAGGTTTAGATGGATTAGAACAGGTTTAGATGGATTTGAACAGGTTTTAGTTGGATTTGAACAGGTTTTAGTTGGATTAGAACAGGTTTAGATGGATTTGAACAGGTTTTGTTGGGTTTTAACCTGTTTGTTTAGGGCTGCTGATGTTGGGGACATCAACAGTACATTTGGTCTCTGAAGCTGAAGGCCACTTTAAAATCTTTCCGCGGGTCATTCTTGGCCCTGGGGCTGGACGTTGGTCTGTTCTCATGTAAAGGAAACACTGACAGTGTTAGAAGCTCAGTGTAAAGGACAGAGATGAGTAAATATGTCTGAAATACTCGGTCTCTGTGACACCGTTAACGCCTTCATCCGAAAAAGCCCAGTCGATGAGCGGCTCAAATCCTCGGCCCATAATTGTCTCCAAAGTGACGGCATCAGCACCAAGTGGAGCAGAAAGATGATTACTGCACGAGCGCCACATTGTTCCAATTCCTGCCCCGCGTCATAATGATCTACGGCCTAATGAGTGCTTGTGCTGACAAAGGCCACTCCTTTATCCCACATATCTCTTTGAGGGAATCGCACGAACAAATACATCAGCCGCAGGATCGAACCCACATAAATCTAGTTTTAAGAAGCTTGTCCGACTCTGAAAGTGGCTGACAAAAACTGGCAGCTTTATTTATGGCTTCATTCCTGCTGCTGGGTTATTGTGTCTCCTGCTAAATAATAGTTTTATAGATCAGCACACGCTGACTTTATCACTTTATTATCATCGGTAATACTCACTCTGGTTTACTTTATACCACTTTAGGATGACTGAGCTCAGTCCAACACCAACCAGGACTAAAAGCATATTTGTCCATTATTTACAGATTTGAATCAACTGTAACTGTAAAATACAACTCAAACAAAGACACAGTAACATTCTTCTGATCCAGTCTGATAAAACTCTCACAGCAGCCGCTCGGAGTCGACACAAACATCTGAGTTAAAGCTGAAGATCGAAGACGAGGCTCGTTGTTTAAAGTCGCCTTTTCTTCTGCCGTAGTCGCTGAGGGACAAAAGTGGTTCAGAAGTGCTGATGGAGGAGATAATAATCCATAAATCAGACTGGATCTATCTGTGAGCATTGTTCTGGTTCTGAGAGGCTCTGTCAGTGCTTCTGCCCCAGACATGGATCTAAACACAGTCTGTATAAAACAAACACCAGCGCAGTGTCTCATTTATTATTAGGTTAAAGACAGGCAGGTTTGAAAGATAAATAACATTATCTAAAGGAAGAGTTACAAACAGTACAAAGAGTGCTCACTCAAGCTGCAAAACTTAAGACTGAGCAGGTCCTTTGTAACCAGCAAACTAAACAATCCTATCTAAGTTTAGAAAGTACAAGAGAAATAACTGTGCTGGGGTTGTTTCTTGACGCTCTGATGTGAATGTAGAAATAGTTCTTTTTTCAGTTTTTCTCAGTGCAGGCCAGAATGACAGTGATAAGAAACAGACAGACGCAGCAGGATTACGCTGAGAGCTGAGGTCTGACTGATATTTGGAGACTGATCAGACCTGTCAGAGGTGAGCCGCAGACAGAAGCCTGCTCATCTGCTCCGCACTGACAATGTCTCCTGCGCTAAGTCCAAAATCAATCTGCTATTGAGCGCTCCAACAACAATCCATACTGTTTCCAAACCCCCGAGACCCTCTACATCTAACTGCGTCAACTCCAGCTGCCACCGCACTTCTGCTCCAGGACTGCTCCAGGACTTCTCCAGGACTGCTCCAGGACTTCTCCAGGACTGCTCCAGGACTTCTCCAAGACTTTTTCAATGACCTACTGTCAACAACAACAGCTCCAAAAGAAGATACAGACCCTAACGCCATAAAACGTATTTGATGGAGTAAAAAAACCTGGATGGAGCAGTATACAGTCTAATGAGAATAATTCAATCTCCTTTTGTTTAAGGCAGTAGTGACTAAAGGTGGAGCTAAACACGTCCTGCGTTTGTTCAGTTCAGGAGATTGTCCGGTTGTGTTACTGAGTTCATGATGTTCTGATGTTCATTCAAACATCAGAGTACAGCACCAACAGCTGCTGCACTCCGCTTACAGCACCAGCCGCACAGCACCAGCATAAACCTCATCATGAACGATCTGTGTCCACACGCCGGTTAATCAATGAATCTGTCCAACTTTATTTACAAAAGCCAGAGCGGAACCAGAGGAACTTATAAAAAAAGAAAGAGTGTCTGTAAATCTGTAGCTCAGCTTTAAACAGAGGCTGGTCAGTGATGGACCCAGCACTGGAACCACCAACTCAAACCTGAGGACTCTGTCAGAACCAACTCAAACCTGAGGACTCTGTCAGAACCAACTCAAACCTGAGGACTCTGTCAGAACCAACTCAAACCTGAGGACTTCTGTCAGAACCAACTCAAACCTGAGGACTTCTGTCAGAACCAACTCAAACCTGAGGACTTCTGTCAGAACCAACTCAAACCTGAGGACTCTGTCAGAACCAACTCAAACCTGAGGACTTCTGTCAGAACCAACTTAAACCTGAGGACTCTGTCAGAACCAACTTAAACCTGAGGACTTCTGACAGAACCAACTTAAACCTGAGGACTTCTGTCAGAACCAACTTAAACCTGAGGACTCTGTCAGAACCAACTTAAACCTGAGGACTTCTGTCAGAACCAACTTAAACCTGAGGACTCTGTCAGAACCAACTTAAACCTGAGGACTTCTGTCAGAACCAACTCAAACCTGAGGACTCTGTCAGAACCAACTCAAACCTGAGGACTTCTGTCAGAACCAACTTAAACCTGAGGACTCTGTCAGAACCAACTCAAACCTGAGGACTCTGTCAGAACCAACTCAAACCTGAGGACTCTGTCAGAACCAACTTAAACCTGAGGACTCTGACAGAACCAACTTAAACCTGAGGACTCTGACAGAACCAACTTAAACCTGAGGACTCTGACAGAACCAACTTAAACCTGGGGACTTCTGACAGAACCAACTTAAACCTGGGGACTTCTGTCAGAACCAACTTAAACCTGAGGACTTCTGTCAGAACCAACTCAAACCTGAGGACTTCTGTCAGAACCAACTTAAACCTGAGGACTTCTGACAGAACCAACTTAAACCTGAGGACTCTGTCAGAACCAACTCAAACCTGAGGACTTCTGTCAGAACCAACTCAAACCTGAGGACTCTGTAAGAACCAACTCAAACCTGAGGACTCTGTCAGAACCAACTTAAACCTGAGGACTCTGTCAGAACCAACTCAAACCTGAGGACTCTGTCAGAACCAACTCAAACCTGAGGACTCTGACAGAACCAACTTAAACCTGAGGACTTCTGTCAGAACCAACTCAAACCTGAGGACTCTGACAGAACCAACTTAAACCTGAGGACTTCTGTCAGAACCAACTTAAACCTGAGGACTCTGTCAGAACCAACTTAAACCTGAGGACTCTGTCAGAACCAACTTAAACCTGAGGACTCTGTCAGAACCAACTCAAACCTGAGGACTCTGTCAGAACCAACTTAAACCTGAGGACTTCTGTCAGAACCAACTTAAACCTGAGGACTCTGTCAGAACCAACTTAAACCTGAGGACTTCTGTCAGAACCAACTCAAACCTGAGGACTCTGTCAGAACCAACTTAAACCTGAGGACTCTGACAGAACCAACTCAAACCTGAGGACTCTGTCAGAACCAACTTAAACCTGAGGACTTCTGTCAGAACCAACTTAAACCTGAGGACTCTGACAGAACCAACTTAAACCTGAGGACTTCTGTCAGAACCAACTTAAACCTGAGGACTTCTGTCAGAACCAACTTAAACCTGAGGACTTCTGTCAGAACCAACTCAAACCTGAGGACTTCTGTCAGAACCAACTCAAACCTGAGGACTTCTGTCAGAACCAACTTAAACCTGAGGACTTCTGTCAGAACCAACTCAAACCTGAGGACTCTGTCAGAACCAACTCAAACCTGAGGACTCTGACAGAACCAACTCAAACCTGAGGACTCTGTCAGAACCAACTCAAACCTGAGGACTTCTGTCAGAACCAACTCAAACCTGAGGACTTCTGTCAGAACCAACTTAAACCTGAGGACTCTGTCAGAACCAACTTAAACCTGAGGACTTCTGACAGAACCAACTTAAACCTGAGGACTTCTGTCAGAACCAACTTAAACCTGAGGACTCTGTCAGAACCAACTTAAACCTGAGGACTTCTGTCAGAACCAACTTAAACCTGAGGACTCTGTCAGAACCAACTTAAACCTGAGGACTTCTGTCAGAACCAACTCAAACCTGAGGACTCTGTCAGAACCAACTCAAACCTGAGGACTCTGTCAGAACCAACTTAAACCTGAGGACTCTGTCAGAACCAACTCAAACCTGAGGACTCTGTCAGAACCAACTCAAACCTGAGGACTTCTGACAGAACCAACTTAAACCTGAGGACTCTGTCAGAACCAACTTAAACCTGAGGACTCTGTCAGAACCAACTCAAACCTGAGGACTTCTGACAGAACCAACTTAAACCTGAGGACTCTGTCAGAACCAACTTAAACCTGAGGACTCTGACAGAACCAACTTAAACCTGAGGACTCTGACAGAACCAACTTAAACCTGGGGACTTCTGTCAGAACCAACTTAAACCTGAGGACTTCTGTCAGAACCAACTCAAACCTGAGGACTTCTGTCAGAACCAACTTAAACCTGAGGACTTCTGTCAGAACCAACTTAAACCTGAGGACTTCTGTCAGAACCAACTTAAACCTGAGGACTTCTGTCAGAACCAACTCAAACCTGAGGACTCTGACAGAACCAACTTAAACCTGAGGACTTCTGTCAGAACCAACTCAAACCTGAGGACTTCTGTCAGAACCAACTTAAACCTGAGGACTTCTGTCAGAACCAACTTAAACCTGGGGACTTCTGACAGAACCAACTTAAACCTGAGGACTCTGTCAGAACCAACTTAAACCTGAGGACTTCTGTCAGAACCAACTTAAACCTGAGGACTCTGACAGAACCAACTTAAACCTGAGGACTTCTGACAGAACCAACTTAAACCTGGGGACTTCTGTCAGAACCAACTTAAACCTGAGGACTCTGTCAGAACCAACTTAAACCTGAGGACTTCTGTCAGAACCAACTTAAACCTGAGGACTTCTGACAGAACCAACTTAAACCTGAGGACTTCTGTCAGAACCAACTTAAACCTGAGGACTTCTGACAGAACCAACTTAAACCTGGGGACTCTGTCAGAACCAACTTAAACCTGAGGACTTCTGACAGAACCAACTTAAACCTGGGGACTCTGTCAGAACCAACTTAAACCTGGGGACTCGGTCAGAACCACAGAGCTCCACTGGGTCGATGGACGTTTAAAATCAGACATAAAGAGGAAAGTGCAAGGCCAGGACGAGCTTTGACAAAGAAAAAAACGAGGCTCTGGACAAACTTCCACTTATTGAAGCAAAGAGGTAAATTAATATCTGGACTTTTTATTTAGACGCACCACAGTTGGATTTAATGCTTTGTTTGGACAAAAGAACATAACGTTAAAGCAGTAAAAGTAGGTCTTTGTGGTGCGTTCACGGGATACAGAGTTGTGCAGCTGTAAATGAACCTCGGGATAAACTCAGAGTGAATAAGTTCAACGATAAAGGCTAAAGTCTGGATGACGATCTGTGAAAGGTCCTGCTCAGAGTTACAGACTGTGGCTGTGAAAGAAACATTTCATTTCAGTGACCAAATGAAAAGTCAATGTTTCTTCGAGAGTAAGAGTTTATGTTTGCGTTCACACAAAGCTGCAGTTAAAGACACACAGTCCTGGAACAGCCCCTGCTCTCTGTTTGTGGTCTACTTCCTCATATTCTAACGCCCGGACGCAGCAGAACACTATTACTGTCCCATAATTAGGCCCTTGTGTTGTTAGTGTTGTCCCGGGCCACTGCTGGGTTTGAAGTGAAGCAGTAAAAGAGCCACCCACAGATTCTCGGCGGGGCTCGTTTATTTGAAGCAGTAACAGTGAACGGTTTGTACCTTTGCAGCTGATGAGGCTCGATCCACGTTTTTCATGTGATCTTCTTGAGAACATATTAATAAATGCTGTTGAAACTTTCTGCAGTACAGATGCACATTATGCAGAGCCTTATCTGCAATGATCTGACATGTCCACTAGATGGTGCTGCTCCATCTCCTGCTCTGTCCCTGTCCTGTCACAGACGGACCGTCCAGCTGCTGGGGTTCATGGACAGACACTGGACACATGTTAAACTAAAACTCAAAATGGAGACTAAAAGAGAGAACTCCAGTATTTTACTCCGTGTTCCGTATCCAGACTCAGAGCTATGATTATAAAGGCTGGAATGGAGTAAGAGCCGGGGTCACATACCTCGCTTTTGCATGAAACCAAAAAGGTCGTCCAGAAACTCCTTGCGCTTCTCGTCGTTGTCCAACTCATAAAGCTGCAAAAGAGGAAACAGAGGAAACAGAAGAGTTAAATACATGTTGCTCAATAAAACTGTGTCAGGTTACACACCAGCTAAACAGAAAAAAAAACTGCATTTAGTTTAGCTTTGTCAGTAATTCATTATGTTTTGTTCTTATTATCCACAGATCAGCCCTGTTCGGTCCATTTTAATCCCACTCTGGTTCGTGACCTCATGACCTCTGGTTTGACCTGACCATGACCTGGGTTCCTCGTCCAAATGAACCCTGCTGTGGAGTTAAAGCGGACCTCCAGGAGAGTCCGACTGTTGAGGACACAGACCCCGACACAAATACTGCCACAGCAGAACAACCTGAGGAAAGTGCTGTTGTCCCTGAAGAGCTCAAAACATCAACCTGTCTTTTATGTCCAGGCTCTAAAAGCAGAAATATGATCTGCAATTATTCATGCACGTCAATAACTCACCCAGTCAAGGCTCTTTAAATATTCATTTATAGTTTCAAAACTAAAGAGCTGTGCAAAAATGCATAAAATCCATATTAGCTCTGCACAAGGTTCATACACGCTGAACAAATACCAACTCTGGTATTTAAAAGGCTTTTTAAGCACTTTTTACTTTTAAAAGTGTCTTTACGCTCCAGTCGAGTGACATTTTATTTATTAAAGGTGTGTACTTTTTTTTAACAGAAATAAGTCTCGTATTTAAAATAAAAACAACTCTCTTAAAAGAAAGTGTGAGGAGCCTTTATGTCACACAGTGAGTTTGAACTTTTGTCCAAAAACATCACTGGCACTAACGCGTTCCCAGAGGTCCCAGTCTTTTAGATCAGACAGGTTTGTTCTCCACCTGTAGCGCTCCATTAGATGGAGTAAAAGTGATTTTCAGTTATTAATACACTGAGGAAAAGGGACGTGCTCCATTTTATTTCACCACAGTATATTGAAATAATCCTCTTTAATGCTGACCACTAAGTTTGTTTTGCTCACTTTTTGTCCCAATCATAGTTTCAGTGCGTCATACGTCGTATTGATTCAATTGTTTTGTTGCTAATTCAGATTTTTCAAACACCTCTTTTTTCTGAATCAGGCTAACTTCAGACAAAATAAGCAGTATTCAAAGGAAATGAACAGGGCAACTCTTACAAAAGGAATCATTTCTGGCTTTACTTACAGGATTATAATTTTACAGCTTTCTAAAAGTCTCGACCTCGTCTTTGTCTCAAACATAGAGCTCATTATTTTCACTCCTCACTCTTGAGATCCTTCAACACTGAGTTTACTGAACTCTACTGTTCTCTATTAAACCTCTGGCTTCATCTGGACACTGGTTTCTGTGAATATTCAAGGATCCCTGCGGGGGCCGGCTGTACCTACAGCTGCAGTAGGGGCCGTATTGGCGTCGCCATTATGTCTCTGTCCTATTCAGTCGCAGAGGCTTTTAACCCTCGACATGTGTCAGAGTCCAGTCCCGGAGTTAACAGGTCCAGTCGATCGATGGAGGAAGACAGAGCGATGACCTTTGAGATGAGTGGGGCCCTGCGGACGAGGCCCCTGAGATAATAACTGATCATTTACAAGTGTATTAAAGGGCCGGGGCGGGTCAGCACTCAGGAGCCCCTCGCTGTGAGTGCGTGAGTGCATTGTGAGCGCGGCGCGGCGGGGGGCCACACCGCTAAAGTGAATATCGAAAGGTAAAGGAACAGCAAGGCACGGCAAAAATGTTAAGTGCACGGACGCACGGCAGATAACAATGTGGCGCGATCGATGGAGGGCCCCATGGAGGGCCAAGAGACTAATCAGACAATGATCCACACACGCCTCACCAGAAAACATACAGCTCATTGATTATATGCAAGGTTTTTCTAAATAACACCCGAGATTTAACACTATACTTTCCATCAATGACAGTTTTTTCAGCGGCATCAGAAAACTTTAAAAGCTGTCTGTCATTTGAAGTCATTTTAGAAAAAAGCAGAGGCACTTTTTATTTGTAAACCTCACAGTTTCCACAGTTTAAGAAATAAGACAGGTTTAAAAGAAAATATAACTTAAACCTGAAAAACCTGAGTTAAATTAAAGCTGCCATAAGCAACAACTCAGTCCTGAACAGATCTGAGCTCCACATCTGTCTCCGTCTCGGTCTCGGTCTCCGTCTATGACCCTGTCTCTGTCCCTGTCTCCGTCTCTGTCTCTGTCTATGACTCTGTCTCTGTCTCCGTCTCTGTCTATGACATTGTCTCAGTCCCTGTCTCCGTCTCTGTCTCTGTCTATGACTCTGTCTCTGTCTCTGTCTCTGTCTATGACTCTGTCTATGACTCTGTCTCTGTCTCCGTCTCTGTCTATGACATTGTCTCAGTCCCTGTCTCGGTCTCGGTCTCTGTCTCTGTCTCTGTCTATGACTCTGTCTATGACTCTGTCTCTGTCTCCGTCTCTGTCTCTGTCTATGACACTGTCTCTGTCCCTGTCTCGGTCTCTGTCTCTGTCTCTGTCTCTGTCTATGACTCTGTCTCTGTCTATGACTCTGTCTCTGTCTCTGTCTATGACTCTGTCTCTGTCTATGACACTGTCTCTGTCCCTGTCTCGGTCTCTGTCTCTGTCTCTGTCTATGACTCTGTCTCTGTCTATGACTCTGTCTCTGTCTCTGTCTCCGTCTCTGTCTCTGTCTATGACTCTGTCTATGACTCTGTCTCTGTCTATGACTCTGTCTCTGTCTATGACTCTGTCTCTGTCTCTGTCTCCGTCTCTGTCTCTGTCTATGACTCTGTCTATGACTCTGTCTCTGTCTATGACTCTGTCTTCGTCTCGGTCTCTGTCTCTGTCTCTGTCTATGACCCTGTCTCTGTCTCTGTCTCCGTCTCTGTCTCTGTCTCTGTCTATGACCCTGTCTCTGTCTCTGTCTCCGTCTCTGTCTCTGTCTCTGTCTATGACCCTGTCTCTGTCTCTGTCTCCGTCTCTGTCTCTGTCTCCGTCTATGACACTGTCTCTGTCCCTGTCCCGGTCTCTGTCTCGGTCTCTGTCTCTGTCTCAGGTCTCGGGTCTCGGTCTCTGTCCCGGTCTCGGTCTCTGTCTCTGTCTCGGACTCTGTCTCAGGTCTCAGGTCTCGGTCTCTGTCCCGGTCTCGGTCTCTGTCTCTGTCTCTGTCTCAGACTCTGTCTCAGGTCTCGGGTCTCAGGTCTCGGTCTCTGTCCCGGTCTCTGTCTCTGTCTCGGACTCTGTCTCAGGTCTCGGGTCTCGGGTCTCGGTCTCTGTCCCGGTCTCGGTCTCTGTCTCTGTCTCAGACTCTGTCTCAGGTCTCGGGTCTCGGGTCTCGGTCTCTGTCCCGGTCTCTGTCTCTGTCTCGGACTCTGTCTCAGGTCTCGGTCTCTGTCACTGTCTCGGACTCTGTCTCAGGTCTCGGGTCTCGGGTCTCGGTCTCTGTCTCTGTCTCGGTCTCTGTCCCGGTCTCGGTCTCTGTCTCTGTCTCGGACTCTGTCTCAGGTCTCAGGTCTCGGTCCCTGTCCCGGTCTCGGTCTCTGTCTCTGTCTCTGTCTCAGGTCTCGGGTCTCGGGTCTCGGTCTCTGTCCCGGTCTCTGTCTCTGTCTCGGACTCTGTCTCAGGTCTTGGGTCTCGGGTCTCGGTCTCTGTCCCGGTCTCTGTCTCTGTCTCGGACTCTGTCTCAGGTCTCGGGTCTTGGTCTCTGTCCCGGTCTCGGTCTCTGTCTCTGTCTCGGACTCTGTCTCAGGTCTCAGGTCTCGGTCTCTGTCCCGGTCTCGGTCTCTGTCACTGTCTCGGACTCTGTCTCAGGTCTCGGGTCTCGGGTCTCGGTCTCTGTCTCTGTCTCGGTCTCTGTCCCGGTCTCGGTCTCTGTCTCTGTCTCGGACTCTGTCTCAGGTCTCAGGTCTCGGTCTCTGTCCCGGTCTTGGTCTCTGTCTCGGACTCTGTCTCAGGTCTCGGGTCTCGGGTCTCGGTCTCTGTCCCGGTCTCTGTCTCTGTCTCGGACTCTGTCTCAGGTCTTGGGTCTCGGGTCTCGGTCTCTGTCCCGGTCTCTGTCTCTGTCTCGGACTCTGTCTCAGGTCTCGGGTCTTGGTCTCTGTCCCGGTCTCGGTCTCTGTCTCTGTCTCGGACTCTGTCTCAGGTCTCAGGTCTCGGTCTCTGTCCCGGTCTCGGTCTCTGTCACTGTCTCGGACTCTGTCTCAGGTCTCGGGTCTCGGGTCTCTTTCTCTGTCACTGTCTCGGACTCAGGTAAACTCTCTGATACGACTCAAAGGTGGATCTGCTGCACAAACGGATCACGACTAAAGAGAAAAGTTCAGAGGTAAATGTGACTTTACTTTGAAGATGTTTGCCGACAGTAGTAACTAGAAATAGCCTTTTATTTAATAATCCTAAACATCGAACACATATGGTACAGTGAAAACAAAGATCTATATGACTCTGTATTTCCAGCCCTAACGTCTCCGACGCTCACAGACAGGGTTCTGCTCACAGACAGGGTTCTGCTCACAGACAGGGTTCTGCTCACAGACACAGACAGGGTTCTGCTCACAGACAGGGTTCTGCTCACAGACAGGGTTCTGCTCACAGACAGGGTTCTGCTCACAGACACAGACAGGGTTCTGCTCACAGACAGGGTTCTGCTCACAGACACAGACAGGGTTCTGCTCACAGACAGGGTTCTGCTCACAGTCACAGACAGGGTTCTGCTCACAGACAGGGTTCTGCTCACAGTCACAGACAGGGTTCTGCTCACAGACAGGGTTCTGCTCACAGTCACAGACAGGGTTCTGCTCACAGACAGGGTTCTGCTCACAGACACAGACAGGGTTCTGCTCACAGACAGGGTTCTGCTCACAGACAGGGTTCTGCTCACAGACACAGACAGGGTTCTGCTCACAGACAGGGTTCTGCTCACAGTCACAGACAGGGTTCTGCTCACAGACAGGGTTCTGCTCACAGACACAGACAGGGTTCTGCTCACAGACAGGGTTCTGCTCACAGACAGGGTTCTGCTCACAGACACAGACAGGGTTCTGCTCACAGACAGGGTTCTGCTCACAGACACAGACAGGGTTCTGCTCACAGACAGGGTTCTGCTCACAGACACAGACAGGGTTCTGCTCACAGACAGGGTTCTGCTCACAGACAGGGTTCTGCTCACAGACACAGACAGGGTTCTGCTCACAGACAGGGTTCTGCTCACAGACACAGACAGGGTTCTGCTCACAGACAGGGTTCTGCTCACAGTCACAGACAGGGTTCTGCTCACAGACAGGGTTCTGCTCACAGTCACAGACAGGGTTCTGCTCACAGACAGGGTTCTGCTCACAGACAGGGTTCTGCTCACAGACAAAGACAGGGTTCTGCTCACAGACAGGGTTCTGCTCACAGACACAGACAGGGTTCTGCTCACAGACAGGGTTCTGCTCACAGTCACAGACAGGGTTCTGCTCACAGACAGGGTTCTGCTCACAGACAGGGTTCTGCTCACAGACAGGTCTAAAGGTAAGGGCCACATGTTTTCTTTGAGCAGTTCTATTTCAGGAGCTGCTTTGTGATTGGGACAGAAAGTGGCCTGTTTCAGCTGCATTTCTCATTAACCTTTGAAACAAATATGTTTAGTGGAAGATAAAGGAAAAAAATGAGATTTTTGTGGCGTTCTCATTAATGATTGACAGCGTCCACACCTTTTCTTGTCCCAAACCGTGCTCCAGCCGTCAGTGAACACCGAACGCACCTTTGTGTGCTTTGTCCAAACCCTCAGCCTCATTAGAACCTGTCATCTTTTATAAACCCGTTTCAAACATTCACCGGGCAACAGGGGCTGAGTGTTGGGACAGGTCGAGGCAGGTGAGTTCACTGAGTTCAACTGAACCTGGCTCTGTCACTCACCTCACTGCGCCTCTCCGACCTTTGACCTTCACCAGGGTTTTACAAAAACACACTCACAGCACATCCACACAGCTCTGCAATCCTTCCAAAACCCTTCACCTGGACGCTTTCCTCAAAGGTCACCCACAGGGCCTTGACCTCCAGCGTTTGGTCATTTATAAAAGGTTATAAGCACAATAAAAGGAGAGAGGTGTGTGGATACAGCCTTTAAGAGGAAGATGAACTTTAGGTCGAGGACAGTGTCCACACTCCCTCCTCACACTTTCACAAAACGTCTTTATGTCTTTAACTTGATTAGACACAAATAGTTGCAGATTGTTATTTCCTCTTTTTGAGAGTGTGACAGTAATTATATCATATGACAGTTTTTCTCACCAACACAACTTTGATGATGAAGCGTCAAACTGTTGTTCACAGCCCACGGCTCGATCTCAGGAAACGACAAGAAGAAAGTAAAGAAGAAAATAAAAAAGAAAATAAATATTATGAGCCTTTGAACATATATATGCTGCACAATAGTTATAAACATGTAATAACCATGTAATAAGTGGTTTGTTTATGAATTACTTATTTTATTTCACCTTTAATAAACCTTCTGTATTTTAGCTTTAGAGGTTTTTAAAGAAACAAATCCTGATTCAGAGGCACATTTATAAAAATCATTTTATTAAACTGTGACAAATAAAGATTATCGTTTATGTCGAGCCAAGTGTGTCATTTTAAACTTTATTAAATAAAAGTTTTAGAGCGAAATAGTGCTGTAGTCAAGACCGCATTAAACCAAGTCCAAGAGAGACCAGGTCCAAGAGAGACCAAGTCCAAGAGAGACCAAGTCCAAGACCAGAGAGGCTTGAGACCAAGACCTTTAGCTACAGAGACTAAGGTCTAGTCCAAGACTCAGTCAAGACCAGCACAATGCAATGTAATAGATCCCAGTCCAGGTCCAGACTCACGGAGGTCAGTGTTAGTCCAGTCTTAGACCAGGTCCAGACTCACGGAGGTCAGTGTTAGTCCGGTTTTAGACCAGGTCCAGACTCACGGAGGTCAGTGTTAGTCCGGTTTTAGACCAGGTCCAGACTCAAGGAGGTCTGTGTTAGTCCGGTTTTAGACCAGGTCCAGACTCACGGAGGTCAGTGTTTGAAGGAGACAGAGTTAGTCCGGTTTTAGACCAGGTCCAGATTCACAGAGGTCAGTGTTAGTTCAGTCTTAGACCAGGTCCAGACTCACGGAGGTCAGTGTTAGTCCGGTTTTAGACCAGGTCCAGACTCACGGAGGTCAGTGTTTGAAGGAGACAGAGTTAGTCCGGTTTTAGACCAGGTCCAGACTCACGGAGGTCAGTGTTAGTCCAGTCTTAGACCAGGTCCAGACTCACGGAGGTCAGTGTTTGAAGGAGACAGAGTTAGTCCGGTTTTAGACCAGGTCCAGATTCACAGAGGTCAGTGTTAGTCCAGTCTTAGACCAGGTCCAGACTCACGGAGGTCAGTGTTAGTCCGGTTTTAGACCAGGTCCAGACTCACGGAGGTCAGTGTTTGAAGGAGACAGAGTTAGTCCGGTTTTAGACCAGGTCCAGACTCACGGAGGTCAGTGTTTGAAGGAGACAGAGTTAGTCCAGTCTTAGACCAGGTCCAGACTCATGGAGGTCAGTGTTAGTCCGGTTTTAGACCAGGTCCAGACTCACGGAGGTCAGTGTTAGTCCGGTCTTAGACCAGGTCCAGACTCTCGGAGGTCAGTGTTAGTCCGGTCTTAGACCAGGTCCAGACTCACGGAGGTCAGTGTTAGTCCGGTCTTAGACCAGGTCCAGACTCACGGAGGTCAGTGTTAGTCCGGTCTTAGACCAGGTCCAGACTCTCGGAGGTCAGTGTTAGTCCGGTCTTAGACCAGGTCCAGACTCACGGAGGTCAGTGTTAGTCCGGTCTTAGACCAGGTCCAGACTCACGGAGGTCAGTGTTAGTCCGGTCTTAGACCAGGTCCAGACTCACGGAGGTCAGTGTTTTGAGGTCGAGTATAAATGAGGTTGAGACCATGACAAGACAAAGACCTTTAGAAAATGGTCTTAAGACCTGATGCGGTCTCGAGAACTGCATCAGAACTAAATATTTCATAATGTAATGTTCCTTTTACAGAAGTGTCGGGCCAAAGGGACAGGTGGTGATATATTGTTAAATGCAGTTTTCAAAAGGTGCTGTAGGTTTACTTAAACATTCCCTGAAAACAATAAATGAAGGAATTACAGGCCGTTTGCAAAGGTTGACACACGGTCAGAGCAGAATAAAGCCTCGGGGCCCACAGACGTCAGGAGACTCTGTCAGGAGACTCTGTCATCTCCTGCGACTGACGGCTGTAATTGAAGGGAACAGATGTGTCCAGAGTGAGCTGCTGCTGGGAACCGAGAGGGTAATAAACGCTGTGGACAGGTCACAGTGATGTCAGGACCAGCAGCTCAACTAAACATGGCCCCGCAAGAAAAGTATTTAGGGCGTCACCTGGAAAGAACTCATGTATACAGTAGGAGCTTTCTAAATGTTTCTAACTGTGTCTAAATGTGTCTAACTGTGTCTAACTGTGTCTAACTGTGTCTAACTGTGTCTAAATGTGTCTAACTGTGTCTAACTGTGTCTAAATGTGTCTAACAGTGTCTAAATGTGTCTAACTGTGTCTAAATGTGTCTAAATGTGTCTAACTGTGTCTAACTGTGTCTAAATGTGTCTAAATGTGTCTAACTGTGTCTAAATGTGTCTAAAATTGTCTAAATGTGTCTAAATGTGTCCAACTGTGTCTAAATGTGTCTAACTGTGTCTAACTGTGTCTAAATGTGTCTAACTGTGTCTAAATGTGTCTAACAGTGTCTAACTGTGTCTAAATGTGTCTAACTGTGTCTAAATGTGTCTAACTGTGTCTAAATGTGTCTAAATGTGTCCAACTGTGTCTAAATGTGTCTAAATGTGTCCAACTGTGTCTAAATGTGTCTAACAGTGTCTAACTGTGTCTAAATGTGTCTAACTGTGTCTAAATGTGTCTAAATGTGTCTAACTGTGTCTAACTGTGTCTAACTGTGTCTAAATGTGTCTAACTGTGTCTAAATGTGTCTAAATGTGTCTAAATGTGTCTAACTGTGTCTAAATGTGTCCAACTGTGTCTAAATGTGTCTAAATGTGTCTAACTGTGTCTAAATGTGTCTAAATGTGTCCAACTGTGTCTAACTGTGTCTAAATGTGTCTAACTGTGTCTAACTGTGTCTAACTGTGTCTAAATGTGTCTAACAGTGTCTAAATGTGTCTAACTGTGTCTAAATGTGTCTAAATGTGTCTAACTGTGTCTAAATGTGTCTAAATGTGTCTAACTGTGTCTAACTGTGTCTAAATGTGTCTAAATGTGTCTAACTGTGTCTAAATGTGTCTAACTGTGTCTAAATGTGTCTAACTGTGTCTAAATGTGTCTAAATGTGTCTAAATGTGTCTAAATGTGTCTAACTGTGTCTAAATGTGTCTAAATGTGTCTAAATGTGTCTAACTGTGTCTAAATGTGTCTAACTGTGTCTAAATGTGTCTAACTGTGTAACTGTGTCTAAATGTGTCTAAATGTGTCTAACTGTGTCTAACTGTGTCTAAATGTGTCTAACAGTGTCTAAATGTGTCTAACTGTGTCTAAATGTGTCTAAATGTGTCTAACTGTGTCTAAATGTGTCTAAATGTGTCTAAATGTGTCTAACAGTGTCTAACTATGTCTAACTGTGTCTAACTGTGTCTAAATGTGTCTAACTGTGTCTAAATGTGTCTAAATGTGTCTAACTGTGTCTAAATGTGTCTAAATGTCTCTAAATGTGTCTAAATGTCTCTAAATGTGTCTAAATGTGTCTAACTGTGTCTAAATGTGTCTAACTGTCTCTAAATGTGTCTAAATGTCTCTAAATGTGTCTAAATGTCTCTAAATGTGTCTAAATGTGTCTAAATGTGTCTAAATGTGTCTAAAGAAAATATCTAACATTCTCAGAAACACAAATCTTTCAAACGTTATCAAACAAATAAAAAATACTTCACAAAAACGTTTGAACCTGGACGTGAGTGAGGCAACATTAACGCGTTCTGATAAAATATAGTGTTGTGCTAGTGTTACATCTATAAACACTTGATAATTAAAGGACTAAAAGCTTGGCAGCAGATTGGTGCTTTTGTGTTTGACTGAAACTCGGAGGCTCACAGCGCCCCCCACTGGCCTGACAGCTGTACAGCCGCTGAGTGCACTCCGCCTACAGCACCAGTCGTGTGCATGTGTAACAGGACGTACCACAGCTGGACTGGAGCCCACTTAAACAAATGAATGGGGATAAGTCCACAGTAAGTCCTGTCCCATAAATCAGTCTTTTGTTAAGTCTGAAGAACAACACAGCCTCTGGTGTGGACAGGCCGGGGCAGGTCGTCTGGAGACAGTCTACAGGATTCTTCTGCATTTAGAAACCTTTCTTTGTCTCCTGGTCTGAGCTCTGTTCCTGGTTCTATTTGTCTTTATCTGTGTGTGTCGACTGTTGCTGACTTCCTGCTGCCACGCTGATTCATCAGCACCTCCAAAATAAAACCTGATTATCTCGGAAAACACAAAGTCAGCATTTTATTTAGCACAATTTCACACATCAGACACGTCCAATCTTTTCACGTTCATCGTATCAGCTTTAAATATGTGCACAGTCAGGCTTTTGTTTCTGAGCAGTTTCATAGATAAAGATCAACACTTTTAAGTGCCATCCACCGCCCCAACCTTCACCCTGCGTCTTGAGAAATATATTAAACGTGTCTGTGGAGGTTCTCAGTCATCCAGGACATCATCAGAGAGCTGAAACCAAACCTGATGGACCAGGTTGTTCTGGTCTCACAGTCGTTAACTCTGAAAGGACAGTGTGACTCCGGATGTGGGAGTCGTTAGTAACACTGCTCCATTCAGGTGTTGTTGTTGTTCTAGAGTCAAAGTGTTCTGGTTTAGGGTTAAGAACACTGTTGTAAATATTAAGTAACATGAATCTGAGGTCACCTCCTCTGTTCAACAAAGCTTTTCCATTTTTTTAGTTTCTCCAACAGGACAGTCCCTGCACTCTTCACTGAACTCATAAACTACAGTCCTCTGTTTGTGGGGCTCTTGTCTTTAGGACGGACCTGTTTCTGACGCAGAGTGTTCCTGGATTAAAGTGGACTGGAATGTTGTGTTTGTTTTGATAAACCAGACACATAAGGGATAACTACACCTTCCCTTTTGTCCCTGGTTCCTGTCGGTTTGGTGTCTGTGTCTCTTGGTTTTGTGTCTATGGCATCTTCACGGAGTGGCACTAACTCTGCACCTGAGTGGAGCAGTGTCACTAACGACTCTCCTGAGCCTTAACGACTCTCACGTCCGGAGTCACACTGTCCTTTCAGGACTAACGACTGTGAGACCAGAACAGTCTGGTCCATCAGGTTTGGTTTGAGGGAAAGTCCTCCTTTAGAGATAACGCTCAGCTCTTACTGTTGATCTTAGAACTGATAAAGTCTCTTGGAATTAAAGACGACACCTTGAAAACTGTGTCCAGATGCTTTTACTTTAACCTTCTTTTATATTAAACATTAATTTAAAGTTACCTAATGCCACTTTTTAACATTCCTGTTGAAGAAATAATTAGCATTATCCAAATTTTACAATTACTTTATAAATTTCCAAAGGAAACTTATGCAGTTGGTTATAAGTTTACCACACGCCACGTCCAAGTCCAGCAAAGAAAACCAAATCATGCAACAAAGTCTGTTGGTCTCGGTCTTGGACCAAACTGAACCAAGGTCCGGTTCTTTTGTGAAACAGAGTTCGGAGATCGTTCAGACTTCAGAGCAAATGCAGGAAGTCACGTCTGATTAAACTCATGAAGAAGAGGGAACAGAGGGAAACGAGGAGATCAGATACTGGTTGTGTTTAAAACACGTAAAGATGATGTTTGACAGTTTGTTTGACTCTGTTTGATTGTTACACTGTGTCAGGCACTGGAGTTCTTAGTAACATGACCTACTCTGAGCAGTGTTAATTTTGACACAAAATTTTAATTTAGTTTTAGTCTTAGTCTTTTGACTATAATTCTTTTTAGTTTTAGTCAACTTTTAGTCATCTGATTTGTTTTAATTTTAGTCTTATTTTAGTCGACTAAAATTGCTTGGTATTTTAGTCGACTAAAATTGCTTGTTATTTTAACTAACTATGTCAACTAAAATAAGACTAAAATAAATAACAGATTTACTAGACAATTTTTTACAATATTTTATAAGTTTGGTATAGAAAATAAACTTAACCAAAATATATAAAACACAAATTCAACTTTATGTCAACACAACAGTCTTTTTATTTCAATTCAAAAGCTTTTATGCAGCAACAAACACTGTCATGGTAATGTAAACAATAACTAGCTGCCAATTCACCATCAATAAAAGAAAAATAAAGTTAGGTCCAAGACCTTAAAGCTTACAGCTGAGCTGAACAATAAGTGCAAACATTTTTAATTTCGAATCTAAAGTGCACTGAACGACATTTTCTTCTTGCTACCACAATGCTGGCAATTCAATCACAGAATAGTAACACTTATTTACCTCTATTCATTTTCAAGAAAGCACTTCGTGCTAAAGTGACTTCTCTCTTCTCTCTTCTCATGCAGTTTCGCCCATAGACATAATATACGTAGACGCCTCATGACGTGCTGGAGAGTGATCCACGTCGCCGCCATATTGGGTGGGTCTCTCCACTCAACGCTAGCATCAGAGTCAATAGGAGTAAACGGAGAGCGAGCAATTATGCCAGTATTTTGTGCAGCTTACGGTTGCAATAACCAACGCAGTATTGAAACTAGATCGCATGGGATTACATTTCACAAGTAAGATTGAACAATAATTTAGGTTATTTTACCATTTACCGTTTACTTACGTGTAACGTTCATCAGGAACTGGTAACGCAACTTAGGCTACTCTCTCTCATAATCTCTGGCTGATTTTTTTTTTCTCTTCACACTTTGAAGGTTTCCCAGTGATACAGGCTTGAGGAGGCAATGGGAAGTTGCTATTAGACGGGAGGGTTTTGTTGTGACTGAGTCGTCAAAGCTCTGCAGTGAACACTTCAAGCCTGATGATTTTGACAGGACGGGTCAGATTGTCAGGCTTAGAGATGACCCCATCTGTCCTCAACTTCCCATGTCATCTCCAAAGAGTAGGTGTATTTTACTCTACATGCTAACAGAGATGTCTATGATTCATATGTAAAACAAAAACGGTATGATGATAGATATTTCTGCATGTATTAGTGATGTATTGTGTATTAAAATACACTGTGGGATACTAAAACCTTTTTCAAGTGTTTTTAATGAAGTTGTTTTTAAGTATTATGTTTATTATGTTTTAGCCTGTAGTGACAAGGAATACACAAACTTCAAGGAAAGCTGAAGAGAGCCTAACAGTGAACGTTTCTCAGCATTTTCCTGAAAGTGAACCTCAGCCCAATGATGTGAGTATTTGTAGGCTATTTGATATGTCCCATACAGCTGTGAGCATCATGGCTGTGGTCATATCAAAATATCTCCCTTGCTTTCTGCAACTCTTTTCAGAAATACTCATACACTTATATGTGAATGAGTATATGTTATTCTACTAGGACCACTCCTACGCATTGCCCAATTCACCTACTCGTCTAAAGGCCAGACTCAGTGAAGCTTTGGCTAGAGTGGAGAGTCTAGAGCGGGAGAAGAAAAATGCAAAGACCCGAGAACAGAGAGCAAAGAAAACTGTAAAGAGTCTCCTGGAAGATCTGAAGGAAAAGAACCTTATAAATGAGGAGTTGAATGAAAGGCTTGGCTTCTTCTCTGGTAAAAATAAATTGATAATACCACCTTGAATTGTATATTGTTTACACCATACACTAATACAAAAGGTATTATTTCAAGGGAACTTTCTAACTAGTCTGTCTAACTAGTTTAACTGAATTTCAGATCTTCAGGTAGAACTCTTTTCAAAGCGGGGCCATGAATACACCAAAGACCAGAGAGAGTTTGCCCTCACACTGCACCTCCATGGTCCAAAAGCCTACAGTCATCTGAGGGATTCTCTGCATCTTCCCCTGCCACATCCACATACATTGCAACGGTGTAGTACATGTTTTTTTTATTTCACTTTTTAAACATACTGGTTAAATTACTTCAAACACTTCAGCCCTACATAATGTACAACAGACGGGGAACTGATGTAGAAGTTTTGAGCGTGTATGTGCTATTTGGACTATTTTTTTCTTTGAGAATGCCTTCCAAAGTATTGGAAAAAAGAACAATCATTGAACAAAAATGAAAATGTGCCCAAAATAGGGATCCAAGGGTCTAAATAGCAAGCACTAAATAGCAATTTATTTTCTTTTTGTAAAGGTGGATGCAATCAGTGGATGCCAGGCCTGGGCTCAACACAATGATGTTGAACATGTTAAAGAGAAGACGTGAAGAAGACCCTGCTAAATATGGCTCTGTGGCCCTTATGTTGGATGCCATGGCCATCAAAAACATGTCCAGTACAATCCCCATACCCAGAAAATGTCTGGATATGTGGATATGGGGAATGGCCTGGATGAGACTGATTTAGCCAAAGAGGTGCTTGTTTTTATGGTGGTAGGAATACAGGGTCATTGGAAAGCTCCAATTGCCTACAACCTCACAAAGTCTCTGTCTCCAGACACACAGAAGGTCCTAAATGTAATAAAGAAGGTGTAATAAATTTAAATGAACAATCAAACTTGTTTCTTTATTAAAATATAAAATGCATTCATTTATACATTTATCAATATGCCATAGTCTACCATATGTCTTAGTTAAACCTCGTAATACAAAGTATTTCTACATGAAAGCAGAATTTTTCAATGTGTGACAGCGTCCTGTATTATAACCAAGTCTCTGTCGTTTGAAACAAACCAAACCGTGTGAAAATCCGGTAAAAACTCGGGGAGTTATGATCATTGTAGTTGAGGAATACACCTTCCTCAGTAGAAATAAATGCGGGGGCGGAGCATCGGAGACCCATCCAAGATGGCGCCGCGCTGGTACGTCCGCTCCAATAGGCAGCGTCAGTCTATGAGGCGTCTATGTATATTATGTCTATGGTTTCGCCTGTTCTGTTCTTCTTCTTCTCTAGTATTAATGGCGGGTCGCAACCAGTTTTTTCGGTGCATACCGCCACCTACTGTACCGGAGTGTGTTCGACTGTTCCGTTTTGCGGATTGGTTCTTTTGTTCATCTATCCCGTCTGCTTATTGGATTTTCGTCAGAGTCTATTTTCGTCTCGTCCTTTATTCGTTGACGATAATGTCAATCAATTTAGTTATAGTTTTAGTCTCCATCAGTGACTTCTTTTTTAGTTTTCGTTTCGTTTTCGTCCGCAAAAAAATATTTGTGACGAAAATAATGACGAAATTATTTCGTCAACGAAATTAACACTGACTCTGAGACACTCTCGCAGCTGTGTCCCGCTCGCGCTGTGTCCCGCTCGCCCTGTGTCCCGCTCGCCCTGTGTCCCGCTCGCCCTGTGTCCCGCTCGCGCTGTGTCCCGCGCTGTGTCCCGCCGCTGTGTCCCGCTTCGCCCTGTGTCCCGCTCGCCCTGTGTCCCGCTCGCCCTGTGTCCCGCTCGCGCTGTGTCCCGCTCGCGCTGTGTCCCGTTCGCCCTGTGTCCCGCTCGCGCTGTGTCCCTTTCGCGCTGTGTCCCTTCGCCCTGTGTCCCGCTTCGCCCTGTGTCCCGCTCGCCCTGTGTCCCGCTCGCGCTGTGTCCCGCTCGCGCTGTGTCCCGCTCGCCCTGTGTCCCGCTCGCCCTGTGTCCCGCTCGCGCTGTGTCTCGCTCGCCCTGTGTCCCGCTCGCGCTGTGTCCCGCTCGCCCTGTGTCCCGCTCGCCCTGTGTCCCGCTCGCGCTGTGTCCCGCTCGCCCTGTGTCCCGCTCGCCCTGTGTCCCGCTCGCCCTGTGTCCCGCTCGCGCTGTGTCCCGCTCGCCCTGTGTCCCGCTCGCCCTGTGTCCCGCTCGCCCTGTGTCCCGCTCGCGCTGTGTCCCGCTCGCCCTGTGTCCCGCTCGCCCTGTGTCCCGCTCGCGCTGTGTCCCGCTCGCGCTGTGTCCCGCTCGCGCTGTGTCCCGCTCGCCCTGTGTCCCGCTCGCGCTGTGTCCCGCTCGCGCTGTGTCCCGCCGCCCTGTGTCCCGCTCGCGCTGTGTCCCTTTCGCTGTGTCCCTTCGCCCTGTGTCCCGCTCGCGCTGTGTCCCGCTCGCGCTGTGTCCCGCTCGCCCTGTGTCCCGCTCGCGCTGTGTCCCGCTCGCGCTGTGTCCCGCTCGCCCTGTGTTGCTGTTGTGGCACATTCCTGTTTAAAAACCTGGACATGTGTCACATCTCTCCTGGAAGTTAGTCTTGGCCCAAGTCCAGCTGGCCCCGCTCCAGAAACAAGTGCTCAGCTTCTGTCTGAGCGTAAAGTCCATCCAGAGGAATCCACACAGCTTCAGATCCTTCAAAAAACCTGTTCAAATCCATCTAAAACCTGTTCAAATCCATCTAAAACCTGTTCAAATCCATCTAAAACCTGTTCAAATCCAACTAAAACCTGTTCAAATCCATCTAAAACCTGTTCAAATCCATCTAAAACCTGTTCAAATCCATCTAAAACCTGTTCAAATCCAACTAAAACCTGTTCAAATCCATCTAAAACCTGTTCAAATCCAACTAAAACCTGTTCAAATCTAACGAAAACCTGTTCAAACCCATCTAAAACCTGTTCAAATCCAACTAAAACCTGTTCAAATCCAACTAAAACCTGTTCAAATCCAACTAAAACCTGTTCAAATCCATCTAAAACCTGTTCAAATCTAACGAAAACCTATTCAAACCCATCTAAAACCTGTTCAAATCCAACTAAAACCTGTTCAAATCCAACTAAAACCTGTTCAAATCTATCATAAACCTGTTCAAATCCATCTCAAACCTGTTCAAATCCAACTAAACCTGTTCAAATCCAACTAAAACCTGTTCAAATCCATCAAAAACCTGTTCAAATCCAACTAAAACCTGTTCAAATCCATCTAAAACCTGTTCAAATCCAACTAAAACCTGTTCAAATCTAACGAAAACCTGTTCAAACCCATCTAAAACCTGTTCAAATCCAACTAAAACCTGTTCAAATCCAACTAAAACCTGTTCAAATCCAACTAAAACCTGTTCAAATCCATCTAAAACCTGTTCAAATCTAACGAAAACCTATTCAAACCCATCTAAAACCTGTTCAAATCCAACTAAAACCTGTTCAAATCCAACTAAAACCTGTTCAAATCTATCATAAACCTGTTCAAATCCATCTCAAACCTGTTCAAATCCAAATAAACCTGTTCAAATCCAACTAAAACCTGTTCAAATCCATCAAAAACCTGTTCAAATCCAACTAAAACCTGTTCAAATCCATCTAAAACCTGTTCAAATCCATCTAAAACCTGTTCAAATCCAACTAAAACCTGTTCAAATCCATCTAAAACCTGTTCAAATCCATCTAAAACCTGTTCAAATCCAACTAAAACCTGTTCAAATCCAACTAAAACCTGTTCAAATCTATCATAAACCTGTTCAAATCCATCTCAAACCTGTTCAAATCCAACTAAAACCTGTTCAAATCCAACTAAACCTGTTCACATCCAACTAAAACCTGTTCAAATCCATCAAAAACCTGTTCAAATCCAACTAAAACCTGTTCAAATCCAACTAAAACCTGTTCAAATCCAACTAAAACCTGTTTAAATCCTACTAAAACATGTTCAAATCCAACTAAAACCTCCTCAAATCCAACTAAAACCTGTTCAAATCCAACTAAAACATGTTCAAATCCAACTAAAACCTCCTCAAATCCAAATAAAACCTGTTCAAATACAACTAAAACATGTTCCAATCCTACTAAAACCTGTTCAAATCCATCTCAAACCTGTTCAAATCCATCTAAAACCTGTTCCAATCCATCTAAAACCTGTTCAAATCCAACTAAAACCTGTTCAAATCCAACTAAAACCTGTTCAAATCCATCAAAAACCTGTTCAAATCCATCTAAGACCTGTTCAAATCTAACTAAAACCTGTTCAAATCTATCATAAACTTGTTCAAATCCATCTAAAACCTGTTCAAATCCATCTAAAACCTGTTCAAATACAACTAAAACATGTTCCAATCCTACTAAAACCTGTTCAAATCCATCTCAAACCTGTTCAAATCCATCTAAAACATGTTCCAATCCATCTAAAACCTGTTCAAATCCTACTAAAACTTGTTCAAATCCATCTAAAACCTGTTCAATTCCTACTAAAACCTGGTCAAATAGGTCTTAAACCTGTTTACATCTATCATAAACCTGTTCAAATCCATCTGAAACCAACAGTCCCTACAGTTCATACTGTTGTTGTGTCCTTGGGCAAGGCACTTAACCCCCCCTTGCCTCCAGTGGTGTTCCAGCTGTAACACTGTTGAATGGAATCTTAATGTAAGTCACAAAATGTCTAAATGAAGTTGATGACGGTAAGGACAGCATAATGTAATGTTCAAATTAAGCCGTGAGTGAAGCTAACAAACAAATATTCAAAGTAGACTGTGGTACGCCTCTCGATGGTTCACATTTAGAATAAAAGAGGTGAACACTGATTCCAAAAACAGCATTTTAACCTCACATCCAGCAGCACACAGAGCTGCACATACACTCAGCTGTTCGATCCCTTCTTTATGAGAACATCGCTGTTTCCACTGAAAGCAGACGCTGACAGCCGTTTCCCAGATGCCCCTGTTCTGAAGGAAACAACAGCTCCACAAACACTGTGACACGCCGTTTATACCTCATTAATTCCAGAAAAGACACCATAGAGCAACATTTCCTGCAGGTAAGGGCCAGTGTTAGTGTTTGAGTGAGGCTCTGCAGGAAACAGCAGCTCGGTTGATGATGTGGCGCTTGAGCCATAAAGTGACCCCCGGACGTCCCTCCCCCCATCGCCCTCCATCAGGTCACTGTGGGGAAGGCCCTTTAACAAGATTTCATTTTATCACTTACGGTAACTGTTATTGCCATTATGCCGTGCCACAAACAGCTGTTCTGTATTTTCTTTCTACATGTAACTCTGTAATTCACTGCAAAATGAAATCTGAGTGAGGTCGTGTGAACAGAGCCACACTTCAGTCTGTGGGCTTTTCTCTGTGAGCTGTCAATGCACTCACTCCCACTGGGCCCTCTTTGTGGGACACACCAACTCAAAGGAACAGGAGCACAAATATGAAGAGCTTAAAGTTTTGACATGAAGGTGACAAAAAGGCAGTAGAAGAAGAAGAAAATGTATTTATAGAGCACATTTGTCCCGAAGTATTTCATTGTGCTTTACAGAAATAACACAAAAAAAATAAAACAAAAGCAATAGAAGCAGGACAAAACTAAACACTGTTACTGCTGCAAAATGTTTTATTGTTCGTTTGAAACAGAACAAAGACCCCACAGTTTAACGTCTAACACATCCACTTTCTGTCCAACAAGAAACATAACATTGTTTAAGTGTCGGCAATATTCTGTAAAAAAGCAGAAATTGAATGATAACATTTGCTATTTTAAGTTACAAATATCAATGTCCTCACACTTTCTTGCATCAGCCAAGATATTCTGCATTTTGTTTGTTCAATTGTTTCTACATTTTCCTCTGAATAACACTTTAACCACGCGTCCATCTAAGGTTACCAGCGGTTACTTCAATGCTAAAGCCTCACCTGTGGCAGCGCTGAGCCGGGATGTAGACTTAACACAGGATGATTAGAGGTGATAATAAGCATATGGACCAGAACACAGTCACCAGCACTCACCTTTTCCACAGAACATTCCACACAGTCTGTCATTAAAGAGAAAAGAAGAAAAGAGTGGTTTTCTGCAGAAATGTCCAAAACTCAATCAGCTCAATGGCTAATCTGTTGTTTTAATCTGGCGTTAATCCCCCAGTCATCTCTGACCAGTGGTCAGATTAGGTATGTGGGGCCTCAGCGGCGCTCCGATGGGCAGCAGCACAATAACTAGGTCAGAGGTCGTCAAAACGACAGCTACAACACACTCTCGGGCTGAACAGGAGCAGGACTGGTTCAAATTATTACAGGTTAATCAGGCCTTTTACCAAAACAGATTTACACAGCCAGCGATGGAGAGTTCCAGATAATATGTCGAGGGATTATGTACTCAGTAGGAAGTGTAGAATTAACGTGATTATAGTGACATTTGGTGAAAACAGGGTTTACTGCAGGAGTATGTTTAGCATCAGATTAGAAAGAAAAGACAAAACTTTGTTCTTGCCACTGGTGGAGCCACTGGATGAGTTACTGGATGATGTTGTTGGGTTTGGATGCAGCTCATTGGTGTCTGTCACAGCGAGCCTTCTGTTTGTCCACATTCTTTTCTGAAGTGATCTAACCGAGACCCAACAAAGTCAGGAAGTGAGTCTGTTTCCTTTGGGCCCTTCAGGAGCCAGAAGGAGTGAACTGTGTTCCTACTGCCAGCCTTTATTGACTCACTGTTTCATTCTAAGCTCATTTCTCTTCGTCATAATTAAAAGGACCCCCGTCTAGGACAGAGGGCTTGTACCAGGTGACAATCAGCGGCAGGTCCCAGAGCAGCTCTTTCTGAACAGGATATAAAGCCTTTTCATATTTGTTTTCTCACTTGAACTAATACATGTCGACCCCAGTGTCGAACCCTGAGGAGACCCGGCCAGAATTTATTCAGACAGTGTCACCAGTGCATCAGAAAGACAATCCAGAAATGAAAACAGGTGAAGACTGCTGTTCAACAGAGATACATAAAGTAGTGTAATAGGTCCAAACTAAAACTGAAAGGTTTTCAAACTAGACTGCTTTATTTCATTCTGATATTACTGTCATTCTGATATTACAGTATGACTCACATTGCTTCCTCCGTAAACACTATGTACACAATAAGTCTACATTCCTGTATCATGTTACGGCTCAAAAAGGTGGCATTAGATTTGTGTTTGAGCCCCTGTTACTGTCACTCACACTGGCACCTTTCACCAGTTTGAGCTCTGACTTGTCAAAAATACAGTAATTGTTCTGCTGTAGATGAGACTAATTGCTCTAAACCCACTGTGGCAGTAAAGAGGAGCGCTCTGAGTGACAGGTTTAAAGCAGGTGGACATTCGCTGACAGCAGTGCTCTGTCTCTCGATGGGCTCATTATATAAAACCTGATTCAGCGCTGGCCGTTCGCTCAGAGCAGCCAGACCTTGACACACAAACAGACTTTTATGGCAGCGCTGTGACCTGCGTGCTGCGCTTTGTTTATTGATGATTACTCAGTCTTTTTGGTCCCAAAGTGGACATGCATAAATTACACAAAAACAGCACAAATAATGGCTGCATAACTATTTTATCAAAGTATAGCATCACACGTCCCGGCCCCATTTTTATCCCAGTCTGAATATATATAATATATATAATATATATGATATTTGTAACGGGACAGTCCACACACTGGAGGGGAACTGAGAGGCTGAGCACATTCACAGCTCATGGCTCTGTTAAGATTATTAACTGGACTTCTGTCTCAAACTGTTGAGTCCACAGCAGAGCATGTCTTACATAATTCAGTCATAAAGACATAAATGTCAGTTAAACTGTTCAGGTAAGTATTTTAACAGCCTTAGATGGAAATCAAAGCATCATGTGACCAGGAATAAAAAGCATTCAGCTCGACCAACACAAATTTAAACTTGTGCCAATAAACAGCACATGATGCAGAGCCATTTCAACCACAAACTGTTTTCAAAAAAGTCCAATGCAACAATAAAAAACATCTTTTAGACTATAAAGAGTGAGACTGAAGAGACCAAAAAGTCATGTCACGTATGTCCTTCCTACAGGAGACCCTCAGGATGGTCTGTGTAACCCGAGCGGTGTCCAGCAGACCCTTCACCTACATGACTGCAGTGCATTATGGGCTGTCGTTAAACATGTTCAGTAAAGCATTTAGACACTGTTTTACATTTCATTCACTCTCATGTTTTTCTTTCAGTGACACTTTTCTTCAGAGAGCTCTCACCAGGAGCCCTGACCTCGGCCCCTCCAGCCTCAGGGGCCCCATAACTAACCACACAACACTCGCTGAGTGTTAGGTTACAGTGTGTTTGCAGCGTTTACTCCGGCGCCCTTCTGTTTCAAGACGTGAGCGTTCTAAAGGGTCTTCTCTGCGACGGTGAGCAGGACACAGAGTCAGAGGCACAGCACTGACGCCGCGTTTGCTCAACAGTCCCAAGTCGTAAACAGACGAGGGGCTCACAGAGAGAGGAGGGGCTGCCTCTGTTTGAACAAAAACAGAAACTATCTTTCAGAGCTGCATTCCTCTTCAGTTTTCTTTAGCTCGGTTTGGATTCAATGTTGACAAACCGTGGAGACCATAAGTGTATTATTAGACAAGCATCTTGAATAATTCATTGATTTTCACATTAATTTTCCATTTGCTTATAACAGAGGCATATGTCCAAAGAGGGTTTTGGCTTTCTGGATTATTTCTGTTAAAGGCCCGTGCGTTCTGTCGTCATGTTCCCTGAGGTCAGTTCAGGGTTTTAATGGAATGAAAATTATAAATAAAAAGTTATTTTTAGGCAGTTTGAACATTTTTTAGAGTAAATAATGTGACAATAGGCTTTAAACACAGTCCAACCCTTTTAGATTGCAGTCTTTGGGGAAAACCCTCTTCTGGGCACATTTTTTCACTGTAACACCTGGAGTGTCCAAAAACTGTAAATATTATCTTACAGTATATTTTTGTTGACCCAACCTATGTTATTTTTGATATAACTTTAAAAACAGACACATTTTCATTATTGATGGTTGTAATGGTGTGACATTATTATAATTCCAGATTATTCGTCATCCATCTGTAAAAACAGGCTCTGTTTTTTATTGTACTATAAAAGTTATAATAATGCCCAACACTGGACATAATTCTTGTGTTTTCTTTAAACCCCTCCCTCAGTCGAGTGAGAGTCCACAGTCTGGAATAACTCTGCTGCTGTTTGTCCAGGAGCGTGCACGGCGCTGTGCACGGCGCTGTGCACGGGGTTGTGTTTGGACTGGGACCAGAGCCAGGTCCCAGCGTCAGAGGGAGATCCCTGCTTTTGGTCCAGAGCCAGAGAGGAGCCCCTCCAGAACCTGCTCCCTCTGACGGAGCCCCCGACAACAGACATGTTCTATAATCTGTTTCACTCACAAACTATTTACAACTGTATCTCAAACATGTTATATATAAAACACAAATGTAAGAAGTCTGTTTGCTCAACTTTAGCCCAAACACAATTCCCAGTTTACAAATGTGATGTCATTCCGATCTTTACGTGTGTAAGACTGGTCACTATTTACACTGACATCCTTTCATTGTTTCAGTGCATGTCTCTAAAGACAGTGAGAGCTCTCGACAGAAGGACTCAGACAGGTCAGACAGAAAAACCTTTTAGAGCTACGATATATTAATGCTCATCCTGCAACTTCATCATGTCTTCAGCTCAACAAACAGTTTATCATAAGCCTTGTATGTTTCATTTATAATAAAGGGACAATCCACTTAATACATTTATATTTTACAGTAAAATAGTAGCAACAGCAAAAATCCAAATCCAGATACATTTTCCAGCCCGTCTCCTCCTCAGACTGTTAGTGTCGGTGTAATCAACCTGGACTATGGTTATTATTGAAAAATGAACGTGGTCCTGTCCTGTTTTGAACAGACCCTGGTCGTATTTACGTTGAACCTCAGCTTGTTCCAATTACTTCAGATGCATTTTCTCTAAATGTGGTTTTGTTTTGCAGCTCGTTCTCGTCGCTGGCTCCACTCAGTCTGCAAGGCCACTGTAAGCATCCTTTTATTGTCCCCTGACCATTAGCTCAGTGACTGCACGACTACACCCCCCACGACCCCCACGAACACACTGACTCTGATGCTCCTCTGTCAACATCTCCTACAGCCACTGGATCTAATGCAACCTTCATTTTTAAATCAATCAAAGCTGCGTGTCTTTGAAACGATTTCCATATTCAGAATAAATCCATGATCTGTTGTTTACACGCAAGAAAATATACTCAACAGAAATGATTGTACGAACAGCAGGTAAAGCAAAAGACCAAAAATAAAAGGAGCATATGTCAGAAGATAAAAGTGAAGTATTAAATAGAATATGTCTGTTTACACTGCTCTAGTTCCTGTCTTTTAAAGCTTTCACACGTCTTGTTCACACTAACCTTTTATGGACAGCTGTTAAAACGAGCCTGTTTTTAATCAGTCAAACACTGCATCTGCTTTGCTCCGATGTATTTGTGTTGTCCATATTTAACAAAAGTAATAAAGTAAAATACACCTGAGAGAGAGTGATAATTATGAGAGGGCTTAGGGGCATTGATTAATTAATTATTAAACGACTCACACAGATATTACTTTTAAAAAAGTTGTTTTAACGTTAAATCAGCGTCAGGAGTTCTGACTTTACAAAAACACACCATGGATTCTACTGTTTCCACTGTCGCTGTGTCAAAGAGATAAAACCAACAAAAGGACCTAACTTTACAGGAGCAATAACAAAATATACATACACCTGAACGCATCCACTTTTATCAATAATTAATAATACACGTTTTCATTTAAAATGCCTTTGTTGCTCTAATGTTAAATGCTTCATTTACTCACACTCTCAGAGAAAGAAAGGGCTTTGGTTTTGTCTCAAAAACTCTGTTAATGCTGTTATAATACAGATTAATAATGGTAATATTTGTGGCTTTTCTTTGATATTAGTTTCATCGAAAGTGTCACTTCTTAACCTCGATTACGTCTGGACCTCAGTCATTGGCTCGGTTCAAACTGCAGCTCCTCAGTTTCTTTACGTCCAGCTGCTTTATTATTCATCACTAATGCAGTCGCTAAAGTCCACATCACATTTGGAAAAATCATGAATAAGAAATGACCTGAGTCCATGTTTTCTGCCTCTACACTCAGTCCACACCAGTGCCATCAGGACTTCAGACCTGCTCATGCATCTGACCATCCACTTTGGGTTTTCCTACACACTTCTAACAAAAAAGAACTGTGTCCATTCTTTGTTCAAAAACAGAAACAGAATTTAAGTTCATTTAAATGTGCACATCTTGAGAAAATGAAATGAACAACAGCGGAAACAAGAAGAAGTACCACCATATTAACTCTGGCTTTAGAAAACACCAAAGTGAGGGGTTTGCGAAGACTAAACCTCAGAGACATAATCATTTCTGTGACATTTAGATAAAGTTAAACTTTGGCTAAAAAGCACAGAGCCAGGTTCGGGTTTGTCTGTTTCCTGAAGGAACTTTGCTCTGAACAGTTTCCAGAGCCTCATGTTTGAACTCATCTGAGTCTGGGACTGCGACAGAAGTGCGTCCTACCTGTTTGAACTGCTCCTCGTAAGTCCACTCGTGGTTCTGGTTCTGAGGCGGGGACTCGGGGTGCACGGGGCGGGACTGTCCGAACCCCGGAAGGGCTCTGGACAGGACCGGCTCGCGGTTGTGTGTCGCGGACTGCGGCTGGTACCGCTCCAGCTCTTCCTCCAGCAGCTCGTTCTCGTCCGTGTCCTCCGCGTCCCGCTCCTCGCTGCTGCCTCTGGAGTCCACCCGCAGCCCGAGCGACAGTCCCGTGGCCAGGGCTGGAGCCAGAGCCGGGGTCAGGCTGTGGGGGAGTCCAGGGGACAGTCCAGGTGTGAGGCGCACCGCAGCCTGGTACTGACGGAGCAGCGCCTGGTGCTGGATCTGGGACTGCAGCTCCTTCTCCGCCTGCCGCAGCCGCGCCGCCTGCTGCCGCTGCAGGTTCTCCATCACCGCCTCCAGCCTCATGCCTCCGGACTGTGGGCCTGGACCGGGACCGGGGCCGGGGGGCGCGCTCTGGGCGGCGGCAGCGCTTGGGACACAGGCGGGGGTCAGGAGGCTGCCGCTGGAAAAGGCGCCGGGCTGCGGACGCACGAGAGGAACCAGAGTCAGACACAACATCCAGGTGTTAATACATAACCACTGTAATTATGTCTGCACACATTAGTTTCTCCAAATTTGAAAAAAGATCCTTTTGAAGAGCTCATTTATAAAATATTTTGTTATTTTTGTTTATTCTGCGTGCTACCACAGCTATAGTCCAGACTTAGACCTAGTTTAGTCCTGATTTAGCGCTGGTTCAGTCTTTAAATCATCTTAAATAAATCAACACCATTTTCAACAGTCAAATCCACTGACGTCATGAAAAAAAGACTTTGGTTAGGGTTAGGGACAACTTTGATCCAAGAGTGGGACTTCTGATTAATAACCTGTTTTCACTTCATATGAAATCATGGACTTAAGCCCGGACCCAGATCCAGACCCAGGACCGGACCTCACAGGACTACACAGGACTACAGGACTTCAGGACCTCACGGGACTACACAGGACTACAGGACTTCAGAACCTCACGGGACTACACAGGACTACAGGACTTCAGAACCTCACGGGACCTCACGGGACTACACAGGACTACAGGACTTCAGGACCTCACGGGACTACACAGGACTACACAGGACTACGGGGGGCTTCAGTATAAACGTGTCCGGTCTTACCAGAGCGGAGTTCGTGGCCACACTGGTGTTATCCACCATGTCCGGGTCTCAGTCCTGAGGGTCCGCAGTCCACATCCAGGTCTGCTCTGCTCTGGAGTCTCCTCTGGTCTGGTCTTGGATCTGGTCTTGGGTCCGGTCTCTGCTGCTGCTGCGGTGGAAAGCGGCGGAGTCCAGAGCTGCTTTTGGCAACAAGTGTCAGAGCAGAGAATGACCCCTGCAGGCTCCGCGCGCCACGACACGTCACCGGGGGCCAGGATCGAGCGCGTGCGAGTAGCGTTACGACGTCAGGACGCAGCAGACACTGAAACACATCCCAATGACTCCAGAGAAACTTTGTTCATCCAAAAGAAATTATTATTATTCATGTATTTTTATTTTTATAGAAGGAGTAAGCGGATATTTCAAAATAAAAGCCCTCACACCTACACTTCAAAGAGTTACATTGTGTTTCTACTTTACTCAGACACCGGAAAGAGCTGAAGTTTTTTTATTGACATTTTGAAAGTATGTGTATTTTCACTTATTTTATTTTTTTCAACCTTCTTATTGCTTCATCAGATCCTCAGCTCTGACCTCAGTTTGGCACGTGACTGATGGGTTCGAGTCCCGGCCGCGTGCGTGTCCTGCTCAGAGTCACTGTGGTTCTTCTTCCTCTTCAATCACATGTTTATTCATTTTAAACATAACTTTCAGATATAGTGTGTGCATTTGGCCAATATCAGTTACATTTATGTGTTAATATCAGCTCAAGATCCTAATGTGTGTTCTGCAGCTCTGTGGCAGACTGTCTGGGAAAACAGCGCCTCCTTGTGGCAGACGAGGAGACCAATTACCACGTGAGCTGCTCGAGCTGCACTGTAAAACACAAAACAGAGGGAAAACCGCCACACACAGTAACAAAGCTCAGAAGACACAGGTCTGAAGAGTCACAGAGCCGTATAGGAGACCACGTTCTTTGTTGGGTCAGCTGACCTCATCTTCATCACTCAGTTACAGTTAAATGTACCACATGTTAATTATTCATGTTTGTAAATGAGGACTGGCTCTAAAACATTTGATCTGAAGAAATAAATAAAATACCATTAACCATTTACCAAAGTTTAAATATCTGGACCAGGCATGACCCCCACTGCCCAAAGCCTTGCATGAACAGTAAACAGGTGACTCTAAAGCAGGGGTACTCAATAGGCCCCCGAGAGGCTTTGATCTGGACCGCACGACATTATTCATAATTATAAGTAAAACCTTTTTTTGAACCGGCACTCCTAGGACAGCTATGTCTACACGGGGGTCCTCAGGTTACTATGGTTACGACCAGAGCAGCGGGAAATTTCAACATGTTTAGCGTAGCCCGATAATGCGTTAGCAACTACTAAAATCTAAAAGTTGAGCCTTGGCAAAAAATAACGAAGATTCACTGACTTTATGGACGCAGAGGGAACGTTTGTTTCAATCTGAAAATACAGCTCCTACAGCCCTTTTTCCTCTTGTCCCGGCTGCTGTGATAATCAGAATCAATCCAGAACTGAACCAGGACTGAACAGGTTTCATGTCGGGATTAAAAAGACTCAGAGGAAAGTGAGGACGTCTAATAATGTGGTGAGTTGTACATTTGTCTGTCATCTTCTCTATTGTGTTGTAATTTAGACTCGTTTGTCGCATATTTGACCTCATTTACAAACAACGTGAGGAATTAGCTCATGCTATTTGTGTTATTTGAACCAAACACACGTTCATTTAAACCCAACACACGTTCATTTGAACCCAACACACGTTCATTTGAACCTAACACACGTTAATTTGAACCCAACACACGTTCATTTGAACCTAACACACGTTCATTTGAACCCAACACACGTTCATTTGAACACAACACACGTTCATTTGAACCCAACACATGTTCATTTGAACACAACACACGTTCATTTGAACCTAACACATGTTCATTTGAACCTAACACATGTTCATTTGAACCTAACACATGTTCATTTGAACCTAACACATGTTCATTTGAACACAACACACGTTCGTTTGAACCTAACACATGTTCATTTGAACCTAACACATGTTCATTTGAACCCAACACACGTTCATTTGAACCCAACACACGTTCATTTGAACACAACACACGTTCATTTGAACCCAACACACGTTCATTTGAACACAACACACGTTCATTTGAACCCAACACACGTTCATTTGAACACAACACACGTTCATTTGAACCCAACACATGTTCATTTGAACACAACACACGTTCATTTGAACACAACACACGTTCATTTGAACACAACACACGTTCATTTGAACCTAACACATGTTCATTTGAACCTAACACATGTTCATTTGAACACAACACATGTTCATTTGAACCTAACACATGTTCATTTGAACCTAACACATGTTCATTTGAACACAACACACGTTCATTTGAACACAACACACGTTCATTTGAACACAACACACGTTCATTTGAACCTAACACATGTTCATTTGAACCTAACACATGTTCATTTGAACACAACACATGTTCATTTGAACCTAACACATGTTCATTTGAACCTAACACATGTTCATTTGAACCTAACACATGTTCATTTGAACACAACACACGTTCATTTGAACCTAACACATGTTCATTTGAACCTAACACATGTTCATTTGAACACAACACACGTTCATTTGAACCTAACACATGTTCATTTGAACCTAACACATGTTCATTTGAACCCAACACACGTTCATTTGAACCCAACACACGTTCATTTGAACACAACACACGTTCATTTGAACCCAACACACGTTCATTTGAACCCAACACACGTTAATTTGAACACAACACACGTTCATTTGAACCTAACACACGTTCATTTGAACCTAACACACGTTCATTTGAACCCAACACACGTTCATTTGAACACAACACACGTTCATTTGAACCCAACACATGTTCATTTGAACACAACACACGTTCATTTGAACACAACACACGTTCATTTGAACCTAACACATGTTCATTTGAACCTAACACATGTTCATTTGAACCCAACACACGTTCATTTGAACCCAACACACGTTCATTTGAACCCAACACACGTTCATTTGAACCCAACACACGTTCATTTGAACCTAACACACGTTCATTTGAACCCAACACACGTTAATTTGAACCCAACACATGTTCATTTGAACCTAACACACGTTCATTTGAACACAACACACGTTCATTTGAACCTAACACATGTTCATTTGAACCTAACACATGTTCATTTGAACCCAACACATGTTCATTTGAACACAACACACGTTCATTTGAACCCAACACACGTTCATTTGAACACAACACACGTTCATTTGAACACAACACACGTTCATTTGAACCCAACACACGTTCATTTGAACACAACACACGTTCATTTGAACACAACACACGTTCATTTGGGAGATTAAAAACATTAAAGGTGTAAAGGAGGGTTTGGAGATGAGTGACACAGGTTAAGTCTTCCATAAGTTGTGTTAGCATTAGCTGTTGCTAATAATTAACAGTAACAGTTATTTTTTAGCAACAGCTAATGCTAAAGAAATGTTAGTGCATTTGTCCTTGTTCCTGTTGTTTTCAGAGAAATGACAATAGAAAGATCAATTATGACTGCATCTTTGTCATATTTATTTAACAAATATGTTTTGGTTTGATTTGATTATTTTGTATTTAAAATGTTCTCACACATGTATAAAGGAGTATTAGGACATATCTGCAGGATTCCAGGCTGTTGTTAATAAACCACCAGGTCCTGAGCTTTAGCTTTAGCCTCTTTTGATTTTGTATTTTTTACCTGTTGTCTGTGAGATGTGTTTGGGAAAAGCTAAACACTCAAACATGGAAACAAAGGATAAAATACAGAAAACAGTGGATTATCTACATTCATCTCCAGATTGTTTAAGAGGCTGTAGGTGTGGAATAAATGAGACTTTACTTTAAAGAATTATATTCAAACACATATCCTTTTATTTAAATTTTCCAGACCCCTCACTTAAGGAAAGTTAACTAAGCGGACCTCGGTTGATTTTAATGGAGGACCCCTGCTCTAAAGTATCCCTCTGTGAGGGTGGCTCTCAGTGTCTGCCTCTTAGTTTTAGCCCTGCGACTCGCCCTTGTCCAGCCTCAGGCCCAAAGTTGTTGGATAGACTCCAGCCCCATGTGACCCTAATGAGACGAGCGGTAGAAGATCAACCACTGAGTTTTGGATTTTGTATAGTTTTGACAAACAGGAAGTGAGTTTCAGAAAATGTGCTTTAATGTCTGATTTTTGAGGCGTTTTTATTATAAAAAAAATTCAGTTCTCCACATTTCAGTGAAGCAGAATTTGCTCCACTTAGTAGTCAGATTTCTATACATGCACTAACATTTGTATAGCATTTATGTACAAATAAAAAAGTTCCTGTGCAAAACTAAACTCGTAGTTAGGCACTGGTTTGGTATAAAAAAAAGTCAATCGAGAGGGGGTGGTCCTCTCGAATCAATGGTACGACCCGCGGGTCAGGTGCTTCTGCTGGACCTGCTGTGAATCTGTTAATGAGACAGGAGCTGGAGTTAGCCGTGATATGAACGAGGAAGACAGGGGAAGAGTCATGTCTTACTTAAAGGAAAATCAGGGGCTCCAAAACGAAAAGAAAACATTAAAGAAAGAAAGACAAATGAGGGCAAGCAGTTCACTCAATTTTTTGAAAAAAAATGGTGAGCTCCAAATGCATCATCGAGCATTGACATTGTTTTAACATAAATATCTACACCAGGTAGAATAGCATACATTTATGTTCGTACTCTATTTGAATAATATACCAATACTTTATAATATCACACCCTACATATCGAGCATTCAATATATCTGAGTAAATAACCGCGTGAGAAGCAGACGGAGGCAGAGCAACAGACTGCCACAGCTGCGCAGCTTGTCTCCTCTTATGCTGCAGTTCTCCCCAGAGTCAGAAGTTTACACAAAAACATTTCCCTCCAGTGTCAAAATCTAATACCCAAAAACACAGATCGTTAGCGCCTATTTTACCGCATCATTATGCAAATTATCTCGCGCACACTCGTCCCAAAAATCAAAAAATTCTGTGATAATTTATTCTCCCTCAAGTTGTTCCAAACCTGTATGATCTCCCTTCTTCTGCTAAACACAAAAGAAGATATTTTAAAGAAGGTTGGTAATTAAACAGTTGCTGGTCCCCATTGACTTTCATAGACTGAACAGCCTTGCCATATTTTCTGTAGAAAGTCAGCTGGCCAAAAAACTGGACTTTAAAGTGTGCAAATTTGCGCATGAAAAGACCCGCCAATGGGCATTTAGTAAAAACTGACATTATTTAGTTTGTGTTTATTAATGTTCAGACCAAGAGGGACAAGGCGTGCGTCCATTTCGTGGAGTAACCTTGATGTTTCCTATCCCTTGTCCGAACTGTAATACAATACAACGTGGCTCAATGGTCAGTTTCTCTATGTTCTCCACTCCTCTCTGGATGAAACCCCTTCATATCCGTTAAGCAGCGTAGTAGCTCAGTGGGTTGAGAAGTCGTCTTTCAGCCCGAAGGTAGTTGGTTCGATTCCCGCTCTCCCCACAGTTCATACTGTCGTTGTGTCCTTGGGCAAGACACTTAACCCACCTTGCCTCCAGTGACTGTCACACTGGTGATTACTGTAGAACAATGTAAGTCGCTTTGGATAAAAGCGTCTGCCAAATGAATAAATGTAAATGTAAGATGTCGAGTCAGCTCCTCGGATTGTGCGACTCTTTGATGTAATCCTTTAAACTATCACTCACGTCACAGAAGCACAGATTATCAATTCATTATCGATTTAGTCCAAGTTTGGACCTGCTACACCTTTTGTCATCTCAGTAAGTAGTACTTTTGACAATAAAAAAAATATATAATAATCAATGTGTGTGTTTACATTTAAGTGTTTTTATAATAACAATGTAATACCCCACCCATTGGTATCACTATGGTATTTGGCATGGTTTGGACCCAGGGCCCAAAAATTGCTGCTACGCCGCTGCCTATTACAATACATATGTATGTCAGTGTCTGAGGCACCTATACATAACCTGTCAAGAAATAAAATATTAAACTAAACAAAACAACAATTAAACCAATAAGACATATCAATTATAAAAAGTTTATTCATTTATTGTTAATTACACATCTATTGATGCTTAACTATTGTTTTATTGTGAGTTATTATTAAGTGTTACCAAAAAAAGGCTTACAGCGTTTTTTTCATTATTTTTCATAGATTTTTGTTAATATATGGAGACTTCATTTGTGTGATGGTCAGAGAGAACATTCAGGACATTAGTCCTGGTTTATACCTGGTTTAGTGTTAGTTTAGTCTTGGTTTATACCTGGTTTAGTTGTAGTTTAGTCTTGGTTTATACCTGGTTTAGTTGTAGTTTAGTCTTGGTTTATACCGGGTTTAGTTGTAGTTTAGTCCTGGTTTTGGCCTGGTCAGTTCTGAGTCAGTCCTGTTTCAAAGTCTGTACTTATTTATTTAATTCTGAAGCTTATTTCTGGAGATTTGTATTTTAAAATGTCAAATCAATCCAAAATATTTGTGTCAGAAATAAAAACCTTATTGGTTTTGGTGCTTTATTGTTTTTTTTTTGTTCCTTTTTTGTGGTTGTTTTGTTTTTTTGGACATTTCAACCCATTCTCCAAAGCAGCTTTTCTTCCCATTAATTAACTTTTAAAATAATCCAATTGGGAATTTTGTGGCGACCCATTTAAAATCTACAGTTGCCTAGGGTTTGGTGTTTAACCCTGTGTTTGTCCCGGTCCTGGTGCAGGTCTCCCTGATCTGGTCCCAGACCCGTACTACCTCCAGATCGGCACGTACGTCCAGAGAGTCCCCATGTACAACCTGCGCTGTGCGGCCGAGGAGAACTGCCTCGCCTCGTGAGTAAAAGACTAAAGACTCTTATTTACTGCACGTCCCACTTTAACCTTCCAAGCCCTCAGAGGGCTTTAACAGATGAATACAGTCGTCCTCTCCTGAAGCGCTCTGTCCTGTGTCGTCCTCAGTTCCTCTAGTTACTCCCAGGACTACGACACCAGAGTCCTGCTGCGCTTCACTCAGAGAGTCAAGAACCAGGGCACGGCCGACTTCCTGCCCAGTAAACCCCGCTACGCCTTGGAGTGGCACAGCTGTCACAAGTACGTACCATCACATCCTTACAGTTCGAGGAAAAGGTTTCAAAGAAGAGTTTACAGGAAGTCAACACACTCGGAACAGAACCTCAGATACTCCAGATGGACATTCAGCAAAACCAAGAGAACACAGAAACCAAACAGACAGGAACCAGAGACAAAAGGGAAGGGTGTCTGGTTTATCTGAAAAACTACAAACACAACATTCCAGTCCACTTTAAACCTGGGAACACTCTAACACACTTAGTCTAATGCCACAGGTTTATCGTTTCTGCACAGCTGAATAGATGTGTTCCTTCAGGTTCTCGTTTGGAGGCCAACCCCTGGTCGTCCAGAAAGGAGGAAGTCCTGACCGAGAGTCTGTCCCAGGTTAGACCAGACGTGTCCAGGTCCAACTCACTCTCTGGAGGAAAAAACTAATAACAAAACATGACACAAGACATATTTTCAAATCTTTATTCATCCATCAAAAGCTAGATTTAAAAAACAACGCAGCCCCACGTCTGTTGCATCAGGCTGTTTCAGAAACTTGTAAATGTCAGTATATTAATGTGAGTATAATGTTTTGTTTTGTTAATTAACAAATTCCCTCTCATTTGATGTAACTGGTCAGCCACACACGTTCTCTTTATGAAGCTTTGGGAATCTCCTCTTCATCGCGTTTCTTCTTTGTAGAAATCCTGTCCAACCAACTGTATCTACCCTAAAACAGCAGATCTAACTGAGCAGTCCCTCTAATGTGGTCATTTTTAATCTTATCCATCCTATTATAACATTTTTCTCCACCCATTTAAACCTGCTGCACACACCTCTTTCCCACACTTTTACTGCTCTACAGGAAATGCAAAGGACAAAAAGCTTAAATTTGTTACATTTTATTGGTTTAATGTACACACAATCATAAACATGGGGCACAGTTTAAAGAAATTTGCTCAACAAAGTGAGCCACTAATGAGGCCCTAGACACTAGTGTTTGTAAAGAAAGGGGAAGTGCACCTATAGTCAGTATTGGATGTGGCTTTTGGTCTGTATCTAATGATTTGAATGAATGGCTAAGTCTTCTATCTTCTACTTTGACTTTCCAGGACAAAAATCCAATATCATCCTCCCAATAATCAAGTTTACTGTAAAGACTCTAAAGAAAACAATATGGCCTAGGAAGACTGAGCATTGGCTCTAAAGGATGACTGAAAACTCAAAGCTATTAATTTCAAACCAGACTCAGACTCTGTCCTCAACCCTTAAGTCCATTTAGGCCCAATAGTCACCTTTAGCATATCAGTAAACTCTCTGCTGAAGCAGTCATTTACCAAGAAGCTACCAAGGGGAACTATCAGACCAGAAAAGACTTCAAAGTGATTATTGGGAAAGACGGTAAACCCGATTCATCCTCCCTTTTCTTAATTTCTTCTTTTCTTTTCTTGTTTTCTTTGACTTGGTGTCATGTTGGAAAACATGAGCATCCATTTTAGATTTGGCCTGAGCTTCAGTGGCATCACTTTGGGGCACAAGAGATTGTGTTTCTTCATCCTCTGTAACTGGTTTGCTGCAGGAGCTAGTCTCAGAGTCATTCTGGACTTCGGACATGGTGGGTTGAGCGTCCGGGGTCTCACATTCAGCCTCACAGGTTTTTTCCTGAACCACATTAGTCGTCTTGCATGGTGTCTCCTTTGCAATCTGTCCCTCTGTACTTTCAACTTCTTCAACTTCTGTGTGTTTCTGTCCCCTCTTCCTCCTCCGGCTGCCCTGGTTCTTCTTGGCAGTTACAGAGTCTTGGACTGACTCATCTTTGAATGCCATGATTTCTGGCTCCAGCTGGTCTATCTCAGGAAGGGCAGCTGTGTTCACGTGAGCCTCTATCGTAGAGTCATCTTCTACGGTTGCATCTGTTTTTTCTGGCTGATGTGGTTTACTATCCATTCCTTCAGTTTCTACTGAAGGGGTGGAAGGGATAGAAGTAGTTTCCTCTTCAGCCTCTGTGGGTGTGTCTCTGGCCTCTGTTAAATGAGCTGTGGGCTCAGATGGTGTCTCCTTTGAGGCTGTTGTGGTTTTGAAAACTTCATCCACTTGATGTTTCTTCCTCTGTCTCCTCCTTTTCTTCTTGTCCTGGCCGGTGGATCTGACGTCAGGCACTAGTTCATCCTCAAATGGGACAATTACAGGCTCCAGTGTCTCAGTGTCTTCCTGGGTTTCCCCAGATTGGGCCACTCCACTGGATGTAGGTTCAGCCTGTGTGCAATTGATCATGTCAAGCTCTGCGAAAGATGTTTGGGGTTCAGCCATTCCATTGAAGGTCACAGTTAGTGGCTCTTCTGTAACATGTGCCTCCTTCTCAGAGTCAGACTGAGTCTCTACAGCAGCTGTTTGAGCCTCAGAAAGTTCAGCTTGTGATTCTAAAGCTTCATAGTCGACCACAGCAGTCAAAGTGAAGTCACCGTCATTGGTGGTGGTCACAGTATTCTCACTTTCATTCTCTGTGGATTCGTCCTGAGCTCCTGTGAGTTGGACCATGTGCTCAGACAGCGTTGAGTTGTTAATTTCTTGCTCCAGAGGTGTGTTCAGAGGACCAGCCAGTACGATGTTAGACTCGACTGGTCTGTCTCCAGTGACATGAGCCTCTGTGTCAGAGTCTTCTTGGATTTCGACGGGGGATTGGGCTGGTTTAGTGTTACTCACTGTGGTCTCAGCCTCAAAAGATTTGTCCTTGGCCTCAATAAAAGGGACCACTTTAACTGAGAGCTCCATCTGTGTCTCGTCTTCACTTTGTGCGTCCGTACCCTCCAAAATTACCACTTGATGATCTTTTCTGCGTCTTCTCCTTTCCTTCTTTTCCTCAAAGGTTGTGTCCTTGGCCTCAATAAAAGGGACAGCTTTAACTGTGCACTCCATCTGTGTCTCCTTTTCACTTTTTGCATCTTTACCCTTTAAATCTACCACTTGATGATTCTTTCTCTGTCTTCTCATTTCCTTCCTTTCCTTTTTTGTAGGTTTGTGGTGATCTTTCTTTATCTGTCTTTTCTGTTCCTCCTCGTCCTGGCAGCCAGAGTCTTGAACAATTTCATCCTTAATCGGGACAATCTCAAGCTCTGACTTGAGGTCAGCCTGGGCTGCGTCAGATTGGGCCACGCCATTTGATTTAGTTTCAGCCTGTGTTGGGTTGAGTATTTCAAGGTCTTTCTCAGAGTCAGACTGAGTCGCTACAGCATTTGTTTGAGCCTCATCAATTTGAGGCTCACAAGATTCAGTTTGAGACAGAATATCTTTATCCTCAACCACTGCAGTGAAGATGGCGGTTTCAGAGGCTTCTTGGATTTCGACGGGGGATTGAGTTGATTCAGTTTTTCCCACTGTGGTCTCACCTTCAGCATCAGAAGATTTGGTCTCGATAAAAGGGACCTCCATCATAGTCTCCTTTTCAGTTTGTACATCTGAACCCTCCATTTCTTTAAATACTTTCTCCCTCCGTCTCCTCCTTTTCCTCTTGTCCTTGCTCGCAGATTTGAAGTCATTCACTATTTCATCCTTGATTGGGACGATAACAGGTTCCAGTGGCTCTGTGTTTTCCTGGGAATCCCCACATTTGGCCTCTCCATTGAATGTTGTGTCGGCCTGTAAGGATTCTATGATTTCAGGCTCCAGAAGGGTTGCTGGAAGATCAGCCGATCCATTGTGGAGGTCGACTGCTGGCTCTCCTGCGATGTTAACCTCCATCTCACAATCCCCTTGGTCTACTGTGGCTTCTAGGGTCTCTTGTATTTCCAAATAATTAAATTTAATAAGCTAATTGCAGCTGACACAACAAACAGTGATAGTTTTTTATTTTTCTAAATTCTTTTTCACATTAAAACTAAAAACACAACAAGAGTTTGTGTTAAATATTTGTGTCCACCTGTTGTAGGACTCACAGCTGTAGACCTAGTTAAATTAGGGTTTAACAAACTGTGTTTTATATCTATCTATCTATCTATCTATCTATCTATCTATCTATCTATCTATCTATCTATCTATCTATCTATCTATCTCTATATCTATATATATCTATATATATATATATATATATATAATACCTTTTAATCTTGTTAGACCTAAAATCAATTAAATGAATTAGTTTAAAATAATTTAGTTTAGTTTAAAATAATTAGTTTTCAGAGGAAGTTTTGTTATTTTTTTATTTTGAGATCTGTAGCATCACATTTGAAATGTGAAGTGCATAAATTGTGCATAAAGTTGTAAACATTTATGTTGTCTATGTTCTATTGTGAATAACATATTGGCTCTTCTTCTTCTGCTGCTGTTCCCTGCAGCAGCCTCCAGCACTACACTCCAGGGTTTATACACTTCTTCAACCGTCCTGCCTTATGTCCTCCTCAGAGCCTCACTGTGTTATGTTTTAACCTCACTCTAACGTTCTTAAACCAGGACCTGCCTGAACTCTCTCCTCCTGTGTGTTTCTCTGCAGGTGACGGTGAACCCTCGGCAGCAGGTCCCCGAGTCCAACTTCAACAACAACGTCGCTCGCTGTAACGTGCACTACACTGGCACGGCCGTGCACGTGTCCGGCTGCAGCATGAGCTCGTGAGAAGTGGCAGTTCTGGTGCGGAGACAGATTGGAGTTCCAGATGAAGAGTTATCGACTGGAGCCGGATGCACTGGACGCTCTCCTGTCGATGATTAACCTCTAGAGGCTGTCAGGCAAATGGCTGGGGCCGAATCGATGACGTGCTCCGTCACACTGACCACTTCTGCTAATGATAACAAGCTCATTATCTGCTCAGCGCCAGCGACGCATTATTTATTCAGTGGCTTTATTTTGTGAAGTTTAATGACTGCTTCCTCCAGACCTTTTCTTAATGTTAACAGCCACATGGTGCAGGTCGCTCACATCGATTCAGATTCACACCAGAGTTAACTGTTTCAGAGAGGATCATCAGTGTTAATCTCACCTTCTTCACTGTCTCTATGGTCTGACTTCATCAGTTCATCTTCATCTGTTAGAGATTTATAAAAGATACATTAGACTTTTGCATTAGTCAAGCACATGTTGTAGACCCTGAGAGTCCAAAGACATGCATGTATAGGTTAATTGGCAATTCTAACTGTGTCCCTAGTGAAAGAGGACCCCCTCGAAAATAAGATGATTTATCTCAAGGATTATTCCTCACAAAAAAATGTATTCTTAGACCACTATTGGGAGACAAAGTTTCAAGATGGCGCCGCTATGTTTGGCTGGCCACTTGCTCGTCTGGTTTCTAGTATTTGTTTTCGCGATAGTCTCGCCGCTCACTGTTTACGACCGCTCCACGCTGCTGGAATTGCGTCTTACAACTCATCGCCTGTTAAACTCACAGTCCTTTAAACCTCCACCACCACTGTTTTCATTAATCCCCCCTTTCCTGAGACGCCCTGTCTGTCTGCTACCAGGCAGTAAGCGTCGCAGAAAGCGCGGCCGGAGAGGTGGACTTCATGTCAGGCTGAGGATTTACCTGGATTCGTTGTCGCTGAGGGGTGGAAATCGGTCAGGAGTTGGCTGCGCTGGAGGATCGCGGGAATGCTACCGTGGCTTCGGCCGGTTGGCCCCTACACTGGCGTCCTTTCTCCGTTTTCCGCCGGGTTGGAACATCTACCCGGGGTTGCGTTCAGGAAAACCTCTGTCTGATTCCCTGTCTGTCATCGCCACCTGTCATCAACTTGACTACGCTCCACTTGGCACTTTGCAATACCAGATCACTCAATAACAAGACATTTGTCCTCAATGATTTCATTTCCTCTCACAATCTGGATTTGTTTTTTCTCACCGAAACCTGGCTTCCCCCAGGTGACGTTAGTGCCTTCTCGGAGCTCCTCCTCTGGCTACCTCTACCTAAACTCCCGCGGCAATCGGGTAGGGCGGGGATAGCTACCGTACACAGACAGTCCCTGAAGTGTCGCCAGCTGTCCACTGGAGAGTATTCCAGCTTTGAGCTGCAAGCTTTCATACTCACACTACCCAGTCCTATTTTATGTGCAGTAATCTACAGGCCCAAATTAAATAAGGTTTTCTTAACTGAGTTCTCAGAGTTCCTAACAGAATTTCTGGCAAAGTTTGATAACATTTTAATTTGTGGTGATTTTAACATTCATGTTTGCTGCCCTTCTGACAAACCTGCGAATGATTTTAAGGCACTTTTAGCTTCATTAGATCTGGTTCAGTCTATATCTGGTCCTACACATAGGTTAGGTCACACTCTTGACCTTATCATCTCACGTGGGGTGATTGTGTCAGCTTGTGAGGTTGTGGACTTTCCCATCTCTGACCATTCCCTCATACTGTTTGACATTTGTGCCGTTTCACCAGAGCCTACAATTGCTGCCCCTCATCATCGTCGCATCATCACCTCATCTACTGTTGAAGATTTTGTTGCTCTATTCTCTGTTTCTGATCTTGCTTCCATTGAGTTAGCATCACCTCTCTGCCCGGACCTTTTCATTTCCTCCTTCAACACCATCTGCTCCCAGATTATGGACTCTGTTGCACCCGTTAAGGTGAAGTTGTCTAACGGTCCTCGTGACCCTGGCTCAATGATACAACTAGGGCCCTTAAGCGACAATGTAGACAGTGTGAGCGAAAATGGAAGAAGGACAGCTTACGGGTGTCGTTGGAGATGTTTAGAGACAGTCTGGCCACATATCAGAGAGCACTGAAGGAAGCTAAAGGACAATACCTCTCCCTTCTCATCAACAGAAATAGCCATCGCCCTGGAATTTTATTTAACACTATTAATTCTGTTATTAATCCGGTGTCTGTTGCCTTGAATAATGTCTCTGAAAATACATGCAATGCATTCAAGCAATACTTTGTGGACAAGGTTTTGGCTGTTAGGCAAACCATTACTCAATACTCCGCTGTTGCCATGCCGTCTTGTGCGGCACAATGTGTGCTAGAGAACTTTGAGGCAGTTACTCTTGTGGACCTCAAAAAAGCTGTCCTCGAATTGAAGTCTACTACCTGCCCGCTAGACGCTGTTCCTGCAAGGATTCTGAAGGAGGCTGTTGACATCATTGGTCCCTGCCTTGTCTCCTTCATAAACAGCTGTCTTATTTCGGTACTGTTCCTACAGCTCTCAAACATGCCATTATCAGACCGTTGCTTAAGAAACCCAATCTAGACCCCTCCATACTATCTAACTTCCGCCTATCTCTCATCTATCATTTCTGTCAAAGCTGATGGAGAAGCTTGTTTTCGCCCAGCTCCAGGCTCATCTGCAACTGCACAGCATTTGTGATACATTCCAGTCGGGTTTCAGGACCAGACATAGCACTGAATCTGCGTTACTGAGGGTGCATAATGACATTCTTGAAACACTGGACAGAAAAAGTTCTATGGTTCTGGTTTTACTGGACCTTACCGCTGCATTTGACACCGTGGATCATGATATTCTCATCTCTCGTCTTCAACATGTTGCTGGTTTGCAGAAAGCGGTGCTGAAGTGGTTCTCCTCATACCTCACTAATAGATCTTTTTCAGTAATGCTCAATGACTTTTCCTCCTCAGTTGCCCCTTTGTCATCTGGAGTGCCACAGGGTTCCATTCTCGGTCCTATTTTATTTTCACTCTACATGCTGCCACTTGGTCAACTCATCTCCAGACACAATGTTCATTTTCATTTCTACGCCGATGACCTCCAGATCTACCTTCCTGTGATTCTGAGTAATCGTTCGGCACTGGATCCTCTCCATAATTGTCTTCAGGACATCAAACAGTGGCTTTCTCAGAATTTCCTTCATTTAAACGAAGGAAAGACTGAGTACATCCTTTTCAGCCCGGATTCATCCAACAGTGTTTTTAACTTTGGCCCCATGACACCTCAGTTTGCTCCGTCTGTGCGTAACCTGGGTGTTATTTTGGACAAAACTTAAAGTTTGATAAACAGATTGGGGCAGTAGTGAAGGCAAGTTTTTACCAGTTACGACTTCTTAGTAAGGTTAAATATTTTTGTCCAGAGCCGACCTTGAAAAAGCAATTCATGCCTTCATCAGTTCGAGGATCGACTACTGTAATGCCCTCTACACTGGACTCAATACATCACTCATCAATCGCCTTCAACTGGTGCAAAACGCAGCCGCACGCCTTCTCTCCAATACATCTAGACGGTCACACATCACCCCTGTCCTCCGCTCGCTTCACTGGCTCCCAGTGCAGTTTAGGTGGAGTATAAAGTCCTGCTGTTTGTGTTCAAGGCCATCCATGGTTTGGCCCCAGTATACCTCACTGACTTAATAAAAATATATCAGCCAACCAGAACACTTCGCTCTTCTGAGCACATTTCTCTGGTGACTCCTACATACAGGTATAAAAAGTTTAAAGGCCGGTCATTTAGCGTTCAAGGACCAAAGTTGTGGAATGCACTTCCTGTGCACCTCCGCAACATCACTGTGCTGAGTGTTTTTAAAGCACACCTGAAAACTTATTTCTTTTCTAACCAAGAATTTTAAGACAGAGCGTCAGACTTGTTCCTGTTTCCATCTGTTTCTTTTGTTTTCTTAATGTTGTCTTTTGTTTTCTTGGAAAGCGCCTTGTGCACCTTTTGGCTGTTGTAAGGCGCTATATAAATAATATTTGATTGATTGATTGATTGACTAATACAGGTTTTAGATGGATCTGAACAAGTTGTCCGTTGGATTTGAACAGGGTTGAGGTGATCTAATGAGGCTTTATGATTTAAAGGTGCAGGTTGCTGTTGAAATGGGGCTTGATGTGTGTCTGACACACAACAGAATCATTTTCCCTGTTTCTACCTGGCGCTGGTGCTGAAGTTAAACCGTGTTGTTTTATAAAGGCTCACAAATAGCCTCATTCGTTGTTCAACATTGTTGAGAGGATACCTTTAGACATAGATGTCATTTCTTTGCAAAATATAGCAAAGATGTTGCAATGTTATTTTTTTGATAACATCCAGCTAACCTGACTGTGACACAGCTCCAGGCCTGTCAGAGCTGAACCATCATTGGACACGAGTCGTGTCCAATGATGGTTCAGAACCCCAGTCTTAGTGTCTGCTGCCCACCAGAGGGCAGCAGACACTAAGACTGAGTTCTGAGAGGATGTGAACATGGCCTGGATATCTTTAGAATTTGATCAAATGACCACAGGTTACAGCTTGGCCTCAGTCTGATGCTTATGGCCTGTTTAAGCCTCTTCTGTGTCATTTTCTGTTTTGCAGTGTTTGTTTTTCTTTAGTCCCTGAGTTTGTCACAAGAACAGAAAGAACAGAGGAAAGAACTGACCAGCTGCTGATACTGTGTTTTTCACTGGTTTTTAGTTCTGCTGTATTTTGGAGCTCAGTGCAGCGTGATGCTGAGGTCAGCCAGTCGGAGCAGGTGAGTTCCAGTCGGAGCAGGTGAGTTTCAGCCGGAGCAGTGAGATCCAGCCGGAGCAGGTGAGTTCCAACCCGGAGCAGTGAGTTCCAGTCGGAGCAGGTGAGTTTCAGCCGGAGCAGTGAGATCCAGCCGGAGCAGTGAGTTCCAGTCGGAGCAGGTGAGTTCCAGTCGGAGCAGGTGAGTTCCAGTCGGAGCAGTGAGATCCAGCCGGAGCAGGTGAGTTCCAGTCGGAGCAGTGAGTTCCAGTCGGAGCAGTGAGTTCCAGTCGGAGCAGGTGAGTTTCAGCCGGAGCAGTGAGTTCCAGCCGGAGCAGGTGAGTTCCATTCGGAGCAGGTGAGTTTCAGCCGGAGCAGTGAGTTCCAGCCGGGCAGGTGAGTTCCAGTCGGAGCAGGTGAGTTCCAGCCAGAGCAGGTGAGTTCCAGTCGGAGCAGTGAGTTCCAGTCGGAGCAGGTGAGTTCCAGTCGGAGCAGGTGAGTTCCAGTCGGGCAGGTGAGTTTCAGTCGGAGCAGGTGAGTTCCAGTCGGAGCAGTGAGTTCCAGTCGGAGCAGGTGAGTTCCAGTCGGAGCAGTGAGTTCCAGTCGGAGCAGGTGAGTTCCAGTCGGAGCAGGTGAGTTCCAGTCGGAGCAGTGAGTTCCAGTCGGGCAGGTGAGTTCCAGTCGGAGCAGTGAGTTCCAGTCGGAGCAGTGAGTTCCAGTCGGAGCAGGTGAGATCCAGTCGGAGCAGGTGAGTTCCAGTCGGAGCAGGTGAGTTCCAGTCGGAGCAGGTGAGTTTCAGCCGAGCAGTGAGTTTCAGCCGAGCAGTGAGTTCCAGTCGGAGCAGTGAGTTCCAGTCGGAGCAGGTGAGTTTCAGCCGGAGCAGTGAGTTTCAGCCGAGCAGGTGAGTTTCAGCCGGAGCAGTGAGTTCCAGTCGGAGCAGGTGAGTTCCAGTCGGAGCAGTGAGTTCCAGTCGGAGCAGTGAGTTCCAGTCGGAGCAGGTGAGTTTCAGCCGGAGCAGGTGAGTTTCAGCCGGAGCAGTGAGTTCCAGTCGGAGCAGTGAGTTCCAGTCGGAGCAGGTGAGTTCCAGCCGGGGCAGGTGAGTTCCAGTCGGAGCAGGTGAGTTCCAGCCGGAGCAGTGAGTTCCAGCCGGAGCAGGTGAGTTCCAGCCGGAGCAGGTGAGTTCCAACCCGGAGCAGTGAGTTCCAGTCGGAGCAGTGAGTTCCAGTCGGAGCAGTGAGTTCCAGTCGGAGCAGGTGAGTTTCAGCCGGAGCAGTGAGTTTCAGCCGGAGCAGTGAGTTCCAGGTGAGTTTATTTACCTCATAGCCTTAAATAAAACAGGTTCGGGCTGCGGGCTGTGGAGTGATGCTGAGAGCACAGGTGTGAGCGCAGTGGAGTATTTTAGGTTTTGTTGGGATGAGACGGCCATTTTATTTATCATTAAAACTCCCATACAAACATTGTCGGATCTGGTTCAACCCAATAGGTTGTGCACATTAATGAGCTTAACACATTAATAAAACTGCCATCTTTAAAAACACCTCCAGCTGCCCCCACAAAACTTAAAATGAGACCCCAGCATTTGTATCAGTTTGTTTTGTAGATGGTATAAAGCCAGAGAAGTTACTGAGTGTTGTGAGTTACACAGGTGGGCAGCATAGAGGTGTGATGGATAAAACTGTCATTTCAAAACTTCCCTCTCGGTCAAAACGTTTTTCTAAGGGGCCCTTGAATAGACTTAGTTAAAGACAATAGACCCTTTGACTGTCTCTAAACAACATGAGCTGAGGAAGCTGACCTCAGGGCCTCAGAGCAGCAGCTGACTGGTTACATGTGTGTGCTGACAGTGAGAGGGTACAGAACATTAGAGAGCCTCTGTATTTATACCAGCATTTCCTTAACCTTTGAGGATCACAAGGTCAACCCTAGGAGGTTTGTTATAGAGTTAGGAAAGTATCAACAGTGATATTTACACAATTTAACCTCGGCAGGAAACAACAGGGGAAGTTATGTTATGCGCAGCGGCTTAATAAAGACCACAATTCCACAAAATGGTCAACTACAAGCCCCTTATCGTCCACCAAGCGAGGAGTGAGAGGGTTAGGTCAGCACACAGCCCTAAAGTTTCAAATCAACTTAAGATAGAGGCAGCCTATCAGAGTTTACTTATAGAACTCAAAAAAGAGTGAGCTCCATAGTTCAACAGAGCCCAGGGCCTTGTATTACACTGGACTGTGCAGCCTTTGAGGGGCCTCTTCAAACGGCAGGCCCCCTCCACTATAAAGCCTCCAGATTATGAACTAAAGCAGAGAGACCCTCTCAACCCCCCCATACAGCAGGCTCCTCTGTGGAACATATACCCTTCCAACACAAATGACATAAGAAAACTGCTGTCGAAGTTTCCTCTTTCTAAAATGATTTCAGCTGCGGGGGAGCGGGGGATGTGCTCTGGTTCCCGTCTGGCAGTGGTCTGTGTGAGCCACTGGTGCCCTCCGACGAAAACACACACACACTTTCCATTTGTTCTGATTAAGAGCAGGTGGGCTCACGTATTTTCATACACAGCTCAAAGATCCCTTCTTCATGTGATTCAGACATTTTGGATGAACAGCATTCAGGAATCAAAGTAAGTCTGATACAGGAGTCAGAGTTTCAGTCTGATACAAGAGGAAAATTAGACCTTTCCTATCAGAGCACTCTACACAAATCTAGGCTCTTGTCTTGTCCAAACTGCATTATTGCAATGCTCTTCTGGCTGGACTCCTGCTGCACAACCAAACCTCTGCAGCTGATCCAGAATGCAGCAGCAAGAGTGGTCTTTAAAGAACCAAAGAGAGCACGTAACTCCTCTCTTCATGAGTTACACTGACTCCTCTCTTCATTAGTTACACTGGCTCCTCTCTTCATTAGTTACACTGACTCCTCTCTTCATTAGTTACACTGACTCCTCTCTTCATGAGTTACACTGACTCCTCTCTTCATTAGTTACACTGACTCCTCTCTTCATTAGTTACACTGGCTCCTCTCTTCATGAGGTTACACTGACTCCTCTCTTCATGAGTTACACTGACTCCTCTCTTCATTAGTTACACTGGCTCCTCTCTTCATGAGTTACACTGACTCCTCTCTCCATTAGTTACACTGACTCCTCTCTTCATTAGTTACACTGACTCCTCTCTTCATTAGTTACACTGACTCCTCTCTTCATTAGTTACACTGACTCCTCTCTTCATTATTTACACTGACTCCTCTCTTCATTAGTTACACTGACTCCTCTCTTCATGAGTTACACTGACTCTTCTCTTCATAAGTTACACTGACTCCTCTCTTCATTAGGTTACACTGACTCCTCTCTTCATTAGTTACACTGGCTCCTCTCTTCATTAGTTACACTGACTCCTCTCTTCATTAGTTACACTGACTCCTCTCTTCATTAGTTACACTGACACCTCTCTTCATTAGTTACACTGACTCCTCTCTTCATTAGTTACACTGGCTCCTCTCTTCGTTAGTTACACTGACTCCTCTCTTCATGAGTTACACTGACTCTTCTCTTCATAAGTTACACTGACTCCTCTCTTCATTAGTTACACTGACTCCTCTCTTCATTAGTTACACTAACTCCTCTCTTCATTAGTTACACTGGCTCCTCTCTTCATTAGTTACACTGACTCCTCTCTTCATTAGTTACACTGACTCCTCTCTTCATTAGTTACACTGACTCCTCTCTTCATGAGTTACACTGACTCTTCTCTTCATTAGTTACACTGACTCCTCTCTTTATTAGTTACACTGACACCTCTCTTCATTAGTTACACTGACTCCTCTCTTCATTAGTTACACTGACTCCTCTCTTCATTAGTTACACTGACTCCTCTCTTCATTAGTTACACTGACTCCTCTCTTCATTAGTTACACTGACTCCTCTCTTCATTAGTTACACTGACTCCTCTCTTCATGAGTTACACTGACTCCTCTCTCCATTAGTTACACTGGCTCCTCTCTTCATTAGTTACACTGACTCCTCTCTTCGTTAGTTACACTGACTCCTCTCTTCATTAGTTACACTGACTCTTCTCTTCATTAGTTACACTGACTCCTCTCTTCATTAGTTACACTGACTCCTCTCTTCATTAGTTACACTGACTCCTCTCTTCATTAGTTACACTGACTCTTTTCATTAGTTACACTGGCTCCTCTCTTCATTAGTTACACTGACTCCTCTCTTCATTAGTTACACTGACTCCTCTCTTCGTTAGTTACACTGACTCCTCTCTTCATTAGTTACACTGACTCCTCTCTTCATAAGTTACACTGACTCCTCTCTTCATTAGTTACACTGACTCCTCTCTTCATTAGTTACACTGACTCCTCTCTTCATAAGTTACACTGACTCCTCTCTTCGTTAGTTACACTGACTCCTCTCTTCATTAGTTACACTGACTCCTCTCTTCATAAGTTACACTGACTCCTCTCTTCATTAGTTACACTGACTCCTCTTTTCATTAGTTACACTGGCTCCTCTCTTCATTAGTTACACTGACTCCTCTCTTCATTAGTTACACTGACTCCTCTCTTCGTTAGTTACACTGACTCCTCTCTTCATTAGTTACACTGACTCCTCTCTTCATTAGTTACACTGACTCCTCTCTTCATTAGTTACACTGACTCCTCTCTTCATGAGTTACACTGACTCCTCTCTCCATTAGTTACACTGACTCCTCTCTTCATTAGTTACACTGACTCCTCTCTTCATTAGTTACACTGACTCCTCTCTTCATGAGTTACACTGACTCCTCTCTTCATTAGTTACACTGACTCCTCTCTTCATTAGTTACTCTGACTCCTCTCTTCATTAGTTACACTGACTCTCTTCATTAGTTACACTGACTCCTCTCTTCATGAGTTACACTGACTCCTCTCTTCATTAGTTACACTGACTCCTCTCTTCATGAGGTTACACTGACTCCTCTCTTCATTAGTTACACTGACTCCTCTCTTCATTAGTTACACTGACTCCTCTCTTCATTAGTTACACTGGCTCCTCTCTTCATTAGTTACACTGACTCCTCTCTTCATTAGTTACACTGACTCCTCTCTTCATTAGTTACACTGGCTCCTCTCTTCATTAGTTACACTGGCTCCTCTCTTCATTAGTTACACTGACTCCTCTCTTCATTAGTAACACTGACTCCTCTCTCCATTAGTTACACTGACTCCTCTCTTCATTAGTTACACTGACTCCTCTCTTCATTAGTTACACTGACTCTCTTCATTAGTTACACTGACTCCTCTCTTCATGAGTTACACTGACTCCTCTCTTCATTAGTTACACTGACTCCTCTCTTCATTAGTTACACTGGCTCCTCTCTCCATTAGTTACACTGACTCCTCTCTTCATTAGTTACACTGACTCCTCTCTTCATTAGTTACACTGACTCTCTTCATTAGTTACACTGACTCCTCTCTTCATTAGTTACACTGACTCCTCTCTTCATTAGTTACACTGGCTCCTCTCTCCATTAGTTACACTGACTCCTCTCTTCATTAGTTACACTGACTCCTCTCTTCATTAGTTACACTGACTCCTCTCTTCATTAGTTACACTGACTCCTCTCTTCATTAGTTACACTGGCTCCTCTCTTCATTAGTTACACTGGCTCCTCTCTCCATGAGGTTACACTGGCTCCTCTCTTCATTAGTTACACTGACTCCTCTCTTCATTAGTTACACTGGCTCCTCTCTTCATTAGTTACACTGACTCCTCTCTTCATGAGTTACACTGACTTCTCTCTTCATTAGTTACACTGACTCCTCTCTTCATTAGTTACACTGGCTCCTCTCTCCATGAGGTTACACTGGCTCCTCTCTTCATTAGTTACACTGACTCCTCTCTTCATTAGTTACACTGACTCCTCTCTTCATGAGGTTACACTGGCTCCTCTCTTCATTAGTTACACTGACTCCTCTCTTCATGAGGTTACACTGACTCCTCTCTTCATGAGGTTACACTGACTCCTCTCTTCATTAGTTACACTGACTCCTCTCTTCATGAGGTTACACTGACTCCTCTCTTCATTAGTTACACTGACTCCTCTCTTCATTAGTTACACTGACTCCTCTCTCCATTAGTTACACTGGCTCCTCTCTTCATTAGTTACACTGACTCCTCTCTTCATTAGTTACACTGACTCCTCTCTTCATGAGGTTACACTGACTCCTCTCTTCATTAGTTACACTGACTCCTCTCTTCATGAGGTTACACTGGCTCCTCTCTTCATTAGTTACACTGACTCCTCTCTTCATGAGTTACACTGACTCCTCTCTCCATTAGTTACACTGACTCCTCTCTTCATTAGTTACACTGACTCCTCTCTTCATTAGTTACACTGGCTCCTCTCTTCATTAGTTACACTGACTCCTCTCTTCATTAGTTACACTGACTCCTCTCTTCATTAGTTACACTGACTCCTCTCTTCATTAGTTACACTGACTCCTCTCTTCATGAGGTTACACTGACTCCTCTCTTCATGAGGTTACACTGACTCCTCTCTTCATTAGTTACACTGACTCCTCTCTTCATGAGGTTACACTGACTCCTCTCTTCATTAGTTACACTGACTCCTCTCTTCATTAGTTACACTGACTCCTCTCTTCATTAGTTACACTGACTCCTCTCTTCATTAGTTACACTGACTCCTCTCTCCATGAGGTTACACTGACTCCTCTCTTCATGAGGTTACACTGACTCCTCTCTCCATGAGGTTACACTGACTCCTCTCTTCATTAGTTACACTGACTCCTCTCTTCATTAGTTACACTGACTCCTCTCTTCATGAGGTTACACTGACTCCTCTCTTCATTAGTTACACTGACTCCTCTCTTCATTAGTTACACTGACTCCTCTCTTCATGAGGTTACACTGACTCCTCTCTTCATGAGTTACACTGACTCCTCTCTTCATTAGTTACACTGACTCCTCTCTTCATTAGTTACACTGACTCCTCTCTTCATGAGGTTACACTGACTCCTCTCTTCATTAGTTACACTGACTCCTCTCTTCATTAGTTACACTGACTCCTCTCTTCATTAGTTACACTGACTCCTCTCTCCATGAGGTTACACTGACTCTCTTCATTAGTTACACTGGCTCCTCTCTTCATTAGTTACACTGGCTCCTCTCTTCATGAGTTACACTGGCTCCTCTCTTCATTAGTTACACTGACTCCTCTCTCCATGAGGTTACACTGACTCCTCTCTTCATGAGGTTACACTGACTCCTCTCTCCATGAGGTTACACTGACTCCTCTCTTCATTAGTTACACTGACTCCTCTCTTCATTAGTTACACTGACTCCTCTCTTCATGAGGTTACACTGACTCCTCTCTTCATTAGTTACACTGACTCCTCTCTTCATTAGTTACACTGACTCCTCTCTTCATGAGTTACACTGACTCCTCTCTTCATTAGTTACACTGACTCTTCTCTTCATGAGTTACACTGACTCCTCTCTTCATTAGTTACACTGACTCCTCTCTTCATTAATTACACTGACTCCTCTCTCCATGAGGTTACACTGGCTCCTCTCTTCATTAGTTACACTGACTCCTCTCTTCATTAGTTACACTGACTCCTCTCTTCATTAGTTACACTGACTCCTCTCTTCATTAGTTACACTGGCTCCTCTCTTCATGAGGTTACACTGACTCCTCTCTTCATTAGTTACACTGGCTCCTCTCTTCATGAGGTTACACTGGCTCCTCTCTTCATTAGTTACACTGACTCCTCTCTCCATGGGGTTACACTGGCTCCTCTCTTCATTAGTTACACTGGCTCCTCTCTTCATTAGTTACACTGACTCCTCTCTTCATGAGTTACACTGACTCCTCTCTTAATTAGTTACACTGACTCCTCTCTTCATTAGTTACACTGACTCCTCTCTTCATTAGTTAGACTGACTCCTCTCTTCATGAGGTTACACTGACTCCTCTCTTCATTAGTTACACTGACTCCTCTCTTCATTAGTTACACTGGCTCCTCTCTTCATTAGTTACACTGACTCCTCTCTTCATTAGTTACACTGACTCCTCTCTTCATTAGTTACACTGACTCCTCTCTCCATTAGTTACACTGACTCCTCTCTTCATTAGTTACACTGACTCCTCTCTTCATTAGTTACACTGACTCCTCTCTTCATTAGTTACACTGACTCCTCTCTTCATTAGTTACACTGGCTCCTCTCTTCATTAGTTACACTGACTCCTCTCTTCATGAGGTTACACTGACTCCTCTCTTCATGAGGTTACACTGACTCCTCTCTTCATTAGTTACACTGACTCCTCTCTTCATGAGGTTACACTGACTCCTCTCTTCATTAGTTACACTGACTCCTCTCTTCATTAGTTACACTGACTCCTCTCTCCATTAGTTACACTGACTCCTCTCTTCATGAGGTTACACTGACTCCTCTCTTCATTAGTTACACTGACTCCTCTCTTCATGAGGTTACACTGGCTCCTCTCTTCATTAGTTACACTGACTCCTCTCTTCATGAGGTTACACTGACTCCTCTCTTCATGAGGTTACACTGACTCCTCTCTTCATTAGTTACACTGACTCCTCTCTTCATGAGGTTACACTGACTCCTCTCTTCATTAGTTACACTGACTCCTCTCTTCATTAGTTACACTGACTCCTCTCTCCATTAGTTACACTGACTCCTCTCTTCATGAGGTTACACTGACTCCTCTCTTCATGAGGTTACACTGACTCCTCTCTTCATTAGGTTACACTGGCTCCTCTCTTCATTAGTTACACTGACTCCTCTCTTCATTAGTTACACTGACTCCTCTCTTCATGAGTTACACTGACTCCTCTCTTCATTAGTTACACTGACTCCTCTCTTCATTAGTTACACTGACTCCTCTCTTCATTAGTTACACTGACTCCTCTCTTCATGAGTTACACTGACTCCTCTCTTCATTAGTTACACTGACTCCTCTCTTCATGAGTTACACTGACTCCTCTCTTCATGAGGTTACACTGACTCCTCTCTTCATGAGTTACACTGACTCCTCTCTTCATGAGTTACACTGGCTCCTGTTGAGGCCCCCATCAAGTTCAAAGCTATGCTCTTGACCTACAAGACCACCACTGGCTCCGCCCCCTCATATCTTCACTCACTGATACAGACCTATGTCCTACCAGATCCCTGCGCTCTGCAAATGAACGTCTGGTGGTACCATCCCAAAAAGGAAAAAAATCACTGTCACGCACTTGCTCTGGATTTGTTCCACATTGGAGGAATGAGCTACTGCTGCTACAAGATCAGCAGATTCTGTAGCCATTTTTAAAAAACGCTTGAAAAATCATCTCTTCCATCAACACCTGACTGACAAAGACTGAACTCTACTTCCTTTCTATTTATTTCTTTTCTTAAAAAAAAAAAGTCCTTCTCCTGACGTCCATCACCTTCTCCTTGGTCTCACTGGTGTTTATTTGCAGGGTGTTGAGCCCACACCGGTCGATAAAGTCCATAGTGACTGGCCTAAATGCTTACCATCAGTTCAGTCTTTGACTCCCAGTTTTCTCTTGCATTAGAACTATTGTAAAGTTACATTAGTTGTTCCCAAAGTGCCCCAGAGTCAGAGCCATAAGTCATCAGCGGAGGACGACGTTTGCAGAGCACAGCACCTTCTGCAGGTGCGTCTGTCACAGAGAGGATGTCGGGCCGAGCTGCAGATGGAGCAGGTGTTTGTTTTGGAGCTGGCCTCAGCGCTGTGGTCTGTCCCAGATTTACGGGGCGCTCAGAGCAGGGTAACCTCAAATATTCTGCTGCCCCTGTCTGCTCGGACCAAGAAGATTAAAACCAGGACGAGGAGAGTCGACCGCAGCAGGAAAAATGTGTGGTTCACTGTTTAAAGCTCTGACAGAGCTAACATCACACTCAGACCCAACAGCACCAACAAGCCTGGATTTAAAATTATCATAGTCTAAACAGTAAATTACTAAGTGTAAAGTTAGAGTAGATAATTACATAGAGGAGCAGACTTCAACTTGGGACAGTCTTTTTCTGTCTTCACTGAGCGCTACAGCCTGTCCAGCCAAACTCATTCTTTTATCTATTCTTTATCTTACTCTGGCACCTGTTGGTTTTATCTGTGTTTCCAGAAGGGACCAATCAGAATTTATATACAGTACCAACATCTGCAGAATAAACCGCCTCTGGACCAAACTTACGACCAATGAAAGAAACAGCATCACATCAGAATACACACATTTACATCAACACTGAGAAGGATCATTAATCACCTACAAAAACAGATCTCAATTCAAGCATTCACTTAATATTTTGGTAAAAAAAAATTGGACAACATAAAATGACATCAAGTATTACATGAGATCCTGAAAGAAATGACGCTAAAAATAAACCCATGTGTCTTTGTTTAGTTTGAAGCTGTTCTGATTCTGTTCTGAGACACTTTGAAGCCACTGTTCAAAGAATGCCTCATGTTCCTGAAGGAAAAGATTATTTTAGCAACAAAACAACCAAGTGGCCAATCGTCTGCGATGTTGTATTTGTGAAGAACGAGTGTCATTCCTCTGCCTTTGTTCCTGATGAATGTTCATGTCATGAACCTGGCTGAAGAGGAAAACTCACTGAAGTGAAGCAACATAAAAAACACAAATTTAGATTTAGATTTGATAACTTTACAAAACCTAATGAAAACAAAGCTACAACAAACTTTACCAAACTTACTTTTAGACAATCCATATTTCAAAAAACAAAAAGAGGCATGACTCAATTCTCTTTGGTTTGTTTTGGTGTAAATAGTGTTCTTTCTATTACCAATGTATAATTTAAAACCACAAATCACACAGTGGCTGTCTCTAAGTGTTAGCCCTGCGACTAAATTCTGTTCAAAATGAAATGTCCATTAAATTTGTCAGAAAGTTATTAATATATATATTTTTTAATATATTATTAATAAAATTTGCTGCGACCCTCCTCTGGGTCCTGACCCAGTGTTTGGGAACCACAGAACTAACTTTATGTCTTCTCTGAGGTAGTCTCATACTGTTACCAACCATGTTGTTTTCTTGATTCTTTATTTCAGAAAGAGATCTTTAGGTGTCTACTACTTTTTGTAGGTCAAGACATGGTTTCTCCAAAAAAACCGACCAACACAGACTGACCCAGAGCCAGTGTGGACAGATGAATGGAGCACAGATGAATAGCCTCCAAAAGCAGAAGACGTGGTGCGTGCGTTTCTCAGGGAAGCAGCCCATAATTCATTAGGAGCCAAACACAGCGCGTTACGCACGCATTGTGCCGTGTGTGTGGGCAGGGGCAGTGCTCAAGGCTCACTCTGGGTTTTAAAAGACGTAACCAGAGTGGCCTCACGCCGCGGAGGAGGAGCACAGCGCACACTTCCAGGACCGAGACGCTGCTGCTGTGAGACAGAAGTGTGTGGGTCTTCACGGTCGCGGACGGGATGCGCCTCTTCTCCTCGGTCAGTCCCGGAGCTTTCTGACACATTTCCTCCAGACTCTGCTTTGTTTTTCGTGTGGGGTGGACTCTTTGGGAACTTTTGAAGGTGGAAATGGGGGCGCGCCGAGCTCAGAGTCCCGCCGTGTCCTACACAGCGTCCCACAGAGGGTCCGCGGGCTGCAGGAGGAGCGTGCTGTGGACCGCAGTGGCGCTGTGGCTGAGTGTTTCTGCGGCGGAGGGGACCTGGAGGACGGGGCTGTACAAGGAGCACCAGAGCGCGGCGGCAGCGCACAGCTCCGTGTATCACAAGAGGTAGGACCGGCTCTGAGCCTTTATCACAGCGGGGTCTCTTCAGCTCCATCACGTGTCATTGTTCTGCTCCTGACACTGGCTTCCTGTCCCACAGCTGGACACGGACAGTAAAGGCTCACTGTTATTAGAATGTTTTTTCAAAATAAACGCATTGACGTGTCAGAAATAATCATAACAGTTAATCATAAGTAATGCATTAGTCCAGTCTTAGACCAGGTCCAGACTCATATGTAGCACAGATTTTTAAATTGAGTATAAAATGATTGATGTTTTTATCTAATCCCAAGAACAGATGTTTGTGGTCTGAGTCTGAGACCACAGCCTGACTAAGTCCAGTCACAAGTCTCATCACAACCTCACTCAACACTTTTCTGGAAACTTAAGACAACATTTCAACTGATCATTTCATCACAATAGAGTTTTTTTCTTTGTCAACTAACCTCAAATATTCAGCTGCCACAGTCTCTGGAACTAGAACTAGGTCTTAATTCATTTTTACAGTTTTTCCTCATTGGCTTATTTAAATAAATAATAATACCTGTGCATTGGTTACAACATGTTTTATTTGGCATGCCTCTGAACTGTCGTACTTTTAGTTTAGAAACATTTATCTGAGCGACAGCAGGGTTAAATGACTTACTTCCATTAGGTCACAATTTTACTGATCCACGTCGATGTAAACTCTTTGTGGGACAGTTATTTGACCTGCAGGTCACCCTCAGGTCATGATGTTCCATAGAGCGGCTCACATCTTCATCACGTCCTCGTCCCATTGTCCTCGTCCTGACACTGACTTCCTGTCCCACAGCTGGGTATGAACAGGGTACAGTGTAGGGACAGTGAGGGCATGTTGAGGAAACAGAGCTTTTATGTGTCGGTATGTGAGGGTCAGGCCGGGGCAGCGGCGTTTCTGTGCATTTCTGTGGATCCCTCATCTGCCATTAACGTTAACAAAGACTACAACAAAGACCTGATAGACTCCATTAAAGGACACATACTTTTGGTTTTCATTCAAAGGCATTTTTATGAGGTTTAGCCCCCACTGAACTCTCTGTTGGTGTCACAGAAGACAGATAAGGTGAAAGGCCTTGGTATTGTCTAAACAGTTAAGCTCACAGTTGCCATTGTATTCAGAAGACAGCTTTCTCAGTGAGGCCTCGGGTCCACTGGAGCAGTCCGGTCCACGCTGCAGTAGACTTAGACAGACTTTATTGTCATTCAGATATATAACCAAATGTTTACAGAGCCAGATTTCAATGCTTTGACTCAACATAGTCAAATAATTACACAACAGACTTAAATGGACAGAAACGGTGGGCAGTTTACAAGACTGTGTACAAAGAGCGTGTGGTATTTAGTTTTATTTATTTCAGTAACACATGCACTGGTGGTGTCCCTCCAGACGACAGGTTTTCACAGAACCACGGTCCACTTCGAAAGTGTTACCTGGTATGAGTCTGGTTCCTGTGTCAACACTCCCCTGTGTTACGCTATGTTCACTGTTATATTTACATTTATTCATTTATCAGACGCTTTTATCTAAAGCGACTAAGGTTCCATTTAGCAGTGTTACAGCTGGAAGTGTCTTGCCCAAAGACACAACGACAATAAGAACTGTGGGGAGAGCGGGAATCAAACCGACTACCTTCCAGTTGAAGGACGACCACTGAGCGACTGCGCTCTGTAGTTGTCCCGCAGAGTCTCCTATTCAGGGCGTTTACTCCAATAAATGTGTCTCTGCAGAGGTTTCTTTTACAGTTGAACTGGAGAAATACAATAATCCGACTGGAGCAGGGCCTAAAGAGACCTGTTATTATTCTTATAGAGTTAATAGAGACGTGTTATTATTCTTATAGAGTTAATAGAGACCTGTTATTATTCTTATAGAGTTAATAGAGACGTGTTATTATTCTTATAGCGTTAATACAGACGTGTTATTAATAGAGACGTGTTATTATTCTTATAGAGTTAATAGAGACCTGTTATTATTCTTATAGAGTTAATAGAGACGTGTTATTATTCTTATAGAGTTAATACAGACGTGTTATTAATAGAGACGTGTTATTATTCTTATAGAGTTAATAGAGACAGGTTATTATTAATATAGAGTTAATACAGACGTGTTATTATTCTTATAGAGTTAATACAGACGTGTTATTATTCTTATAGAGTTAATAGAGACGTGTTATTATTATTATAGAGTTAATAGAGACGTGTTATTATTCTTATAGAGTTAATAGAGACAGGTTATTATTAATATAGAGTTAATACAGACGTGTTATTATTCTTATAGCGTTAATACAGACGTGTTATTAATAGAGACGTGTTATTATTCTTATAGAGTTAATAGAGACAGGTTATTATTAATATAGAGTTAATACAGACGTGTTATTATTCTTATAGCGTTAATACAGACGTGTTATTAATAGAGACGTGTTATTATTCTTATAGAGTTAATAGAGACAGGTTATTATTAATATAGAGTTAATACAGACGTGTTATTATTCTTATAGCGTTAATACAGACGTGTTATTAATAGAGACGTGTTATTATTCTTATAGAGTTAATAGAGACAGGTTATTATTAATATAGAGTTAATACAGACGTGTTATTATTCTTATAGAGTTAATACAGACGTGTTATTATTCTTATAGAGTTAATAGAGACGTGTTATTATTCTTATAGAGTTAATAGAGACGTGTTATTATTCTTATAGAGTTAATAGAGACGTGTTATTATTCTTATAGAGTTAATAGAGACGTGTTATTATTCTTATAGAGTTAATAGAGACAGGTTATTATTAATATAGAGTTAATACAGACGTGTTATTATTCTTATAGCGTTAATACAGACGTGTTATTAATAGAGACAGGTTATTATTAATATAGAGTTAATACAGACATGTTATTATTCTTATAGCGGTAATACAGACGTGTTATTATTCTTATAGAGTTAATAGAGACGTGTTATTATTCTTATAGAGTTAATAGAGACGTGTTATTATTCTTATAGAGTTAATAGAGACGTGCTATTATTAATATAGAGTTAATACAGACATGTTATTATTCTTATAGAGTTAATACAGACGTGTTATTATTCTTATAGAGTTAATAGAGACGTGTTATTATTCTTATAGAGTTAATACAGACGTGTTATTATTCTTATAGAGTTAATTGAGACAGGTTATTATTAATATAGAGTTAATACAGACGTGTTATTATTCTTATAGAGTTAATACAGACGTGTTATTATTCTTATAGAGTTAATACAGACGTGTTATTATTCTTATAGAGTTAATACAGACGTGTTATTATTCTTATAGAGTTAATACAGACGTGTTATTATTCTTATAGAGTTAATAGAGACAGGTTATTATTAATATAGAGTTAATACAAACATGTTATTATTCTTATAGAGTTAATACAGACGTGTTATTATTCTTATAGAGTTAATACAGACGTGTTATTATTCTTATAGAGTTAATAGAGACGTGTTATTATTCTTATAGAGTTAATAGAGACGTGCTATTATTAATATAGAGTTAATACAGACATGTTATTATTCTTATAGAGTTAATACAGACGTGTTATTATTCTTATAGAGTTAATAGAGACGTGTTATTATTCTTATAGAGTTAATACAGACGTGTTATTATTCTTATAGAGTTAATTGAGACAGGTTATTATTAATATAGAGTTAATACAGACGTGTTATTATTCTTATAGAGTTAATAGAGACGTGTTATTATTCTTATAGAGTTAATAGAGACGTGTTATTATTCTTATAGAGTTAATAGAGACAGGTTATTATTAATATAGAGTTAATACAGACGTGTTATTATTCTTATAGAGTTAATACAGACGTGTTATTATTCTTATAGAGTTAATACAGACGTGTTATTATTCTTATAGAGTTAATACAGACGTGTTATTATTCTTATAGAGTTAATACAGACGTGTTATTATTCTTATACAGTTAATACAGACGTGTTATTATTAATATAGAGTTAATACAGACATGTTTTAGGCTCTGTAGGAAACGGAGGCATCTGCAGCAGGAGAAACATAGAAATAGAGACAAAACATAAAACAACATCTTGATTGTGAGTCGTGTGTATTGTATTTCTGTTTTCTTTCCTCTGTCTGCTCTTCTTCATTTGTTTAATTTTATGTCACTTCCTGCATCTCATTAGTCCGGCCAGACTCCTCCCTGTATCAGCGAGGAGCTGATCTTCAGGGCGGGGTAAAGCTACTTAGGGCCAATCAGAATTGAAACGGGCATGACATTAGCTTTGCAAAAATCTATAAAGAAGTAAACCAACCAACACGGCGTGTAAAAACACCTTCTTTTAAAAGGAACGCTCCCAGCGCTGTCTGCTGTTCAAGTTTTAAACACGTAATGTTGTCTTGATTATTTAAAACTGATTGAAGAGCAGAGGCAAACAAAATCTCAGCAGTTCCGTCATCTTCACTGTTTTGAGTGTGACACAAGGAAACACTCCAGCAGCATTCAAATGTGATTGGTCGGTATCTGAGGAACGAACCGGACCAGTTTTGCCAGACTGAGTTCTGTAGAATATTCAGACCTGCTTTCACACTGAAATCAAACCAGACCGTGGTTCAGCAGCTGCCACTGGAGTTTTCAAACCTGAACATTTAGTTTGTAGCCGAGAGGTCAGTGATGCAGCAGTGAAAGTTATTTATGTTATTGCAGCAAAATAGCATTAGCATCAAAGTCATATTTCAAAGGTGCGTTTGTGAAAACATACAGCTGAAGGCTTGTGACAGCATTAGCAGTTTTAGTTGCAATTTGACGAGAGACATTGTTATTAATGTAATTGTACTTCTTTAAACTAAAACAAAGGAAAAAAAGAGTTGTGGTTATTTATAGGTTACTATTACTGAGATTACAAATCTTTTCTGCAACGTCCTCTTCCACATCTGCTCTGTGTTCCCTGTCAGAAAAGACTCTTTTATTTACATGACAGTTTCAGAGCTGCAGCTCTTCGTGACAGTAACTGACTCTTCAGCTGCTCGTCTTCAGCAGATCCAGCCGATTAATGTGTTAGTGATAAAAATGATGGGCTGAGAAGACAACACTGTGTCCCTCCTGGAGAATCAACTTTTTACAAATTCAGTAACAAAGAAGTGCATCTCTAAATGTCCCGTCATGAACAAATCTGAGAGTGAAGGGTTGTCCTCCTGCTTCCAGCTTGCCCCGAGTCTCTGCAGCCACACTCTCACTCTCTCATTCAAAGTCTGGAGGATGTAGCAGGATTTAGTTTGTCCAGGATATGGATGTGCAGAGAGGGCTATGATGCTTAATACCAGCGGCTGTTATAACACCAAGAGTCTGTAGAATGAACTCTTTAGTGGCAGTATATTGACAGATGACACTGTATAAAGTGTCCGACCAGTGTTTATTTTTGTCCTTCTTTACATTAACATAATATTTTCTGTCTAATACTTCAGTAGGACTGCACAATATCAAGAGAACATGATGATAACTTTAATTATTTTTATTCCCTTCTGGCGGAAAACATCTGGAATAACACCCCTGGTTGACCCGCAGTGTAATGCTCTGAACCTGTTCTTTGTGATGATGATATGCATTTCCAAAACTCTTCCCCCCGTCCCTCTGGTGTGTCTTTGTCCCAGTCCACACTTGTGAGTGTCCAGGTGGCTGTGAGCACCGGGCTTCGCTCCAGTGGCTCGTGGCTCCACTCAGCTCCTGACGGTGCCGGACACAGCTTTGTGGAGGTGTTTACCAAACACTAGCAGCTGGGACGTCCCACACATCTGCCGTCAGACGGGGACAGTTCACCTCCGGCCCGCTGCAGAGGGGGGCAGTGGGGTCAGTGGGTTCGACGGGACTAAAGGTCTGGACCACCTGTCGTCTGGGTCGGGACTGATCAGTGGAAATATTTATGGAGCTGTCAACAAAGACAAACAGAATCTGTCTCTGAAGAGGAGCTCCACCTACAGCTGGACCTTCAAGTACAGACCTCGTCCGACTCAAGAGGAGCTCCACCTACAGCTGGACCTTCAAGTACTGACCTCGTCCGACTCAAGAGGAGCTCCACCTACAGCTGGACCTTCAAGTACTGACCTCGTCCGACTCAAGAGGAGCTCCACCTACAGCTGGACCTTCAAGTACAGACCTCGTCCGACTCAAGAGGAGCTCCACCTACAGCTGGACCTTCAAGTACAGACCTCGTCCGACTCAAGAGGAGCTCCACCTACAGCTGGACCTTCAAGTACAGACCTCGTCCGACTCAAGAGGAGCTCCACCTACAGCTGGACCTTAAGTACAGACCTCGTCCGACTCAAGAGGAGCTCCTACAGCCTGATTTACTGTGTGCACAAGAAAGAACAGGGACTGGTCTCTCGCAGCAGAATGAACACATGGGTGATTTTGCCCCAGAGCCTTCATAAATATATTAATTGGATGGAAACTAAGACAGAGAAAATGCTAATTCTTTTATCTAACTTTCTGAGTTAAAACTGTGCACAAATGTAGCATTTTGAGAGGTGTGTTTATACAGTTCGTGGAAGAAGGTTTGTGCAAAAATGAGGCAAAGGAAATGTGAAATAATGTACAACAATAATCAGCTGATTTGAAACCTGTTACAACAAAAAGCCACACCTTCCTTTTAGTGGTGAATGCACAGGAGTCAAAAGGTCAACCTCACGCTGCAGCTGGAGTCTCCATCTTGATCTGCTTCAAACAAAGAATCCATGTCCAAACCCTGGCCTCGTTGTGTTCTTGTTGTGTCCAAGCATGGTTCAGCTCTGGGCCTGGTTAAGGTTCGAAGATGTTACCAACATTAACAACATGGAGCTGCTCTGATTGGATAAAACTACAGCTGAATAATTCAATAATTCAATAACTGAACAGGAATTAATTTAAAGAACCTGGCCTTTCGCAAAAGCTTTCAACAGCAGCCTCCAGATGGTCTGTGGAGTAGTATTCATCTGGTTTGTCAGATCAAAAGGTGGCTTTACACTTCAAATCAATCTTGTAACACGTGTCTAAAAAAGAAAAGACTGCTCTCTTTGTGTTACAGAATCAACTCAAAGTCTGTCAGACGGTGTGTAGTATATTCATCAATCCATCTGTTTATCGCCTGGACTGGGTCAAGCACTGTAGTGGGCTAAATATTTATCATGTTTTAACAACTCTTGAGCAGCCGTGTTCACAGGAAGTTCCATTCCCACTGTCCACTAAGCACGCTCAGGGTGTTCTACCCTTTGACTGTGGAAACTGAACCAGCGGACACGAGGGTTACTTGCATTTCTTAAGCCTTTGGAAAGTGTTGGTAAATAATGTTAGGAACAGAACGGATTGAGACTGGAGTTTGACCTGGGCTTGTCTTTATTTCTACAAACAGAAGTTCCAGATGAAACAGTTTGGAAAAGCTTGGCCTTGGTCTTGGGACTTTACAGAGCGTTTATAGGCAGACAACTAAAAGCCATCCAGTAATCCACTAAATCAAAGCCAAATTCAGCTCCTCAGAGGCAGTGGGAAAAGGTTCTGAGGCTCCTGTCAGAGAGGGGCTCCTGTCAGAGAGGGGCTCCTGTCAGAGAGGGGCTCCTGTCAACAGAGATTACTCAGAGCAGAGCAGATTAACAAGTCCATGGTCTTTTCAGGACTTAACGGTCTCAGAGACGTTTTGTTACAGGAATGTGGCCCGACATTTAGGAGTCAAGTCTATCCCAAAATAGTTTATCCTCCACACCAGACGAGTCAAAGTCAAAGTGGTGAGGGGCCAACCTGTTAAAAACCTGTTCAAAACCGGTTCAAAACCCATTCAAAACCCTGTTAAAAACCTGTTCTAAACCGGTTCAAAACCAGCTAAAATCTGTTCAAAACCTACTAAAACCTGTTCAAAACCAACTAAGACCTGTTCAAATTCATTTAAAACTTGTTCAAAACCAAATAAAAGTCAGGATATGCTAGCATTCTTTTGATAAGTCAAGCTTTGTTTGTTCTAATTGAATGCAGTGTTCAATGACAGAGGTGTAAAAACAGCTGAGTCTGAACCTGGGTCAGACCTGGTCTTGAACAGGTTTAAGGTCAGGCTTTGCTCAAACATTTGATCAACAGTTAAGTGGCAAAGCACATTTTTTATATTCACAGCAAACATTAAATAATAATAAATTTATTGGACTAAGGAAGTGAATAATAATAAATCAGGGATTTTCTTCAGAGACTTGATCCGGTCTTACCCTCATCCGTCTTTTCTTTCACCCTGAGACTCCTGCAGCTGCGACTGAAAGCTCATCGTTCTGACTCATGTTTTAAAGAGAACAAAGAGGATCTGGAGAAGCTGTGGCTTTGACGTAACGTCTAAACACCTGAAGATGAACAGAGTGAGACCTCCTGAGAGCCGACAGGTGTGTGTTCACCTGAAAGCATCAAACAGACAAATGAGAGTTTATGTTTAAAGAAGGCGTCAGGTGCAGCGTGACCTTTAGGCCTCACTTTGATCCTCTTCACTGTGGTCTTAACCTAAACCTGTTTCTCCACCTGCACTACCGTCACCTGGATACTCTTCAGACTTCTTCTGACCTTCTGTTTGTTCAGCTCAGTCTTTCCCCAACACATTCTCACTCATCCTTAAATTCTTCCAACCCCAGGAAATAGAATATTGAAAAATAGAGCTGTGTGAAATATGAGCCAGTTGTGACTCAGGTCTGAAGAAGTGGTAATGTTCAGGTGTTAAGAACTATTTGAATACAGCTTCAGTCACAAATGTGGCCTTAACTTAAAAATATTGAACTTAAACCAACAAAAGGAAATAAGACTCAGACTTCTTTTACTCCAGTCACAGACTCTGTTGTCAGACATTATGATGATACAATTCCAAAGTCTGACACTTTTCTTTGAAACAACCCATATTGTCCTGAGCATCGACAGATGAAACTTACGAACATCCTGGAGACAGTTTTTTATAGCATCTTACTGTATTACTTATGAAGTACTGGCCTCGGTCTAAAACAAACGACTTCTTGGTATCCAAACACAATTATTGTAGATTGTGGGCATTGAACTAACTTCCTACAATAACACCTTGAGTGTTCCGAAAGAACGTATGCCATTGGCTCAGAGTGAGTCATGTGACCCCTGCTGAATGTTTGTTGTTGAAGCACATTAATCTTCTGTCACATCTCGAGTCAACACATTACATTTTTCATTCACATGAGACAACCTCTCGTTTGACCTTTGCCCTCTGATAAACTGACCTCGTTTGTCTTTCTTGCGCTCCACTCGTCGATGGATTTCTCTCGCTCTTCTTGCTGCGCTCCTCGCTGGCATCGAGCCTCTTGTGTATTTGTGCTTTGTTCAATTCCAGACAGAGAAGAGCAACTGTTTCCTGCAGCGGTTCATAAATACCAGTGTGTTCTTCACAACAGCTGATAACACCTCTCTCATCTTCCACGAGCACGTTAAAGAAGGACGTGTTTTATGTCTGAATGTCTCGGTTCACTCGGCCCTCGTGATGCCGGAGCGCTAACCACTGTGCCACTGAGCATGTATTTAGTCCAAACAGGACAGTGTCGGGTCCAGTGTATCGGCCTGTTTTCTTTAGATCTGTCGTCAGGTAGAGCCTCACTCACTCATCTTTAAATCTCTGAATCAAATGAAAGGCACTGGATGAATGCAGTAGAACTGTGGGTCTGTTTGTACGAAGCATGAGCGCTAGGAGCAGTGCTGTATCTATTGTTGATTTTGTGTGTTGGGTAGGTTTTCTTTTGGCACGTGCAGAGCTGAGGAACAGATGGACCAACACTGATTCATCCGTCCCAACAAACACAGTTCCTTAAGCGCTGGCTCTGAGCGAGGCCAGAGAGAGCTCCGTCTGAAGCGTGAGGACTGTGCCATGTGTGCTCAGAGGAGGACACTCTGAGAGCCTGCTCTGGACCGAGGCCAGCGCAGCAGCAGCTCTCACTGTCTCACAGCTCTTCAGTCGGACGAAGGTGTCAGTGGCATTTCTGAAGCGTTTGAGAAGCTGCTGCCGTCAATATCCATAAAGAGGTCAAGGGTCAAGAGTTTACACAGGATGGTACTAATCTGACCTGCTTGAGTTTGCTTTGAACACAACATCAGCTCTGAGGGATCTGTGGGTGGTGTGGATAAAGAATCCCAGTCTTATAAAGTCATTTGAATAAAGTAATAATGACACTAGATTATCGTCTTTAAACAGCAGCATTATTTGGAGTTGTCTCAGCTTGTAGTTGCTGTGAAAGAGCATCACTTTGCTGTTGTGTGAGATGTCTTCACTGTGTCCTCAGAAGGAGCAGAGCAGTCCCTGTGGTTCAGCTGCACATGGACTTTCTGAATCGTTTTCACCGTTTTTGTCTCTGCGTCCATCTTCCCGAGGACCACATGAATGCACTATTAACCCACTTAAACAGATCAGAACAAACCAACGGAGTTCTTTCTGCCCTAGTTACGTTCTAGAAAACTACTACTGTTGTTGTCACCCAGTGCAGGCTTTAGCAGTTAGCTTGTTGGAGCTACAGACTGTCTTTCAGTGAGAAAGGCATGTAATCAATAATACCTTCAGATTTCCGTCCTGCAGACATACCACAGAAACAATGTGTTTCCCCATAATCAGCACTGAGACATGAACCTGACAGACAACTGGACAAAAGAAGAACCAGACAAAGAAGCATGTGCTTGAACCACTCTTTTTCATACACTGCCCTGATTGTCTGTGGTTCAACTGGAGGAAAAGCTACCATCCATCAGAGTCAGTTTGGTCCAGCAGTAGATTTCTTTGTTCACTGTGTTGACACTTAAACTCAGAGTTGGTTCTGTGAAGATGAAGAATGCTTCGAGCGCTCACTCTTTGCACTTATCTCAGCGTGAGGCCTGTTTTTTTAACCGCGTCCTGCCAGCCTCCTTTAGTCTAAATGTTTTCCTAACGGTTTCACATTTACTGTGCCTTTGTGTAAATCACATAAAACAAAGAAGATCCATAAAAACCTGTTCTCTACTCCCCCCCACGTGCCCCCAGGAGACGTCGAGCTGTTCCCAGGTGGAGCCTTCATCCTGGGAACCTCAGTGTTTATCTGCCAGGACCAAAGAGAGTGTTCCAGCCTCCATCCTCTGCATCGAAGATACTAATGTCAGAAACCTTCCACTGAAGATTCATTTCTATTACTCTGCAGCACAAAGTATGGGCTTTTGACAACATGAGCAAGAGGTATTTTATTCTGTTAGTATAACTTGTGATATTGAGTTATATTAAGGGTCCAGCGGTCTAAACCTGCAGCAGAACTAGCTTAGGCCAGCCTTGACTAAAAGAAGGTTGTAGTCTAATCTTGAATGTAGAGTGTGTTTTTTCTCCTGGACTTAGTTTTAGAAGAAGGTTCAAAAAGAGAGGAGCTTGAGAACTAAAGGCTCTATGGACTACAATCATCTCTTTGAGATATTCTGGGCCCTGACAGAATGTGTGTAAAATAAAATCTTTAATGTTAGTTTTAGTGAGGACATGGCAGCAGCATTGGATTAACTGGTGAGTCTTTAAAGAGTTTTCAGAGCAGCCTGATTTAAGAATTGTATTAGTTCAGCCTGGAACTGGACTAATCTTTCTCAGATATAATGATATATGTGTAAATAACAGGACATCTTGGTTCAAAGTTGTTCTGACACACCCTGTATTCTATAAGATATATTCTAGAAAATACTCTCTTTCACTGGCGTCAGGTGCCTGTAGTGGGGCTTGGTGTCAGTGTCTCCTGGATTTCCTGAGCCCGTGGGAACCGTGCTCAGAGGAGGCCCTGAGCGGCGGTGTCTTGGTCTGTGGGCGGTCACATGTGCAGCTGGTTAAAGGAGCCGCTCTACATCCTCTGCCTTCGGCGCTGTGAGCTTCAGTGTAAACGTCTCTCACACTCCGACATATGGTGGGCCGCACCGACAAACAGACGAGTCGCAGCGGTCGGTGTGTTGGCAGCAGAACACACAACTCCTTTTTATTTAGATACTGACGGTAAACACTGCTGATGGTCACAGTTTCTCACGTTTGTTCTGACGCCCTCCACAGAGGAAGGCTTTAATGTTAAAATAGTAACAGCATATGGAAGCTCGATGGCAGTTATCTTCAGGAAGATGCATAGTGGAGTGTGGAGGTAGAACCCTACAACTATAAGAGGAAGAGGAGTCCTACCTGAACAGAGCCAGAGTCCAGGCTCTTCCAGGAGACACCAGAGCCTGGTTTCCACTGGACTGGGTCAGTTTAGGTGCGTTTCCAAAATAGGTCCTGAAGCGCCTCAAAAAAGAGAAGCCTTTGTGTCCCGAGTGTTTGGTCCACTTTCCAAAAGGTGGAGCTAAATGTAGGAGTCTGTTGATTGGACGAGTAGAAATCTTCACCGGAGCAAAAAAAGAGTGACGTCAGAGTGTTGTCGGCCGTGACCCCATGTTGACCCCTGTTGGATAACTCTGTTCCTGCATGGGACCGCCCCTCCTGAAACAAACACAGCAGAGGTGTCACTGAAAACACAGCCCACAATGCACTGCTGCTAATGAAGAGGCTGATTAAAGGAGTTCAAAACAAAAGGCCAAAGGAAGGGAGGAGGAATCAGAGCTGACGGGAAGACAGCAGCATGGAGCGTTTCCTTTTACTGAGCACGCCCAGTCAGCGCCGTTACAGACAAGTAACACCTCAGTCTGAGTAGAACTGGAGTTTTAAAACATAAATGTCTGAGTCCGATTGAGAGGGCGTTTTCATCAAACAAAGATCTGTAAATCAATCCTGCTTCTTGAATTAAAACATATAATTTATTGTCTAAAAGCAGAATTTGTGACATTAAATAGAAATGAACAAATGAAAAAATACTTAAGGTCTCACATAAAATGTAAGAGTAAAATGCTAGTTAATCGTAGCTCGTGCTCGTTGAAAGGTGCAGCTGTCACATTTGGAATGTGTTTCTCTGAATCACGTGCTTTGATCGTTTATAGTCAGAGAGTTAATGTTTATATTCATAAATAGATCCATGATTACAGAGTAAACTAGCCTTGTTTATTATCATGTAACGCTACAAACAAGTCTGTAAGGCTAAATGTCACTTTGACTGCTCTGATAAACCACGAGATCAGCTGAGCCAAAAATGTTCACTTCCAGGCTTAAGTTGTGGCTGAAGACAAACCAAAACTACTTTCTGCAGCTGTTGGAAGGAAACGCAGAGGCTTTGCCGTATCAACAGTGTCACAGAAGTCTTTCAGGTTATGAACTCAAGAGCGAATGAAAATGGATTCATAACTTGTACGGACTACCTGTAATAGGATCTGTAATAGAACCTGTTGTAGAACCTGTAATACAACCTGTAATAGAACCTGTTGTAGAACCTGTAATACAACCTGTAATAGAACCTGTAAAAGAACCTGTAATACAACCTGTAATAGAACCTGTTGTAGAACCTGTAATACAACCTGTAATAGAACCTGTAAAAGAACCTGTAATACAACCTGTAATAGAACCTGTTGTAGAACCTGTAAAAGAACCTGTAATAGAACCTGTAATACAACCTGTTGTAGAACCTGTAAAAGAACCTGTAATACAACCTGTAATAGAACCTGTAATACAACCTGTTGTAGAACCTGTTGTAGAACCTGTAAAAGAACCTGTAATAGAACCTGTAATAGAACCTGTTGTAGAACCTGTAAAAGAACCTGTAATACAACCTGTTGTAGAACCTGTTGTAGAACCTGTAAAAGAACCTGTAATACAACCTGTTGTAGAACCTGTAAAAGAACCTGTAATACAACCTGTAATAGAACCTGTTGTAGAACCTGTAAAAGAACCTGTAATACAACCTGTAATAGAACCTGTTGTAGAACCTGTAAAAGAACCTGTAATACAACCTGTTGTAGAACCTGTTGTAGAACCTGTAAAAGAACCTGTAATACAACCTGTAATAGAACCTGTAATACAACCTGTTGTAGAACCTGTTGTAGAACCTGTTGTAGAACCTGTAAAAGAACCTGTAATACCTGTAATAGAACCTGTAATACCTGTATAAGAACCTGTAATAGAACCTGTAATAATGCCTCCATCAATGCAGAAAACTGTGGAGAAGCATGCCTCTTCTGTCTGATAAGCTCAGTATCAGGGGGTTTGTTGAATATGTTCTGTTAATATGGTCATTCTAATGACTTATTTACACAGTCTAAAGATTACTTGTGCAAATCAGGCACATGTGTCTTATTTCTGACATAACACCGTGAGGCATAAACCCTTCATAACTGGGACAGATGAGAGACAGACAGAGAGGATACTGTTGGGGCTTTGTAACTCACTGCATTTGTCTCGTGTCCTCAGGAACTGGTGTCCTCACACAGTGACGAAGACCGTGACCTGCCAGGTGCAGAACGGGACAGTCCTACAGAGAGTTTATCAGACGTGTCGCTGGCCACAGGGCTGCACCGGGGGCAGGTGAGAGAATGTTCTGCTTGTACTGAGTTCTTCCTGTGCTGACGTCCAGGAGAGATCGTTCATTAAATTAGACTATATTATTAATAACTGGAAACAAGATTTATTACTCAAGGTTTTTATACATCCTGGAAAACCTGGAAATGTATAGAGTAGTTTTCCAGTCATAAGATGAATGCATAATAAAGGAAAAAAACAAAACACCAGTCAAGCTCATGGACCCAACCTGTACCAAAAGTGTCTCCAGAAGACTGAGGCTGAGGAGCTGTCGTAGAGTTGAGTTTAGGCCAAAGCAAAGAGTGTCATGGCTACTCGTCAGGTCACCTGTGCAACCAGCCACTCCCGTGCTACACACCTGTGAGCCATTACAATCAGGCAGGTACATAAGCAGCACTTCTGTTGCCAGATTGTTTTAATGACTTCAGACAAACACATCCAGCGTTAACTGTTCCTGCTAACCAATCCAGTTACCTGGTTCTGCTACCTGTTACCGGGGCCTGAGTCTGTCCTCAGTTCCTGGACCAGCTCGTTGCCTTGTGTTGCCGGCCGTCCTTCAGGTCTGACCGACCACGTCCAGTTAATCCTCAATCCCAGTGTTTGCTACCTCTGTTTTAGTAAAGACTACACAGTTTGTCATTCTGAGTCTGGTGTCGTGCATTTGGGTCCTGAGTCCGCCGTTACAAAGAGGAACAGGTGATTAGATTAGACTTTATAGATCCCACAAAGCAAATGAACCATTTGAACAAAGTACTTAAAAAGGAGGAGGAAATACTTTTGTGAATTGTCAAGAGAAAGTCCTGTAAAAACTGATTTGACAAAACCAGTGTGAACCCTAACTGTGAGTGCAAGGACTAACAGAGTGTGACTGTGTCGTGCAGCTACCGGACCGTGGTCAGGCCGTCCTATAAGACAGTGTACCGCACTGTGACCTCTCTGGAGTGGAAGTGCTGCCCTGGCTTCAGCGGAGCGGCCTGCGTCGAGGGTAAGTCTACGGCACACACAAGACTCACCCAAGACAAGAGCTAAAGGACACTTCTGGATCGAGACGTTAATGTTATGAGTGTTTTTGCACCTGCTGCTCATGGCACTTATTGGCTTTTTATCCTCTTAATCTCTGAACCTTTTTCTGAAACAAGTGAAGGCGGGTTTGGGAGAATGATGGGTCTGATATTAACAGTGAGGTTACACTGAATGAATGAGCTACAGGAAGATCCATGTCGCTGCGTTTGATTTGAGAAACCGGCTTGTGTTCCGCTCGTTCTGGTGGATGGGTCGAAGCAGGAGGAGTCTTACATAATGCTGCTTCTGTCTCCTAAATGAATTTAGAAATCAGATCCCTGTGCCACTTCAGTCTCTGTGCTTTAATCCCTCTGATGTGTCGCTCTCTGTAGGCTGCTCTAATAGCTGCTACTCTTTGTCATTTTACAGCACAGACCTCCTCCTCCCAAAGTGCCAGCACTTCTGTTTTCCTTTCTCCTCTTGCACACGCTCAGACCCAGTGTAATGGCTTCCCCTGGCACCGGCCTCCTGTGAGTCTGGAGGTTTGGGTGGAGCATGTGTTAATGCTTCGACCAGGACTGGGACTGGGCCGGGCTCTGTTTGGCTCGGCCGCACAAAGACAATTGTGTTTACAGCAGGTTTAAGTGCAGGCTTTGTTGTGGCGCTCTGTTCTTTTACACTCCCACTCTGAGGTGAGCCACAGAACGGCCTCAGCTAAAGTCGACTGGAACCTTAGAAACTCAACGTCAGACATTGTTTATGGAGGACTACAAAAGCCGGGTTTCAAAGTTTAAAAAATAAAATAAAAATAGATATATTCTGCTGTTGTGGTCTAAAATACTGTGGAAGTATTGTTTTATTTCGGTCTTGCTTTGTTCCGTCATGTTCATTTGGACAGTTTTGTTGCTATTGTCGCTAATACTCTCTTAGGCTAACAAAGCCTGAGTACTGCACTGTCCTACTTTCTGACCCTATGGTTCCATCAGAGGGGTCCACTTTCCAAAAGGTGGAGCTAAACACAGATAGTCCTTACATATGTGATAAACGGTCAGGAGAAATCCCAGTATGACCCGTTTAAATCCATCTAAAACCTGTTCAGATCCATCTAAGACCTGTTTAAATTCATCTAAGACCTGTTCAAATCCATCTAAGACCTGTTCAGATCCATCTAAGACCTGTTCAGATCCATCTAAGACCTGTTCAGATCCATCTAAGACCTGTTCAGATCCATCTAAGACCTGTTCAGATCCATCTAAGACCTGTTCAGATCCATCTAAGACTGACTCTCAGTGGCTCTCTGTAAAACACTGAACCTAACGTTTTTATTGTAGATATTGATCTCATTCTTGTCCAATTGTTTTCCTGCTGAGTCTGATGGTTTTGTTGGATGGTGAATGATTGATGCTGTTTCGTTGAATTTTAGAAGAAAACATTTGTAGAAAGGTGTGGACATGACTGATGGACCTGGAGTTTGCAGAGTTTTCTGAGAAAGTATATTTGTAGCTGACACTTAGAGATGTATTATGAGATGTTTTAGCTGTTGAGTTGGAAATATGAGTGACAAACAAAAGGTAGCCTTCCAAGAGGCTCTGCACCTGTAGCCATTACATTTGAACTAAATTAAATCCCTGCATCTATCAACTGCTTTACAAGTTGTGAGTCCATAAGCAGCAGACACAGCAGACGTATGGAAACACCTTCAGTGGAAATGGGTTTTTAAAATAAGTGAGTGTGAGTCCTGGTCAACTCAAGTTCAAAGTTCTGTGTCAGAATGGAGAGGTGACGTTGGACGTGGCCTGGTTGTTCAGCTGGGAGCTTGCTTTTATGTGGTTTACACCCCATTCGAGGCCTACCATCTGAAAGTCGCATCAGAAATTATTTGTGGTGGCTGAGTTTCAGAGTTATACCACAACAAGAGCTGGGGACACGTCATAGAAAATCTTGGGCGTATTAGACAGATACACGTTGGCCAAGCTCTCCGTTCTCAAAATAAGACGTTTGTATTGGTAAACTGGTGAAATATCCCAGAATTTGTGTCTCCAATAACTGGGGCTCGTCCCGGTGTCCTTCAACCCACGGCTACAGCGAGCTGCAGAGTACGATGTGCACAACACCAGACGAGACCTGGTAATAAACAAAAAGACTTGTGCAAGACGCCACCTTCAGTGATATTTGGATTTTCACTCAGTCGTAGAAGTACTTTAAATAATATTGAATAATATTGAATATTTAAAGAAACACAGGGATTTAGACTGACTTTTCTGGTTTCTGCTGAAGCTTTAAATACTGCATTCTGTAACTTCTTTTGCAGTTTTTGTAATATGGAGAGACTGGAAATACATTGCACAGTCCTTGTATAAACAACAGGGCTGCATGATATTGGGAAAATGTGTGATATACAATAATTCATTTAAATATCGCAATAACAACTTTACCTGCATGATTTAGACAGAAAAAGTCTATAAAATGGAAGCGTAGCATTATTGTGATACATGTCATTCTATGTGATACAAACATTGCATTAAAAATATCATGATGACAATAAATTTGCGATATTGTGCAGCCTTAAGAAACCTTCACAAACACACTCTTTGGTTTGACTGAGTCAGTTTGTTTCTGGAAAATGTGTCTAAAATGTTTGTCACAAAAATCTACAGCTAACTTTATGATAACATTCAAACCAAATAATGTTAAACCAGTTTAAAGGGTTAGCATTAGCACAGGCTAGCAGCTAAAGTCTTCCGTGTTAGCAGGTCTCCAGTCCGAGCAAACGTTCAGTCCCTGAGCCTAGACTGTTTGTATTGGTGCCTTTTTGCAAAATTAGGTATGTAAATTTAACAAATGTGCAACAGTCTACAGAAAACTAATAAACTTCTGGCTTTAAAAAAAAGTTTGGTCTTGTATAAAGCATGTATTAAAGCCTGAATCTCCTGCTGTTGGAGAGACAAACACAGGCCCAGACTTTCCTGAACAAAAGCCGAGGAACAGACAGTCAAACGGGGGAAATGATCCAATTAAGTTGTTTCTGGAGGAGATTCCCCCGGTCGTCATGGCAGGAGGGGGCGCTGGGATTAGCCACTTACAGGAGCGGCTCAGATCACAGGCAGCGCTGAGTTAAAGTGACAGGTTCTTTTCACGGGGCCCTTCCTCAGAGCGTGGTTTATCCAGGGCCACCAACGCTCTGCCAACAACACAACACTCTGTCCCCGCCGGAGACAACACTCACGCTACAGTTTAGTAGAGTAAGTGTTGTTCCAAGCTGTTAATACCTCTGGACCATCAGGAAAAATCACAATTACAATTTACATTTTCTCTGAACAAGAAAAGGGACAAAAGATTATTTAGAAGTATTAAGAGCAGATCTGTGGAGGAGTGATAAATCCTGTTGAAACATGTACAGGTGGATCGGTGACTCTAAAGAGGCCCTAGTGAATGAGTGAAATGACACACCTCTGTAGAAGCTGAAGTCTCAGGTCACATCTGATCTCAAAGGTCTGGACCCGGGACCAATCAAGGACCGAGGTGAGAGTTTATGTGGCCTCCAGCTTCAGAGTTAAAATGTGCTGTTTATGGCAACATCAGCAGCTTCATACAAACAGGTTTAAAACCAATTAGAATCTGTTCAAATCCATCTAAAACCTGTTCAAACCCAATTTAAACCTGTTCAAATCCATCTAAAACCTTTTTTAATAGAATAATAAAATCAGAAGAGACTGTCAGCCGTTTAAATGTGGCCCTCTTTGTAAAAGTTGGTCACCCAAAAATGTCCTTCAAACAGCGGGATGGCAGGCTTCCTGAAGGTGCGAGTGGATGAAGGAGGGACACTCTGGAGTTCTGTTTTCTCTCGCGTCCCGAAACAGCTGACTGGACGGCCGTTCCCGAGTTAAGACAACACGGCTCTGTTTGAGTTTGGCCTTGATAAATGAGAAGGGTGCAGTCCTTCTCGGGCCCTTTGTGTACGCTTGGCCTGTCAATTCAAACCCAGACATCCTCAGCATAACATTACATCAGGTCGAGGCCGATAAACAAACGTGGTCCTCAAGAGTCCAAGGAGAAAGACAACACCACGGACAGCCACCTCTCGCGCTCCCCAGGACTTGGCTTGAATTCCAGGACAATGCTGTAATTACCTCGTCCTAATTGTTTTCGATGAGGTTTGGTAGATATTGTCTTGTGGAGGAAACACAACGGTCTTTATCTCTGATTGAGTGGGAGTAAGACTAAGTATTAGCAGATGGAGCCACTTTCATAGTCGGCCAGAAACTGGGGTTTAATGTACGCCTGGTTGGCTTTGGCAGTGTGAGTGTGGAAAAGCTTGTTTTCAGATGGGATATCCCAATGTACGCTACATTAAACTCAAATATTATAATTATTCCTCATTTGAAGGCTAACTGTGATCTATTCCACTCGAGTTGCTTTTAAGATACCAACTGTAAACTGTTACTGGTGTGTAACCACTGCAGGGTTCCTAGTGTCTTTGTAGATCTGTTACCTGCCCTTCTGCCCCTGGCCCTGCCCCTGACCCTGGTCCTGCCCCTGACCCTGGCCCTGTCCCTAACCCTGCTCCTGACCCTGCCCCTGCCCTGCTCCTGACCCTGCCGCTGCCCCTGACCCTGCCCCTGCCTTTCTGCCCCTGACCCTGCACTTCTGCCCCTGACCCTGCCAATGACCCTGCCCCTGCCCCTGCCCAGTCTGGAGTCTTTGTTTTGTTACCATTACCTGCATGCATCAGCAGGCCCAGTGAGATGTACAAAATATATATTTAAAATATGTTTTTATGAATCCTTAACTTTATGTAACACGGCAATAGTTTAAGGCTTTATATAATTTTTTTCCTTGTCAAGTTTTCATCAATTATAAAACATCAGAACTCGCTGCTCCTTCTGTTGATGACAGACCGCTGTGGTTCATCTCAAACTAGTCTGAACAAAGTCCATCAAACTGAACCCTGCCACTGTCAAAGAGCAGTTTTAAAGCAGTATTAGTAAAGTCTGCATCTGGAAATTTCAGAAAAGACAAGATCTTGAATAAAGGCTGAAATGAGCTTTCTCCACAGGCTGCTGAGCGCTCTCGCAGAGACAGAGACGCTTGGAGTAGAGCCGCTGCTCCTCCACATCAAGAGACTCGGGCGTCTGTTTGTGGGGCCTCCTGGGCCCTCTCTGAAGAGACTCAGGCGTCTGTTTGTGGGTACTCCTGGGCCCTCTCTGAAGAGACTCGGGCGTCCGTTTGTGGGGCCTCCTGGGCCCTCTCTGAAGAGACTCGAGCGTCCGTTTGTGGGGCCTCCTGGGCCCTCTCTGAAGAGACTCGAGCGTCCGTTTGTGGGGCCTCCCGGGCCCTCTCTGAAGAAACTCGGGCGTCCGTTTGTGGGGCCTCCTGGGCCCTCTCTGAAGAGACTCGAGCGTCCGTTTGTGGGGCCTCCCGGGCCCTCTCTGGGTGGTGTTAGTTTAGAGCTGAGCCTTTATCTCTTCCTGGTGAAACATGATGTGATTAAATTGACACATTCTGGTCCCTTTGCAGCTACACACTACATTATTTTAGTGTCGTCCAAATTGTATTGTATTGATTAAAAAAAAGCCATAAATGGACTTTCCGAACATTCGTAGACTTAATTCTATAATTCCTGCTCTGATATTGTGTAGGTTTATTCTGATTGACCTCCTCAAAACCTGATGCATAAATCCTCTCTGGTTTGATTAATGGAGAACTTAAAAGAAGAATGGTTTTCAATTTTGCGAGCCCGAGTGTCAGAAAACGGTGGGTCCCAGACTGGAATTAGCACGGCTGTCAAAGCGTGGCCGTGGGGGTCCCATCAGGCCATATCTCAGCCGAGCGGAGACCTCCCGATACGTCTGCGAGGCACAGCGCTGTCAGAAATAAGCCTCAGAAATGTAATCTTTGTTTTCACAGCTCAGCGCGGCTTATCGCAGCCGTACACGCTGAACATCAGACAGCTGCTGAGGAGGAGCGCAGGGGGGTGGGGGGTCGTCTGACTGTGAGGGCGGGACACTGAGCTGAGGAGAGTACAGCTGTGGAGCGTGAGGCTCTGGTAACGACAGCAGAGTGGATGTAGACCAGGGGAGTCCAAACTTATTGAAAAGTGGAATTAATCTATTCCACAGGTTGGATCTGAACAGGTTTGAGTTGGATTTGAACAGGTTTTAGATGGATCTGAACAGGTTTTATATGGATTTGAACAGGTTTTAGTTGGATTTGAACAAGTGTGAGTTGGATTTGAACAGGTTTTAATTAGATTTGAACAGGTTTTAATTAGATTTGAACAGGTTTTAATTAGATTTGAACAGGTTTTAATTAGATTTGAACAGGTTTTAATTAGATTTGAACAGGTTTTAATTAGATTTGAACAGGTTTTAGTTGGATTTGAACAAGTTTTAATTAGATTTGAACAGGTTTTAGTTGGATTTGAACAAGTTTTAGTTGGATTTGAACAAGTTTTAGTTGGATTTGAACAAGTTTTAGTTGGATTTGAACAAGTTTTAGTTGGATTTGAACAAGTTTTAGTTGGATTTGAACAAGTTTTAGTTGGATTTGAACAAGTTTTAGTTGGATTTGAACAAGTTTTAGTTGGATTTGAACAAGTTTTAGTTGGATTTGAACAAGTTTTAGTTGGATTTGAACAAGTTTTAGTTGGATTTGAACAAGTTTTAGTTGGATTTGAACAAGTTTTAGTTGGATTTGAACAAGTTTTAGTTGGATTTGAACAAGTTTCAGTTGGATTTGAACAAGTTTCAGTTGGATTTGAACAAGTTTCAGTTGGATTTGAACAGGTGTTAGTTGGATTTGAACAAGTTTCAGTTGGATTTGAACAAGTTTCAGTTGGATTTGAACAAGTTTCAGTTGGATTTGAACAGGTGTTAGTTGGATTTGAACAGGTGTTAGTTGGATTTGAACAGGTTTTAGATGGATTTGAACAGGTTTTAGATGGATTTGTATAGGTTTTAGGTGGATTTAAACAGGTTTTAATTAGATTTGAACAGGTTTTAATTAGATTTGAACAGGTTTTAATTAGATTTGAACAAGTTTTAGTTGGATTTGAACGGGTTTTAGTTGGATTTGAACCTGTTTGTATAAAGCTGCTGTTAGGGCCATGATATATTTTATCTCTAAAGCTGAGGGCCACATAAACTCTCCAGTTTCCTTCATCAACAGGATTTATTAAATAATGACAACACATCTACAGAACAAGAGTTCACATTTCATTTCTTCTACTGTAGCAGACGTCTCTTTCTGGAAACACATAACCTGACTCTGACAGACCATCTGGAGGCTCCTGTTTAAATAAAACCGGGAGGTGGATTTATTAACCTCAGTTTGATCCAGTCAGAGCAGCTCCATGTTCTTTACGTTGGTAACAGTAAAACGGTCGCTACAGCTTCAAACCTAAAACAGGGCCAGACCAGTCGGAGCTGAACCATCATTGGAGCAGATCAAGATGGATTTTAGTGAGTTTGTTGACGCACATAGGTAAGGAAACACTAGCCTCTTTAGGAGGAACTCAACCAAACTGAAACAGATTTAGTGAAACTGTGCTGTGCTGATCCAAAATTGTACCTCAACATGTTTCTGGACATTCTCCACATTCTGCCTCGTTCACCAAAACAGAGTGACGTCAGGTCGAGGATGCTCCCCGGAGAGCGTTTGTGAGCGAGGGAGAAATGATGCACATGGACTCCATCAATCACAGCAGAGAGTGCACGAGACCTGTGCCGAGTTTAAAGTGGAACCAGCAGGAGTTCTGAACCGAGCAGAGGGCCCCGGATCAGACTCGGCTGCACTGCTCTGCTCCAGGGGATTGTCCTGAGAGCCACCATTAATAAACAACAGCAAAGAGGATTGTCCTAAAACAAACTAATCTGAGCTCTGAGTATCCTCTCTTCATGGTCGCTCTGTATCCCGATTCCCTAATTACACGTCTAAACCTCACATGGGGGTGTTTAAATACTAATCATTATAATCACATCATTTTAATCCACACAGCCACCCACAGACAACATACTCTACCAATTATAGTCATCATCCTCTCTTGTGTTTGGGTTCATAAAAGTTTAAATTCAGGGCTGCAGTGGTCATCCTGTATCCCGAAGGCGTTTGATTCCTTCTCTCGCCACAGTTCATACTGTTGTTGTGTCCTTGGGCAAGACACTTAAACCTGCCTCCAGGGTCTGAGGCTCGGGTGTAAGAATGTGTCAGAATGTTTGGTGATGGTGGTAGACACAAAATGGCTGCCACGTCTCTGTCAGTCTGCCCCAGGGCAGCTGTAGCTTTAGATGTAGCTCACCACCACCAGTGTGTGACTGTGGAGTGGATTAATAATGGATATGTAAAGCGTCTTTGAGTGTCTCAAAAAGTTGACCTGTAACTGGAAGGTTGGCAGTTCAATTCCCGCTCTCTCTCCCGTTGTGTCCTTGGGCAAGACACTTAACCCTCCTTGCCTCCAGTGACACAGCTCTGGTGTAAGGAGGGAGAATGTTGGGACAACGGATGGAAATTAGCTCACGGCTACAATCTGGAATGTTTACATTCATGTGACTGTGTCTCATGTTGTTCATTAACATCCCAATCAAATAAATGAATAATATAAGCACGAGGATAACGTGCAAACTCAGACTCAAATAAATGAAATAAATAATATAAGCACGAGGATAACGTGCAAACTCAGACTCAAATAAATGAAATAAATAATATAAGCACGAGGATAACGTGCAAACTCAGACTCAAATAAATGAATAATATAAGCACGAGGATAACGTGCAAACTCAGACTCAAATAAATGAATAATATAAGCACGAGGATAACGTGCAAACTCAGACTCAAATAAATGAATAATATAAGCACGAGGATAACGTGCAAACTCAGACTCAAATAAATGAAATAAATAATATAAGCACGAGGATAACGTGCAAACTCTGACTCAAATAAATAAATAATATAAGCACGAGGATAACGTGCAAACTCAGACTCAAATAAATGAATAATATAAGCACGAGGATAACGTGCAAACTCAGACTCAAATAAATGAAATAAATAATATAAGCACGAGGATAACGTGCAAACTCAGACTCAAATAAATGAATAATATAAGCACGAGGATAACGAGCAAACTCAGACTCAAATAAATGAATAATATAAGCACGAGGATAACGAGCAAACTCAGACTCAAATAAATGAATAATATAAGCACGAGGATAACGTGCAAACTCAGACTCAAATAAATGAAATAAATAATATAAGCACGAGGATAACGTGCAAACTCAGACTCAAATAAATAAATAATATAAGCACGAGGATAACGTGCAAACTCAGACTCAAATAAATAAATAATATAAGCACGAGGATAACGAGCAAACTCAGACTCAAATAAATGAATAATATAAGCACGAGGATAACGTGCAAACTCAGACTCAAATAAATAAATAATATAAGCACGAGGATAACGAGCAAACTCAGACTCAAATAAATGAATAATATAAGCACGAGGATAACGAGCAAACTCAGACTCAAATAAATAAATAATATAAGCACGAGGATAACGTGCGAACTCTGACTCAAATAAATGAATAATATAAGCACGAGGATAACGTGCAAACTCAGACTCAAATAAATGAATAATATAAGCACGAGGATAACGTGCAAACTCAGACTCAAATAAATGAAATAAATAATATAAGCACGAGGATAACGTGCGAACTCTGACTCAAATAAATGAATAATATAAGCACGAGGATAACGTGCGAACTCAGACTCAGAAGCTTGTTGCTGTGAGGCGACAGTGCTAACCACTGTTACCGCTTTTCTACTGGGGCTGGTGCCGGAGCCTGAGCCCAATTGAAAAAGATGCTTGCTTGAAACCTTGCTGTCCCAAACAAAGGGGACTTATGACGTGAGTGGGCGGCGGCTTCTACTACAGACCACAGTTTAAGAAAAACACAGTTTATTTTGATTAATTTTGTTAATAGCTGTTTCACTGTGGCTTCAAACCCATCTTAAAGCTTCATACAGTCTCAGCCTTGAACCTGAATAAACTTTTATGAATCTGGCTCCTGGAGTGGAAATGCACTCTGATTTATTTATTATTTCCTGCTGCTTTGAAAACAGTTTTCCTGCAGTCCCCAGAGGAGCGGAGTGGGCCTCAGCAGCCGAGTGAGGACTCAGAATAGAGCCTAATAAAACAGGCATTTCCCTTTCGCTGACTGAGGGACCCACAAACACACGGAGCTCCTCACGGCCTCACAGACAACACGAGACTGCTCACCTGTCGGGCTCAGAGTTATCACAGTGTTGAATGTGATAAAGCAGCCAGACACTTCTAATCCTCACCTGTTTTATAATCCTCCTCATTAGTGTTAGTCTTGTGACTGGATTTATCACATCAGCCAAGATTTTAAGAGATGTTACTGGCCTTGATCTGCTAATATTTCCAACAGCAGGTGCAGCTGAATGAATCTGTGCTCTTTGTGATTTATAAATTTCAAATAGAGTGAATACAAAGTGGTGCAGGCAGCCTTATAATGAGGGTTTAGTGCGAGTTCGAGATGAGAGAGTGTGGAAAACGAGCAGTGTTAGCACATCAGTCTGGGTTCAGCCTCACAAATACTAACTGCTGACGCTAATGTATCAGCTCAGAAGAGCCAATCCAAATGTAAGTAAGTAAGTAAGTAATTTATATTTATATAGCACCTTTCTCAGATAATTATCACAAAGTGCTTTACAACAGTGTTTTTACATGAAGTTTCAACTCACCCCATTTACACACATTCTCTCCTGGGACAGACAGAGAGGCGGGCAGCCACACAACCGGCGCTCACAACCTTCTCCTACCACCACCAAACACAACTCCACAGTCACACACATTCATACACCAGTGCTACGGACACTGGAGGCAAGGTGGGTTAAGTGTCTTGCCCAAGGACACAACGACAGTATGAACTGTGGGGAGAGCGGGAATCGAACCTACTACCTTCCGGTTGAAGGACGGCCGCTCTACCACTGAGCCACTGCCGCCCCATGGATCTGAGTCTGCAGCCCACCTCCACCTCAAAGAGAAAGATGTCTTGAATCTATCCAGGGATCACACTGAAACCAGTTGAACTCAGAACTGACGGAACCCACGTCCAGATGCTTTTGTTTAAACCGTTTCTCTCTCCTTCATGTTTGTTGTTTTCTTTACGGTTTAATGGTTTCTATGTGTCTACTGGTTGGATAAAACGTCATCATGTGGAGGTGTGTGGATCCTTTGTGCCTTCTGTCATTAAAGCTGATAAAAGGCAGAGGGCTCCGGTGGAAGGTGCTGTACAACACAGCTCCACTGTCTTTAGGTGGACCCTCAGCCGCTAATGAAACATATTTGACATTTTTAACGTCAGTTCTGAGACAATGGCTCCATTCAACACGTGGCTATGGTTCAGTCGGTGCCATATATAAGTTATGAGTTCATTTGACCTCAGTGTTGTCAGGGCCAAGGAGCGTGACCTCAAACACCCGAACAGTTCATTGTACAGTTTACTGCCACATCAGACCTTTTACATCCCTCTGTTCTTCTATCGTCTCACTCGCACTTATCCCCGATGTTTAAAACACAAGTGTCTCATGTTGCTCGATGACGTCGCCCCTCATTTGTTCCCGTTATAACTCCATAAACAAATACTACGCCACATTAGACAGAACGCAGTGTTGTGGGACAAAGGGCGGGGGACCTGAGCCATGTGCTTGTTCTAAACCCACAAACGAAGCCCTCCACCCCCGAGTCCTGCTGAGCAGATGACATCATGCATGGCTCCTCGGATCTCAGACCTCCCACATATTCTTCTTTGCTGGCACTTTCTCACTCGGTAAACCTCCGAGCTCTTCAGTCGAGGTGAAGAAGAAGTCTGACGCTGGATCTGCGCTCGAGCCGGGTTTTGAATATATTTCCGTGATTGATTGTGATTAGGTCTGGGCTCAGAGTGAAGCTACAGATGCTCTAATTATAGACAATCCAAAGCTGAATGAGATGTGATTCCCTTTGGAAGTACTCATCGTGAAATCCAAAAAGAAATGAGTTCATCTGTGGCTTTCAGAAAGGAACGTGCTATAGAAGACTGAAATCTGATCAAGGCTAAAGCTGAGGCGGAAACAGACAAACCTGAGACAAACCTTGACATTGTTGTTTGTATGTTACTAAAGAAAGGTTTGGGCATAAGTTGAATTGTCCTAAAACAGTTTCCTGAGTGTGTTTGAGTGTGTTTTTGGAAGACTCGGGTTGGACGAGGGGTCTTTAGCTTGTGCTGAGTCAGGTGATTCTGATCCAGCTGCTGTCGAGTAGATGTAGTAGATCTAGAAGATTCAGTTACCTTGTTTTCCAGACGTCCTTCTGAACTAAACAACAAATGAAAGTCTACCAAAGAATAGAGACATACAAGTCGTTTGTTATTGGTTGGCCCCACAGCCTCGGTTCCTTGGGTTTTGCCAAGATCATTTTAGTATTAGCCTTTTAAAACATTAGTGCATGCTGGTGTTTAAACAGTGTAACTATCATCTGATGTTCATGCTAGTGTTCAGATCCACAGAAGAGTGGTCCGTACACACACGAGCATGGTCTCCCTCGGCTCTCAGACGATCTGACCTTTCACCTTTGTGGACACGGTGATAGAAACTCGCTGGTTACTCAGTTGGAGCAACAGTAAACCGTGCCAAACATTCATAAATCCTCACGTTTGCAGCGTTGTCTTCAGTAGAATCCCTGCCCTCTGTCACTCAGGTATTTGTAGAATAAAAACATGGCTAATGCATGAGTGAGACTTGCATTATTCAGCTGATCGCTCACTTCAGCTGGGAAGCTCGTCTAATATAGGTCAGCTGTTCCACTCTCTGCTTGAGTCTTGAGTCTGGGTTTTGGGGGGATGTGGTCTGGGGAACAGGTTGTGGTAATGCAGAGGCCCAGTGCAGTGAGCTCATTACCAACAGGACGTATAGGCCCCGGACCCTCCGAACCCAGACGTGGTTTCCTCCTGGGACCCATCCAGCGAGGGTTTAACAGCGGCGTGTTTGGATTGGAGCGCTGCCACGGGCCTGAGCGCAGACGAGGGCAGCGCGAGGACATAAATACAGCGAGAGGCGGAGGGTGGTGTTCCTGCCCCGCTTCAGGTGTTTACGGCCCTTAGGCTCATTCCTGCTGAGCGCACAGCACGAGCCTGTTGGCAAACAAACATGTCCTCCTCATACGGACATGTGTAGGCCTTGCACCTGCTCACGACTATCCACACACTCACTTTCACTAAGAGGGAGTTTTTATATCGCCTTCAGAACCAGCTGTGAGTGCTTTCAAGACAACAGAACTAGGCTTTTACTCTCTAGTTTTATAAGTCTGGAAATAAGGATTAACACTGTCTCCTTCAAACACTGACCTCTGTGAGTCTGGACCTGGTCTAAGACCGGACTAACTCTGTCTCCTTCAAACACTGACCTCTGTGAGTCTGGACCTGGTCTAAGACTGGACTAACTCTGACCTCCATGAGTCTGGACCTGGTCTAAGACCCGACTAACTCTGTCTCCTTCAAACACTGACCTCCGTGTGTCTGGACCTGGTCTGAGTCTGGACCTGGTCTAAGACTGGACTAACACTGACCTCCGTGAGTCTGGACCCGGTCTAAGACTGGACTAACGTATATCTTTTACAGTGTATTGTAGAATGATCCTTGACTTCACTCAGTCTTGACCTGATGGTCTTGGACATGTCTCGTCTCGGTCTGTGCGGTCTCGACACTGCACACTTTCCTCGAGCTGAACTGTCCTCGAGCTGAACTGTCCTCGAGCTGAACTGTCCTCGAGCTGAACTGTCCTCGAGCTGAACTGTCCTCGAGCTGAACTGTCCTCGAGCTGAACTGTCCTCGAGCTGAACTGTCCTCGAGCTGAACTGTCCTCGAGCTGAACTGTCCTCGTGCTGAACTGTCCTCGAGCTGAACTGTCCTCGAGCTGAACTGTCCTCGAGCTGAATTGTCCTCGAGCTGAACTGTCCTCGAGCTGAACTGTCCTCGAGCTGAATTGTGCTCGAGCTGAACTGTCCTCGAGCTGAACTGTCCTCGTGCTGAACTGTCCTCGAGCTGAACTGTCCTCGAGCTGAACTGTCCTCGAGCTGAATTGTCCTCGAGCTGAACTGTCCTCGAGCTGAACTGTCCTCGAGCTGAACTGTCCTCGAGCTGAATTGTGCTCGAGCTGAACTGTCCTCGAGCTGAACTGTCCTCGAGCTGAATTGTCCTCGTGCTGAACTGTCCTCGAGCTGAACTGTCCTCGAGCTGAACTGTCCTCGAGCTAAACTGTCCTCGGCCAACAGGAAGGACACAACCTGTAAAGTCTTCTTCTGCGCAGGTTAACAATGCACGTATGTGTTTAGCTTTAATGAAAAAGTGTCTGGGGTTCAAACAATAAGCTTTTTAATATCTTTGATCTTTTATTGAGAGAGAAAACCGCATGAACACCAGGCAGTGATGGGAAAATCAGAACCAAAAAGCGCATGGCTAAGTTGCATAAATCAGTACCGTAAATATGCAGATAGTTGTTGTGCAGTGGACTCCAGAACTAAAGCAGAGCTTGGATAGAAACAAACCAATAAAAACATGGCGACATAATCCTACTCTTAGTCGACTGTAGGGACCACTCCAGACCAGGTAATGCAGAATACACTCCATAACTCTTTTACATTTATAGAGCTCAAGCCCTGATAAACTCATGTGGGGCTGCTGTAGTGGCTCTGGAGAGCAGGAGCTACAGGACAGCTCTGCAGGTGTTAGCAGCAGGCTCGTCTGGGTCACACACACTAAAACAATATAATGTGACTCATATGTAACCAATAAAAGAGAGTCCTTCTGCACACAGTCATCTTTCACTTTTATGTGCGGCTGGTGACAGAGGACTTAAGCTCGGTAAATCTGTGCTACTGTGTCCCGATCGGAGCAGGACTCTGTGTCGGGATGATGTTTATTCAACTGCTCTGACAGACAGACCTGAGAGCTATCAACAAACTGTTCTAATGCCCGGAGCCGCCCGGAGCCGCCCGGAGCCGCCCGGAGCCGCCCGGAGCCCCCCGGAGCCTCCCGGAGCCCCCCGGAGCCCCCCGGAGCCGCCTGTCACTGTTTAGTCTTTAATATGAGTGCGTTTTCTAAATAGGACTAAAACATATTTCTGCGCTGGTTTCTAACAAGCTGTGCCAGGTTTAGCATTAGTTTGGGTCCCTGCCTTACGGACACCACTAAACCATTTGGACAAACAGTATTTGATTTTCACTCAAACAATTTAGACTTATAATATTTTAACTTTATAATTTAAATATAGCCAAATGTCTTTGTTAACACTGTTAAAGAGGATTACATCACATTCAGCCTTTCACAGTGCTCTTTTTTAAGATCGCCTTCATGTTCACTCTGGTTCTCTGGTTCGTGCAGCTTATCAGTTTTAAAATTAAATAATACGTTAACATATAAGAAGAAGGTGACTGTAGTTATCAATATTCAAAAGTGAACACACATTCAACTGGAAACACTTGCTCTCTTTAAATATCTCATACTGACTGTGAGCTGCTTCCACAACAGAGCAGCTCCTAAAGCCAGCTCTAGTTTTAAACACTCTAGGCCTCTTTAGAAACAAAGACCTATTGGTCTCAAAAAAGGATTTTAAATATATTGTGCATTTAAAAGGCAGCCAATTAATCAAATCAAGTCGAGCTTTATTTATAAAGCACTTTTCACACAAAGTGCCTTACATGATTAAAAACAAAGAAAACCTTACCCCCTCCACCCCCACCCACCCCCACCCACCATCCGACAACAAAGACTGAAAAACATGAGCCCTATTCATCATTCTCACATGCACGCACACATGCACGCGTACGCACGCAAACACACAAACACACACACATGCACACGTACGTACGCAAACACACAAACACGCAAACACGCACACATGCACGCGTACGCACGCAAACACACAAACACGCAAACACGCACACATGCACACGTACGTACGCAAACACACAAACACACACACATGCACACGTACGTACGCAAACACACAAACACACACACATGCACACGTACGCACGCAAACACACAAACACACACACATGCACACGTACGCACGCAAACACACAAACACACACACATGCACGCGTACGCACGCAAACACACAAACACGCACACATGCACGCGTACGCACGCAAACACACAAACACACACACATGCACACGTACGCACGCAAACACACAAACACGCACACATGCACACATGCACGCACACATGCACGCGTATGCACGCAAACACACAAACACGCACACATGCACGCGTACGTACGCAAACACACAAACACGCACACATGCACGCGTACGCACGCAAACACACAAACACGCACACATGCACGCGTACGCACGCAAACACACAAACACGCAAACATGCACACATGCACGCACACATGCACGCGTATGCACTCAAACACACAAACACGCACACATGCACGCGTACGCACGCAAACACACAAACACGCAAACATGCACACATGCACGCACACATGCACGCGTATGCACGCAAACACACAAACACGCACACATGCACGCGTACGCACGCAAACACACAAACACGCACACATGCACGCGTACGCACGCAAACACACAAACACGCAAACACGCACACATGCACGCGTACGCACGCAAACACACAAACACGCAAACACGCACACATGCACACATGCACGCGTATGCACGCAAACACGCACACATGCATGCGTACGTACGCAAACACACAAACACGCACACATGCACGCGTACGCACGCAAACACACAAACACGCAAATATGCACACAAACACACACACATGCACGTGTATGCGCACAAACACACACACATTAAAAGAACCCACCAGCCACAGCCGGTGGGACACTGCCCCAGGGCCCCAGAGCACCAGGCCGTCCCGCACCAGCAGAGTCCAGCTGAGGGGCCAATGGGACAGAAGCAGGCAGCCACAGCCCCCAGTGCAGAGAGGAAACACTGCTAAATGCTAAAAATAAAAATAGTAATAGTCAAAAAACGCTAAAAGTGCAGCTTTAAAACTATAGTGTAAAACTAGCTTTCCCTAAAAAAGATAGATGGCTAATATGAATAAATAAATTATAAAATAATTACTATATAATTATTTATGGAGAAAATCTAACATCTAATAACGTCTGAATTCTGAACCAGCTTTTATATCATTTATTGGACATCGATAAAGTGACAGTAGTCCAGCCAGAGAGCACGTAACCAACAGGATAGAGAACTCATTTATTTTGGGACATTATGTTTATTAAAAAGCAGCAGAAGTATTGATATTGATATGATTTATGTCCAGTCCAAATGGCTGTGGGTGAATATTGTTGTTTGTTAGTAAAGTTTACCTTCCCTTTATCTCGACTTCTGATGTTGAGGTGTCTGGTTTACACACAGACCTCTCATCGTTGTTTTTACGGAAACCTCAGAGATCACACTCAGCTCAGAGTTGCTTTTCTATGAAACGCTCTCTTTTACTCGAGTAAACACAGTCGGTAAATCTTCAGCTCCACGGTTTCTTGAGACAAAGCTCAGTCGTGCTCTGAGATGGAAGAGTATCTGCTCCGGTGTCGCTGAAGCAGGGAGTGTGTAAAAAGAGAAGAGCGGCTGATGGCTCTGCTCCATCTGGACACGTTTCACAAAGTGCTGCCAGCTCTGAAGGATGAAGCTGATACAGATAAAGGAAACGGATGCCACGGCTGTTGTTCTTCTTGAGTCAAATATGTGTTGAGGGACAGTGAGAGGAAAAGAATATGGCCTTTAAAGGGGAACAGATTATGTTACTGTTGGACGGATGATCATTGTATGTGAAAAAAATGATATCCATGATACTATTTCAGTCTTAATCCTGGTTTATACTGAAGGACAGACACGCTGTAAAAACAACTTAAACAAAAGCTTAGAGATGTATTTCCAGTTGAAACAGCATTGACAGTATTAAATCCGTTCAGTTTAGTCGTCTGTGATCTACACACACCAAAGCTGCTGGGATAGGCTCCATTCACCCACAACCCGGGACTAAGTGGAAGAAAATGAACAAATGAATGAACTTTCACCTGTTCCATTCCTTTTAAAGAAGTGATATTGTTAGGATTGTTCTTTTGGATGATTATAATAGATGTAGAACAAGGACTGCTCCTTATCTTAGAACATAATAATTCCAGTTAAATTTTTCTGGTGATAAAAATCTGTCGGTCTGTCATTTGGAGGCTACATTGCCCACCCTTCTCCAAAACAAACCCAGTAAAATAACACAGTCTCACCTGGTGATGCTATCGGCTGTTTGGACATGTCAATCAGAGCTGCAGAGTAAAGTCAGCGGCCTGTATCCAGAGTTGAACAGGAGACAGTCTTTTAATGTGACTCTCAAATTTCCAAATTTCCTGTAGGACTCGTGTGGACAGAGTACCGTCTCTTCTGGAGCGTTCGTATCAGTAAATCAGTCTCGAGGTGCTGCGCGGCCTCGACTTTTAGGAAGTGAACACAAGAGGATTGTGTTTGTGTGGGTTTGTGCTGTGATCATCTGAGAGCGGAGATTCTGTTCAGTCACTTGGATGTTATCAGACAAAGCCACTGTAGATGTATAACCTCAGCGACAGGAGAGGACACGCTGCTCCCATCATTCTTTCACCAGAGCGCTTCTGTTAACGGGACGTTTCCCCTGCAGCTCCAGACAAGACAGAAACATTAGCTGCATTTTTACCTTTTTTTTTTGTCCCTCTGTGAAAAATGACTTGGAGACCTGCACAATTGAAACTCATATTCTTATCTACATATTATCAAAAACAGCTATGAATAATGAACAAACTGAAAAAAGTGGGACATGTACAACTGTCAGTGAATGCACCACAGCTCACGCTCTGAATGGACTGTGACTGATTCATTTAAGACTGGGACCTGAGAACTCTTTTATTTTGACCTGTGTGTTTCGTAAATGTTGAAAAAAAGTTTCCCCGGCTTTGATACAAATTCTTTTCACATATTTCCACTGTTTGCCTTGAATTCTGGATGAACGACTTTGTTTCTGCTCTAGAAGAGTGGGCTTGGATTAGGACGGATGTTGAACAATCTTCAAAACATTCGGCAAATTCTTTTACATTTTACAAAGAACTGACACGAGCAGTTGTCATCTCGACATGGGCGAGTACTGAAAAAGTCGCAGGCCCAGGACAGACGTACAGAGGCTTGGACGGAAGAGGGAGGGCCCGGGACAGACGTACAGAGGCTTGGACAGAAGAGGGAGGGCCCGGGACGTACAGAGGCAGACGTACAGAGGCTTGGACAGAAGAGGGAGGGCCCGGGACAGACGTACAGAGGCTTGGACAGAAGAGGGAGGGCCCGGGACAGACGTACAGAGGTTTGGACGGAAGAGGGAGGGCCCAGGACGGACGAACAGAGGCTTGGACAGAAGAGGGAGGGCCCGGACAGACGTACAGAGGCAGACGTACAGAGGCTTGGACAGAAGAGGGAGGGCCCGGGACGGACGTACAGAGGTTTGGACGGAAGAGGGAGGGCCCAGGACGGACGAACAGAGGCTTGAACAGAAGAGGGAGGGCCCGGACAGACGTACAGAGGCAGACGTACAGAGGCTTGGACAGAAGAGGGAGGGCCCGGGACGGAAGTACAGAGGTTTGGACGGAAGAGGGAGGGCCCGGACAGACGTACAGAGGCAGACGTACAGAGGCTTGGACAGAAGAGGGAGGGCCCGGGACGGACGTACAGAGATTTGGACGGAAGAGGGAGGGCCCAGGACGGACGAACAGAGGCTTGGACAGAAGAGGGAGGGCCCGGGACAGACGTACAGAGGCTTGGACAGAAGAGGGAGGGCCCGGGACAGACGTACAGAGGCTCAGGCAGAAGAGGGAGGGCCCGGGACAGACGTACAGAGGCTCAGGCAGAAGAGGGAGGGCCCGGACAGACGTACAGAGGCAGACGTACAGAGGCTTGGACAGAAGAGGGAGGGCCCGGGACAGACGTACAGAGGCTCAGGCAGAAGAGGGAGGGCCCGGGACAGACGTACAGAGGCTCAGGCAGAAGAGGGAGGGCCCGGGACAGGGTTGTGGTGTGGGATTTTTGATTTCTGATGCATCTGACCTTGTGTTGTCTGTGCGTTCTGGTAACTGTATTTACCCCTCAGACGCAGGTTTCAAACTGCTTTATTTTGTTCCAGAAATTGCTGATTTTCGAATTTAGCTCTAGGTAAATAAAAGTTGAGAGGAATGTAGCTATAATGCAGCCAGAATTGTAATAAGAGTAAAATCCTACCACAGAGTGTCAGAGAGCAGCTTATATGATTCATTTCAAGGTTCAGAAATACGTTTTAAACTTTCTCTCTTGTGTTTTATTGTGTATTTGAGTGGATTCTAAAAAGCCTCCTGAGTTACAGTGCCTCATAAACATAAAACCTATTGTGCTGAAAACAGCCTGAACTTGACTTTTATTTGCCGAGTGTTAAACTACTTATGAAAGCCATAAACATCACAAGTGGAGGATTTAGGACAGAGTGGCCTCATTATAGTCGTCTACAGAAAAAGCAGAACGCCAGGGTCTATATAAAGCACTTTTATAAAGCTCTGGACGTGACATCAGAGGCTCAGAGATCAGAACGGCAGACACTGGTGGAAAATGAGCACTCCTCACACTCAGCAGTTTGGTTCTGAGGTTTGGGGCTGAGAGGCTGAGACATTTGGATTTATGGACCAAGACAACATGTTTCAGAGTAATTCTGACTGTGCCCTCAGTCACAAGGACGAAAGTTTTGGTAAGACGCTCCAGACGCAAAACCACACGAGCCTTGTTTCCATCGAGCGGGATTGTACAGAGCTTATGTCACACTTCATCATCAAGTCACTAAATACACATCTAGCCCTGCGTTAAAGACAAGTATTAGACAAAAAAAAGACAATATTATGTAATACCGCCACACCACACATGTCAAACTCAAGGCCCGGGGGCCAAATGTGGCCCTTTTCAAAGTTTTATTTGGCCCTCTAATACATGTGAGACAAAAAAACTTTAAAAGATTTCACTTTTCAAGTTTTAAACGGGTTATATTTGGATTTGAACAGGTTTTAGTTGGATTTGAACAGGTTTTAGTTGGATTTGAACAGGTTTTTGTCAGATTTGAGTCTAAAGTATTTTTAATCCCGTTTAAACTGTGACCAAACTTGTTTTTTCACAACAGAACCAGGCCTTGGTGCAGTTTGGTTTAGGTTTTGATCTAACAGCCGCTCTTTGGTCCAAACCACTGTAGCTCAGTGGGTAGAGTAGTCGCCCTTCAACCTGAAGGTAGGTGGTTTGATTCTCACTCTCCTCACTGTTCATACTGTTGTTGTGTCCTTGAGCAAGGCAGATAACCCACCTTGCCTCCAGTGGCTGTAACGCTGGTAATTATATTAGAACAATGTAAGTCATTTGGATAAAAGCGTCTGCTAAATGAATAAATGTGAATGTTTTGGTCCAGACCAAAAACGCAGGCGGATCCTCAGATGGTAGTTGTGTATTGATTTGTGTCAAACATAAGATAGAGCCCAGAGCGTTTTCACGGGCTTTTAAATCAAAAATCCTAAATTAGTGACTATTTCTGGGAATACTTGTTGTTGAGTTATGACATGATTGTTCTAAATCTGGAGCTGCAGATGCCAGATAATTGTTGTTTGTCCCAGTTTGTCCCGTCCCACTGCGACTGGGTCCAACATTTTAGAGCCACATGACATATTCTTCATCGGCTTCGGTTTGGGACGTCCCTAAACCAAACTGTCTGAGCTCAGCAGAAGACAACGGTTTACCTCATGGGCTCAGAGCCACAGACTGATGTAGAGCGGGCCGTCCCACTGTCAGACTCTGGGACATGTGTCTGTGGACCTCCTCAGAGCAGACCTCCAGCTGCAGCAGCAGGATTTATGGAGCAGTTTTCATAAAGAAGAGTCACTGTGCTTTACAATGAGTTCAAAACAGGACAGAAAGTAAAGGGAATATAACAACATGGATAATTCAAAAATGAACAGGAGATCAGAACTTTTAAAAATGACTGCATTGAACCGAGAAATTGAATGAATATAAGTAATTAAAATAACACTGACTTGCATTTTCTACAAACACACACACATGAGATGTGTCTGTGGGGGTCTTGAGTGGTTTATAAGAGTTATGAAGCCATTAAACCCATCTCATTGACAGTGAGCTTTAGGCTTAAAGGAACCACCACATTCATTCACTCGAGATAGTTCACCTGAACACGCTTGTCTTTGGTCGGTGGAAGGAAGCCCGAAAGAAGAAACTAAAACAATTCTTATGTGTATGTGCCTGTTCTTACTGGTTTTCTCATCTGCAGTCTCATGTATCGGCTCGATGTGCACAGATATTACACAATGAACACAAACTCTGGACACTGTTGATGCGAGTGTTGAGCATGTGTGTATCCATGATAACAGCAGATGTCAACATGGTTTTGTATGTTTGCTTGGCTCTATTAAAACTAATCACATGTTTACTTTAATATCTTTGTCTGTTCACAACAATCCATCACTTTTTACTGAAGGTCTTTGCATTATTAATACTTTTGGATGAATGTCTGCCAAAGCAAAACCTCTGCATATGTTCTAAACTTCCTTTGTGTTTAGTCCCATGTTGTTTCAGGAGATCTCTTTTGGAGTATTTGTAGAGGTGCTGTTTGACAGGCTTTTTTTTAAACAGAGGAAGAAAATATCAGTTAATAATATATCTGTGCACGTTTGGACACTGCCTGTCTCTTTAAAAAAAACATGTCCCTTTCAGCTGCACTTTAGTGTTGTTTTGTTTGACAGTATGGAAACATGATATTTTTCTTTTATCTTCTTTTTACATTTTAGGGTTTCAGAACTTATTCGATGAACACTGATGTTGAATTTCAAAGCACATCTACCTCATGCCAGGCCCTCATCAGACTTGTGTTTTTCTCACGTTTCTTTGTTGTGTGACAGCCCATCATCATCAGAGCTCATCCCTGAACTCGTTCTTTCATCCCCGTGTGGTCTGCCACGTTCTGCTGAAGTGTGTCTGAGATAAGGCCCACACTCGGCTCTGATGAAGATGAGGGGAGTGTATTTGTCCACACGCTGTTATCCCTCTCGCTCTGACAGATCTGACTGGGGCTGTCTCTGAAGGCCCATCTTCAAATGGATGTGAACACTCAGCCTCGACAAGCAGAACGTAAACTAACGGACAAAAAAGCTCCTGCAGAACATCAAGCACGTGTGGGAAAACTGCAGGAGTAACCTTCAGTGATGCACGAAACACACAGAGCACAGATGTTCACAAAAGAACCAGCAGTTCTCACTTTTTGGGGCGAGGTCAGACTGCTCTTGGGTTGCAAGACTAAGACACAAATAATAACAAATACGGTCTCCTCACCTCAGTGACCTTGTGTGTGTATAAATGTGTATGAGGTCAGAAATATAGGCTGTGGGGTCAGTTCATTCAACGATTTAAAGTAGCACCGCATTACTTTTAGCACAAAAATCTATTTTCTCTCTCTCATGTCGATGGTTCTCTCATGTTGATGGTTCTTTCTCATGTTAATGGTACTCTATCATGTTGATGGTTCTCTCATGTTGATGGTGCTCATGTTGATGGTGCTCATGTTAATGGTTCTCTCTTATGTTGATGGTTTTCATGTTAATGGTTCTCTCTTATGTTGATGGTTTTCATGTTGATGGTTCTCTAGCATGTTGATGCTTCTCTATCATGTCGATAGTTCTCGCTCATGTTGATGGTGCTCATGTCGATGGTTCTCTCTCATGTCGATGGTTCTCTCTCATGTCGACGTGTTCTCTCATGTTGATGGTTCTCTCTCATGTCGATGGTTCTCTCTTATGTTGATGGTTCTCATGTTGATGATGCTCATGTTGATGGTGCTCATGTTGATGGTTCTCATGTTGATGGTGCTCATGTTGATGGTTCTCATATTGATGGTGCTCATATTGATGGTTTTCTCTCTTGTTGATGGTGCTCATGTCGATGGTTCTCTCTCTTGTTGATGGTGCTCATGTTGATGGTTCTCTCTTATGTTGATGGTTCTCATGTTGATGATGCTCATGTTGATGGTTCTCATGTTGATGGTGCTCATGTTGATGGTGCTCATGTTGATGGTGCTCATGTTGATGGTGCTCATGTTGATGGTGCACATGTTGATGGTTCTCTCTCATGTTGATGATTCTCTCTCTTGTTGATGGTGCTCATGTAGATGGTTCTCTCTCTTGTTGATGGTTCTCTCTTATGTTGATGGTTCTCATGTTGATGGTTCTCTCTCATGTTGATGGTTCTCTCTTGTGTTGATGGTTCTCTCTCATGTCGATGGTTCTCTCTCATGTCGATGGTTCTCTCTCATGTCGATGGTTCTCCCTCATGTCGATGGTGCTCATGTCGATGGTGCTCATGTTGATGGTGCACATGTTGATGGTGCACATGTTGATGGTGCACATGTTGATGGTTCTCTCTTATGTTGATGGTTCTCTCTCATGTCGATGGTGCTCATGTTGATGGTGCACATGTTGATGGTGCACATGTTGATGGTTCTCTCTTATGTTGATGGTTCTCTCTCATGTCGATGGTGCTCATGTTGATGGTGCACATGTTGATGGTTCTCTCTCTTGTTGATGGTGCTCATGTTGATGGTTCTCTCTTATGTTGATGGTTCTCATGTTGATGGTGCACATGTTGATGGTTCTCTCTCATGTCGATGGTACTCATGTTGATGGTGCACATGTTGATGGTTCTCTCTCATGTTGATGGTGCTCATGTTGATGGTTCTCTCTTATGTTGATGGGTCTCATGTTGATGGTTCTCTCTCTTGTTGATGGTGCTCATGTTGATGGTGCTCATGTTGATGGTTCTCTCCTAATGTTGTTAGTTCTCAACATGAACCATCAGCATGAAAACCATCAACATGAGAAAGAACTATTAAAATGAGAGAGCATCATCTACATGACCATCTAAAATGACCGACTGTATATTGAGCTGATGACAGTCCAGTTGAACAGAGAGAGCCCTCTGCTGGCTGTAATATAAACAAAGGCTTTAATAACCATAATATATGAGCCCTTTATCAACTCTATTAAAGGAACCAGACTGAACCAGGCTCATTTCTTTCCCCTTTGCCGAATACTGCATATTCCTTCATAAAACCAAAAACAGCTGAGCTTTTATGTTAAAGGTGTGAAAGGCTGTGTAAACACCATTCTTCCTTCTCTCTCTACATCTGTGTTATCTAAGACTTCCTCTGTTAGCTTTAGCTCGTCGTCCATCTGTGAAGCGCATGCATACTTACGTCCGATGGAGCAGAACACAAACAGAGCGGGGCCCTCTCTTCAGTGCAGCAGGATCTGACGCTGGCCAGGACTCAGGCGTAACGGGGCAGGGGTCACAGCAGGAACCAGCGCCTTCAGCCCTAATGTGAGCTGATCAAACACTGTCCAACAAGGACAGAGAGCACGTTCGTTTTATCGGTGACTGTGGTTACATGCAGACCTCACTCAGATTAAGCTCACAGCTGGAGCTACATGTTGTCCAGGTTTACAGCAGGAGAGAGAACCGAGTACAGTGAAGGATAAAAGAAACTAACTTCGTCCGTTACCTTCTTTACCGTCTTTACCTTGTCCTTCTAAACATTTTACAAATTGGCACATTAACCAGGATAACAGGAAGCCCACTGGCAGTGCGTGAGGTGGCATGATCAAACCCCGGAAGCAAACCTGGACATAGGCATGCGCACTAAATAATACGGCAACAGTTATCTCTGTTGTGAATGTTTTTAAAGTCTTATTGAGCTGCTTTTTTCACAATATTATGTTTTCAAGTAGTTTGTCGTATTTTAAAAACATTTGGGCTTTAGTTGATGGTGTTTCTTTTGGGGTTAGAGTTTGTACACTGTTATTGAGTGAGGTCTAATTTTCTTTTCTGGGGTCCACAACAGTGAGAGCATATAATAAACGTCTATTTTGGTTTAAAAATGATTGAGTCTCTTAACACTGTTCTGTTTTTTTTTTCTGTTTACGACTGTGACTTTGTGCTGCTGTCCGGCTCAGGAGCTGCTCAGTGCTGTGTTTCCTTTTACCAGAGTAAGACCGAAGTAAGTAAAGTAAGTGAAGTAAGTCCGACACCGAACCACATTATCCAGGTGTGTGACTACAATTTAGAGAAATCCAAAAGACTGCTCATCCAGTTACAGTAAGCTGTTTACAGCAGTTTAAAACTCTGATTATAATCGGAATAAGGCCATAATTTAGTTTTCATTCATGCATGTAAACACACTGACTTAGTTCATTAGGTTTATTATATCAGTTGCATCCACACCCTATTATCATTATTATCATTATCATCATCATTATCATTAACATTATTATCATTGTTAATCAAGAGAGAACTGAAGTATTGCTTGTTGCAGTCGAGCAGTAGATGCTTGTGCTTCTGCTGTAAAAGTTTCTGTTGTTAAGTTTTGAGTGAGACTGTTGTTCTATAAACCGTCCTGAAATCTTTTCTTCAGGGGAGTTTCCCCAAAACATTTCTGTTTGTTTTAAAATTAAGATGCTCCTGATTATTAACGGATTGGCCTTTGAAATCCTGCGACGCTGCAATTACTGTCAAACACAACAAACTCGGGGCTCCTTCCTCCGCACAGCCGCAGTCTCAGTTATTTTCAGAGCTAATTGTGTTGTTGTATCTGAAAACAGAAGATGGGAGCGCTGTGATCTTTTCTCGCTCCGTATTTGTTTTGCTGTGGGCCATGTTAGTTTTTCAAATACACACATCCCACAAAAACTTCCTCTGCTTCCTCTGCATTTCCTAAAGTGGACGGAGAGACAGCCTTTGGTTTGAGAGACAGAGCTGACGTCATTCAAACCTGTTGGACTTTACATGGAGCTTTAGCACAGTTTTGATTATGTTAACAATCAAACAGAGAAGTCTATAAGGCTTTTATACACACGGACATGCTTTTACAAAACTGTTTCTAAATTCAGAGCTGGCCTGGACTCTGGTTGAGTCAGGATTTGTATGACTCAGGTTTGGACTTGGGCTGATTTTAGGCTCCGCCCCTTAACCCAGGACAGAGCGTTTGTATCTAACGTGGCCAAATTTAATGCAAGCTGTGAAAGTGTCCTGGACGTGTGCCGAGAGATCAGAGCTGAGCACTGCCCGTGTGGCCTGTGTCTGGATGTGTTCAGATCTTTAGTGTCTAAGCTGCTAATTACAGCAGAATGGAGTTGTATCAGAACGATGTGTCCTTGACTTGAAACAGGGTCAAGATCCATCCGTCACAGTTCCTCACCCAAGAACATTTTCACATTTATTTATATATATATATATATATATATATTTAAAGCTGACCATAAACTTCTAGCTCTAGGTTAGTTTTAGACTGATCAATATTTATTTTCTCTTTGCTTCCTAGTCTTTTGTTTATGTCTTTCTCCTTTTTTTACATTTTTTTTCTCTGAGTAAACAGACGTATCCAGCTTTGGAGTAGACACTCTCTCTGTATTTCCAGCCATGTGGTCATGGTCAGAGCTGCACAAGGCTGTGTTTTTTGAGTTAAACTCCAGCCGGTCGTCAGTCATTAGCTCAGTGCTAACCCTCCAGGTGTTTGTGAGCGATCCCCAGCTCACGTCTCGTGTTCCCTGTACCTCCCAGTGCGTCCTGATGAGGCTCAGTCCTCCACACGCTCTCACCTGAACCCAATCAGCTTTGATCCCGGCCCGCAGCCTCTGGAGGCAAGTGGGCTCTAATCCTCCAGAAAGCCCCCCAAAGTCGCAGAGGAATGCCTGGCACACAGCTCACCATTCAGGCAGGGATTAGCTCCATGGATCAGCCCCGGCTGCTCGGGAGCTGCACGTATACGAGCGTTCTGAGAGAGGCGGGAGTCACACTGCCGAAGGGAAAGGTCACGTCAGGAGGACATTAGCAGCATTTGTCAGCTCTAAAACTGAGCGGCATTTCGAGCTTTGAAATGTGAGCACAGGTCGACTTTAGGAGAAGCCATGGATGATGTAACATTTATGAAAACCTCTAGGGAAAATATTAGGTAAATATTTGGTCTCATGGTATTGTTGTTAATACAAACAGAATTCTTCCAAATAAACTTCTCTTTTCCACTGGTGTTACTGTGAATAAGTCTTTTTTCCCAAACTCCACTAATGACTACAAATAGTTTTATTGGATATTTGACATAAACAGAAGGCCAAGTTGTAATAATTGAAAGTGAGAAGGATGTAAAGGCAGTTTAGTAAAGAGGCTAAACTTAATCAGGACAGACTTTAATCATCAGCAGGTTTGATCTGTTTGTGCCAGACGAGGAAGGACAGAGGATAAACTGATGTTTCCTCTTGAGTTTTTCCTGAAGAGCCTTGTGTTTCCTCTGAGCTGTGTCCAGACAGAGACGTCTGCTGCAGAAACAGAGTCGATTTATCATATTTAAAGTGGACTTTTTGTGGAAGCTTCTTTATCCCAGCAGAGAAGTTTGTTCTCAGCATTAAACCCGTCCATGTCAGTGTCTGTGGGAACCCTCTCCAGGTCTAAGCCAGTCTCCTGGTCTTGGTTTCTGGACGATTATCTTATAGTGAGAAAGATTTTGAGAAACTGGAGCAGTGCCCGGTCTGAGAGTTGAACTCAGGACCTGCTTGTTGTGAGGCGACTGATGGATGTAGGTAATACTGTGAGTGCATCTTTTCTAGAGACTTAACTTTGCTAATGTTTGGATCCGCAATCTCGCCTCTATTGTGTCAAAATCAAAGTGCAGAGGGGCCACTATAAGAAGCCTTCCAGGGGCCGAGGACTGAGACAAATTCTGAATGTGAGGTTTTCATTTCAGTCTTTATCAGTTTATCTTTTACATTCAAATCCATCTAAAACCTGTTCAAATCCATCTAAAACCTGTTCAAATCCATCTAAAACCTGTTCAATTCCATCTAAAACTTGACCCTCTATTAAATGTATTGAAGGGCCAAATAAAACATTGTAAAGGGCAGTATTTGGCCCCCGGGCCTTGAGTTTGACATTTTCTCAGATTACGTATGTGTTTACTCCATGCCCTTCTCATATTATACTTGAATATAAGCTAATGTTACACAATGATGTTCCTTCCAAATTTGAAGAAAGTCATTTTAATCCAGCGCTTTGTTCTTTTTACACTTTTGTGGACCACTGTCCAACGGAACTTGATAAAGCTCTTGTTGGTTTCTCTGTTGGACCGGTCGGAGCAACAGGTAGCTATTGTAGCAGATATCTCCAGTCATGGCACAAACGTTACCGAAGACAATAGGATCAACACAAGAACAACATTACTCAGCCCTGTTACGAAAAGAACACATACTATAGTTCTTTCCTCATCACACACCTAATCTCACAGAGGCCAGGAGAGTTTAAAGTTTCGTGCTCAGATAAACGATGTTGTTCCAATGACGTAAGACAGAGATGTTTTATTATCACAAAGGTAGGACTAAAAAGTACAATCAGCGCTCCTCGTACAGACACACGAGCCTGACTCATGTGAGAGGAGTGTGTTCACATGTTGAGGACGACTGGATGTGGACAGATGGAGTTATTATTACATTAGGAGCTGATGCACATGACAAGGCAAGTTCAGCTCTAATGAAATAATGTTCATTTGTCAGTCTGGAACCTGAAGCAGTCCGACTGAACATCTGTGAGGCAGAGACCCCCACAGCAGCACTATTTCATCCTGGACCTTCTGGAGATGAGGTGTTATGTGACGAAGCCCAGACCATTGACAAATCCAGGGCTTTACTGTTGGTGAACCCAGACCTCCTGCAAATATATATATTACATATTCACTAAAGCCAGGCTGTGGACAGGACTTTTCAGCAGGAAATGAAACAGCACTTCTTAACTTCGGCCACATATCTACTGCAGTTCAGTTTCAGCTTCATGAACACTGACGTCACACAGGCGCCACGCTAAAGTGTTTGTATGAGGTCACTTAAGAGCAGTTATGTTTCTGATGTGTTTTTATGTAAAGGGCCCTTTGTGTCGCAGATGTCTGCTCTCGACCGGCTGCTGGTTCCACCAATGCCGAGGCAGCACTGACAGTTCTGGGTGTGTTTTTAACCCTAACAGATGAACGTAAACTACATGGCGTTGCTCTGATTGGATTAAAATTCAAACAATGCTGTGTCCAGTTTTAAATAGTGCCACCATCGTACATCTTTGCTTTAGAAAATAAAATATTTATCGTCTCCACTGCATTAAACACAAACAGAACCTGTGTCGTTCAACAGTGAGTCTCTAAAATGTAGACATTAATGAGTTATATGTTGATAAAGCTGTGAATAAAGCAGAAAGAGTCAGATGTTTCCTGCAGCAGTATACAGCGTTAGCTCCAGCCTCTCATCACGACACACCAGGCTTTACTCTTTATATTCATTATTAACACATCCAGGGTCATTGTAAAAGTCATACGAACATGTCTATTTCTGTTTCAGAGAGCTTTTCTCTTCTCTTTGTGTCATTTCTCTCGTATCTCACTCTGACAGACCCACCTTGAGTAAAACGATCCAAACTCCTGGAGATTATGGTAACGTGAGCCGCCCCGAAGGACGCTGACAAATGCAGACATTTGCTCCGCTTTAGGAAATGAACAAAGCTTTTGGAAAACAACCCCGAGTCCTGTGTTCGCCTCAGACAACAGCACGGACACACATTTGTTCATTTCCAAACTGAATATAGAGTTTGGTTAATCAGGTTTTGGCGCCGGGCAGTACGTTGTCGTGGAAACGGCCGGGTTGTTCTGTTGTTTACAGGACTGGACCGAAGTGAAAACGACATGTGATTGTTTCTGAGCAGGCCTCGCCCACACGTCACGGCGCAGGAGGGAAATGATGTGTGGCTGATGTGGCAACAGGCCCCAGCTCGGAGCCTTCAGACCAAACCTGAGCAAATAAACTCTGTCGAAAACGGACGTGGGATAAAAACACAGAGGAGACAGTGGAGGTTTGAGGACTGTGGGCACAGGACCCAAGCCTCTGTGGTAATGAGGAAAAGGTCCACTGCCCAGGAATTTACAAACCCCCCACCTCTACTCTTTTCTTCATTTGAATCTCAGCTCTGCTCTCGGTTTGTAATTGAGTTCAGCTGTATTTATGAAGCACAACATAAGTCATCTCCAGACACCTTCTTTAACTGGGCCCTGCATCTACGGCTCACATATGTATTTCCCCCTGGAACTCTTATTTAGCTGTAAAACATTTGGAGATTGTTTGGGGAACTGCTGCTGTGGTCAGAGGATGTGAGGGTCTGGACGCCATCCCGTGTGCTGCAGGGACGGGACACTGTAGCTTTAAGCCCAGTTCTTCGGCGTTATGGAAGGTGCTAAGAGCCTGAAGACCACTCAGACCTGGTCACTACTGTAAGTCAGCCTGAATACAAAGCTATAGCACAGAGCTGCTGGAGGCACAAACAATTCAAAATGGTTTTAACAAGTACATACTCAAAGGGAAAGGGTGACTAAAGGACCATTGGCTGTTGGTCTTGGTTGTGGCTTGTCAGAATAGAACTGATGGCAGTGGGAAATCTCACTGAGAGTGTCTCCTCCGGTGCTCTGGAGAGGAAAGTGAAAAGTGAAACGCAGATAAGCATTCACAGGATGCTTAACGATCACTTTGACACTGAACTCAGACTTAGAACTGGTTAAGATGAGAAATGCTCGGCGTGTGTCTGAACAAGCTGCCGGTAAACTTCACTGAAAGAGTATTGTCGAGGCAGAAGTGCACAAATCCAGTTTTATTTGAGAGAACCGCACTCACGCAGGACGAGCCGGGGTTTTGTGTCTCTCTTAATAAAAGTCTGCTGCTAGCGCTGCCACACACTTTTATGGAACATCTGCTGCTTTCATGTGAAGGAAATGTCTGACAGTCTGCTGCGTGGATCTGGGCCCGTCCCAACCACACACTCCACACGCTACCCTCGGACCCAGACCGAGACCCAGACCGAGACCCAGACCGAGACCCAGACCGAGACCCAGACCGAGACCCGGACCGAGATTTAGACCTAGACCCAGACCGAGACCCAGACCGAGACCCAGACCGAGACCCAGACAGAGATTTAGACCGAGACTCAGACCGAGACCCAGACCCAGATCCAGACCGAGACCCAGACCGAGACCCAGACCGAGACCCAGACCGAGACCCAGACCGAGACTCAGACCGAGACCCAGACCGAGACCCAGACCGAGACCCAGACCGAGACTCAGACCGAGACCCAGACCGAGATTTAGACCGAGACTCAGACCGAGACCCAGACCGAGACCCAGACCGAGACCCAGACCGAGACCCAGACCGAGACCCAGACCGAGACCCAGACCGAGATTTAGACCGAGACTCAGACCGAGACCCAGACCGAGACCCAGACCGAGACCCAGACCGAGACCCAGACCGAGACTCAGACCGAGATTTAGACCGAGACCCAGACCGAGACCCAGACCGAGACCCAGACCGAGATCCAGACCGAGACCCAGACCGAGACCCAGACCGAGACCCAGACCGAGACTCGGACAGAGACCCAGACCGAGACCCAGACCGAGATCCAGACCCAGACCCAGACCGAGACCCAGACCGAGACCCAGACCGAGACCCAGACCGAGACTCAGACCGAGACCCAGACCGAGACCCAGACCGAGACCCAGACCGAGACTCAGACCGAGATTTAGACCGAGACTCAGACCGAGACCCAGACCGAGACCCAGACCGAGATCCAGACCCAGACCCAGACCCAGACCCAGACCCGGACCGAGACCCAGACCCAGACCCGGACCGAGACCCAGACCGAGACCCAGACCGAGACTCGGACCGAGACTCGGACCGAGACCCAGACCGCAGCGTTGTTTGGTTCAGTGGCTTTGACGAAACCTGTTCCCACTCAGCTGTAATCTGATTTAATATTTACAGAAATGGATCGACAGCACTTTGATAGTTACAGATTCAGACAAAATGATTTGACAAAATTTTACTTAATATCAATAGAATCACTTTTTGCCTTGTTAATCATTTTTAATTCATTCTGTAAGGGACTAGTCGAGCACCTATCAACATGATCCATGTCGTAGATGGCCTCCAGACAGCGACAAGAAGCAAGAGCCATGAGGCAAAAAGAACACTGTCTAAACTCTTTGAAAATCTCTGTCCACAGAGTTATTCCTGAGAATCTTAGCTTTACCTGTGCATCTGCAATATTTCAGTGTCTCTTTTGGCAGAGCATAAGTTGTATTAATGTTGGTGTGGGCTTCACCTGACTGTCTCCTGAGCCTGGAGCCGTGGAGGAACTTTTCTAATGACATGTTGAGTGGAACAGTAGCGTTTGGTTCAGTTCGGTTGAGTTCATCAGAAAAACAGTTGAGAGTGAGGATTATTGGAACCACAGCCGAGTCGTACTGAAAAAGTTTATCCCTTTTCACATTGACCCAGATTATTTACAGTCTGTCTAACACAGCGACGCATCTCCTGAGACCCCTCCAACATTTAGCTCCAGGCCAACGAGACGAGTGCCAACGATCTCTGGACAGCGATGTCATTAGTGCGTCCTGAGCCCTGCAGCTAGTCTCAGCCGGGACGATGGGCTGTGGATGTGGGATGTCCTGCTGGAAGGTGCATCCTGCCCCGGAGCAGCCCCACGGCCCGCTCCGGTCTGTAATTTACGCCCAGACCTGGTAACACAGAGAGCGAGTGAAAGGGGAGGTGTCGAAAGCGTCCCATCTGGAGGTGGGACAGGGGGCGGGGCCACGGGGCAGAGAACCGCCCCCTTCCTGACACAAATTAGAGGCTGTGTGGGAGCACATCTGGCTGAGGCTGAGAGGCAGAGCTGCACACCTCATCTCTCTGTCGTCACAACCTTCACAGTCCATCTCAGAGCGTTACCTGAACGTTTCCCCCGTCCCGGTCCTCAACCCCGATAATAAAGTCCAGATGACGTCATAGGGGCTTGTTTTTTATCACATGGTTCGTTTTGAGCTAGCAGCCTCTGGTTAACTGTGTGTTTGAGTAGATGGTTTAAAGTCGAGTGCCTGGCTGGACCCTGCTCACTTCAGATCCAATCACTCTGTCGGGTTTAAGGGTCTGAAGGGTGCCTGATGTGGAGGCTGTGGGCAGGTGGGTTCATGCTCTGTGGTCCCTGATGAAGTGAGATGTGTCCCCCCTCTGCTCTGTCACCTCTGGGTCCCACAGGCTCCAGTCCCGTTCAGCAGACCTTCACCGCAGATATGTGTCGAGCCCAGAGTCCAGGTTGAATGAGCCTGTAACTCCTCTGCAGGGTCAGGGTCTGTTCTGCAGGAAACGATGAGGTGTGTCCCACTCTTTAAGTCAATCACCCAATAAAGGACACTCTGTAAACTCTTAAGTTCACCTCCAGGTGTGTCCCAAAGCAGACCTGTCAGCTGTTTCAGAGGAATGGACTGCTCACTCTGAGTAATCCTAAAGTCAAGTCAGAACTGTCAGGGGTTTATGGGGTGTAGGGGTTTAAAGACATACTGTTAGAGTTATGTGAACCAGACAGAGTTACCTCCACGGGCTGCAACCATTAGATACATTGTTTTTATCCATAAAGACAAGGCCATACACACTCAGAGGGCATCGGGTCCTGGGTCTGTTTCTCGTTTGCTTCTGCAGCCTCTGTATCTCCTCTTTATCTCTCTGGAACCGCACGAAGAACACCTTAGACACTCCTTCCTCATAGAAACAAATCCCAACAAATACAACAAAAGATTATTGAAATGATGAGAACGAAAGATGTTTAGCTCTAATGCAACACAAAGAGACCTCTATCTCACTCTGAAGTGTCTTTTAACAATAAATGTTATATCATGGCCCTTTCCAGACATTGTTTTGTGAGTATTTTGTGAGGTTTGTTTTTCTATCACATGCATGTTTTTCAGTTTGTGGAAAGGGATGCTGGGAGTTGGACCTACATCTGAGGAAATGTTCATGTTGTGTCAATTCCTCTTGAAACCCTGAGCGATTCAGAGCTGTACAGCAGCTGTGAAACAAAACCCTTCATATTGTAAACTCAGCTGTTAATGAAGGAACATTAACGTGAGCACTACTGGCCTTGATCTGAGTTAGTAAAGTTTGATTGTGTTTGTGGACGTTCCTTCTCTGAGACTGAAAATAGCTCATAATAACTAATAATAGAAGCGCTCGCTCAGCTCACCTCTGCTGCCGTCACCTGAACACGTTAGTCACTGTCTTTGGAGACAGTGACTAACGGCTCCTCGGCCCGAGCCAGCAGCTGCAGCTGAGCTCAGCACCGACCGGTCTCAGCATCAGGCTCAGTGTGAACTCTGAGAGAGGACAGTTAAAGAGTTAAAGAGACTCACTGTTTAACGTCAGAGGCTTGTGTTTAAAGCAGTGGAGACGATAAATATAAGGTTATATTTCACACAAATAAAAAAAGAGCAAAATTAGCATGTTTCCTCTTGAAATATGTTTATCACAAGAACAAAACAAGCTTTGTTTTCTCGTCCAGTCAGCAGTAATTGTGTTTAGCTCTTTCTTTTGGGAAGTGGACCACTCGGATGGAACCAAAGGACAAGTGTTCAGAAAGTGGTGAGGACACTTTTTAAGGACACTTCTGACTCTTTTGATGGAAACTGACCCCGAACTGACCCGACCCACTCGGCGACTGCCACTGGTTAAGTCCCTGGAGTGCTTCTCTTGTGAATATTTTATCTTGCATTTTTGTTTTTCTTTGTGTAAATTAGATAAATCCTGTGGACTTTTGCGTAAGTAGGAATAATGGTCAGATGACTTGAGCGAGAGTGGTGTGGTCACAGAACGAGAAAATGTAATGAGGAGGTGACATCAGACTAACCCTCGTCCGACTCGTGTCCCACTGAACTCTCAGAGGGGGCTTCGCTCTGTGAGTCACTAAAATCAGTCGCTGAAGAGGCCAAAGGGTCAGCGGCGGTCACACATTTAAGAGCCTGCTTCTCCCGACGGAGCAATTATCCCAGAGAGAAGAAAGGCTGATACAGCGAGTCCACTGGGGCCACTCATTAACGCTCGTCTGTGATCGTTGGCCCTGACCCTTACGTCAACAAAGCTCGCTGGGTTTTCTCAGAAATGAAGTGTCAAAAAGAAGACAAAACACAGACAGAACATATCTTGTTCATTTGCAACAATTACATCTTGATATCTTTTGTTCATTTCAAGCAGGTCAGTTCAGTTTAGTTTAGTCCAGGTCCGACCAGGTCAGACCAGGTCAGACCAGGTCAGACCAGGTCCGACCAGGTCAGACCAGGTCAAACCAGGTCAGACCAGGTCATACCAGGTCAGACCAGGTCAGACCAGGTCAGACCAGGTCAGACCAGGTCATACCAGGTCAGACCAGGTCAGACCAGGTCAGACCAGGTCAGACCAGGTCAAACCAGGTCAGACCAGGTCATGTCATCAGTTTCCATTGTCAAAAGGAATATCAAGTTTCCCAAATGAACTGAATAACTTTGTGTTTCAAGTCTGAGTCTGTTGTTTGAACAATTGAGAATCAGATTTTTCTTTGTGAATTCTACAGAACTTGTGACGTAAAAGTTGAACTCGGTTGTAGCAGTTATAAACCCTTTGGGTTTAAGATGAGTAAAGAGAGATTGTCTTCTTTACATGCCTGGATGGTGTTAGATTGCGGTATAAGCCAGCTCTCTGTGATGCTGTTAGGGGTTAATGGTAGGACACATTTAAATTCCTGGCGTCGGTGCTACTTCCGTCTCAGTTTGGTAGAACCACTTTAATTGAATAAAACCGTAGTTCCTCCAGTTCAATGGTGTTTGGTTAACAGTCTGGGTAAGATTTCAAAGTGGACTAGGTCGAGCTCAGTGGAAACACAAGCCTCTTCAGGAGAAACTCAACCAAACTGAACTCAAGGTTATCGAAAGAAATCAGAAAATGTCCCAATGCATTAGAAACCAGAGGGTTGTCTCACAGCCCCTCCCCCAACTGCAGCAGCGGGACCTCGCTTTTCGTTTATCAAAAAAGTCAAACCGGAACTTTTTTCCTCCAAAATATTAAATAGCCATTAAAAATAAAAAATAATAATTAATTAACTACCCTATACTTTAGCCGACCAAAGACCCCTAGACTCTTGTCAGGACCAAAAATAAATAAACTGTTTTTTCACATACTCCCCGTTTAAATGTATTTTTAACATTGGTCCCAATCAAACAAAGAGAATACGAGACTTGTGTCAGAGGGAAGAGTGTGTTGTCCTGGGGAGTGTGTGTGAGGGGCCCTCACTGTGGTTCCACTCCAGAGGAAGAAGCAGGGGCCCCCGGGTTGTAATTGAACGCAGCCGTCCGTGATCCGAGCCGCAGACCCAGGCCCGTACACTCCACTCTTTGCTGCTGAAATGTGGACGGCCTCAGGTTTTACTGCGGTTTAAACGTGTCCATATCAATAATCCACTGAGATATAAGCATATCCACCAGCACAAAGGTTAAAGAGAGGAGTTATGGATATTTACCCAAACCCAGTGTGGGTCATTACTCAGACTCTTTCGGTTCAGAGTTCAATGTTTCTTTAAACGCAGCCGATCTCGCTGCTGCAGCCGTCTGCTTTCGTCTCCAATCCAGGCGAGGAGCAGGTCATCTCGAACACACATAAAGTCTTTGGAGTAAAAACACTCAATAGTATTAAAGCCATTTGATGCATTACTAGCTGTTTATGAAAGACTCTGTTGCACAGTTTATTTTACAGAAGTTTTTAAAAAAGGACAAGAGAAAGTGGATCAGTTAAAGAACAGGTGTTGTACTGGATCAGCTCTTTCTAACGCCTCACTTTCCTCACATGCTTTTGCAAAAATAAAAATACACTTGTCATATCCAGGAACAGAACAGGTCTTTAACGCTGCAGACACCCACCTGATGTTTGTTAGCGGTCCATACGGCCTCACCTGTGGACCCTGCGTACCACACTCTCAGAGAGTACCTTAATATTCTGTCAGAGTCAGAGATGAGCCCGAACACAAGGTGTTCTCTGAGTGACAGTCATGGGTCTGAATCATCATCATTTATCACAACATTTATCAGTATTGGAGTTGATTTTTATCTTCCTTGTGTTTTATTTTAAAAACTTTTCCACGTCCCTCACTCAGTTTGTGCCGCTAAAGAAAATACCACTTGTCTTACTTAAATTACGAGTTTATCACAGCAACAGGTGCTACACGAGCCCTGAGCCTCTGTGTGACCTGTGCTGACCTTCTGACCTGCACAAGATGTTTGTACAAAGAGACAGTACTGAACTCAGAACATGCACTTTTGACTTTCATACTCTTTAATACATTTATTCATAAGAAAGTCCAGCCTACTGTAGAAATGTGTGTATGTTACACGTGACTTTAGACTCTGACCCTCTTTTTTGACTAATCATCGTCCTGTTCCCCTCTGACAGGTTATTGGTGTGACTCATTACCACAAATCCTCCGTCATATTAGTGTAAAAGGTGCTTATGACTGCAGGCCTCTAAAGGAAGGCCGTGTTTCCTGAAGGGTAATGAGGTGCTAATGCCAGCCACTTGTACCTGGGACGTCCAGCGCAGGACCAGGGCCAGACACAGGCCTCGGTCTGAGATTCCCACAAAGCTCTGCTGCAGAGTTCAGACCTACTCTCCTACACTTTATAAAGGCTGCACAAGGACACTATTGTTTGTCCTTACACGCCTCAGTCTCGCTGTGATTGTGTACAGCGCAAAGAAAAGAGAAAAAACACTCTGAGGGATTGTGAACGAAGAGGCAGGTCTGTCCAGGGACTGTGTGTCAGCTCAGTTTGGTGATAAATATACAACAATGTCTGAGTCTTTTAATCATCTTCAGTTTAGATCAGAACGTCCAGATGGAGAGCTTTGTTTGCTGACAGGAATAAACCTCACATGGAAGGAAAACTATGGAGTGCATGGATATTCAAACACAAGCTGAACAAAGTCTGCTTGATCACAGTTTTGGGTCTAAACACATCTTTAGGACACTCCTCGCTCCAACAGTGAAAAGAACTCTCTGTAAAGTTGGTTCAAAACTTACTTCAACCTTTATTTACAACAATTTTAATCCATAAAACTCGTCCTGTGGTGTTTTCTCTTTTTCCTGAGCACGTGATTCCACTCAGGTTGACATCCTGCTGGTGCTGTGCATGTGTGGATAGTAACTTTTTAACGTTGGCCAGTTGCATCAGACTGAAATAATGGCGCCTCCCTCAGACAGAGAGTGTATCTGCTGCAGAAGCTTTGGAGGAAACCAAACTGTTTCTGAGACACTAGGGGCTACAGTTCAGAAGAACACATGCTACTTAAAATCTGAATGCCATCCGTCGTTTTGGGGGTGGTTTATTTTAATTACTGCACCTGTCCAGTTGGTGGCAAATAGTAATGAGTAATTATCTTGAATCATGTCGTCTTTGTCACGCTGCATTCAGTTACAAAAATGTCACGTCTGAGTGTGAGTAGTTTCTTTAAACGAACAGATAAGGCTGAACAGTCACCAACAGATGTTACGGAACAATCAAGCAACCAAAAGTCAAGAGTCAACAGTGGGACAGGAGTTTACGTGGCTGAGGAAGGAAAGAGGAAAAATGTTCTGTGACATCTGTAGAAAAGCTAACACAAGTAACAGATTTGTCGGGGGGTGCACAACGATGCAGAAATCTGCTTTGAATGATCACAAAAGTATCCAGAGCCATGTCGGAGCTTCACAGGTGCTCAACCAATGGTCCACCCTGTCGTAAAACCTCTTACTGCCTGTAACAAGGCATTAAAACACATGGCAAATACAAACACCCCGAGCTACGTATATCCTAACCTTTTACTCCTCTTACAGTTTTCAGTCCAACAGTGCACAAACATACACCTACCTCGACACCTACCAGATGAATGAGGCTAAAGCAGTGACCATAGATAGTTCTGTGGATGATTCAGCTGTAGATATGATTCAGCAGTAGATATGATTCAGCTGTAGATATGATTCAGCAGTAGATATGATTCAGCTGTAGATATGATTCAGCTGTAGATATGATTCAACAGTAGATATGATTCAGCTGTAGATATGATTCTGCAGTAGATATGATTCAGCTGTAGATATGATTCAACAGTAGATATGATTCAGCTGTAGATATGATTCAGCTGTAGATATGATTCAGCTGTAGATATGATTCTGCAGTAGATATGATTCAGCTGTAGATATGATTCAGCTGTAGATATGATTCAACAGTAGATATGATTCAGCTGTAGATATGATTCAACAGTAGATATGATTCAGCAGTAGATATGATTCAGCTGTAGATATGATTCAGCAGTAGATATGATTCAACAGTAGATATGATTCAGCTGTAGATATGATTCAGCTGTAGATATGATTCAGCTGTAGATATGATTCAACAGTAGATATGATTCAGCAGTAGATATGATTCAACAGTAGATATGATTCAGCTGTAGATATGATTCAGCAGTAGATATGATTCAGCTGTAGATATGATTCAACAGTAGATATGATTCAGCAGTAGATATGATTCAACAGTAGATATGATTCAGCTGTAGATATGATTCAGCAGTAGATATGATTCAGCTGTAGATATGATTCAACAGTAGATATGATTCAGCTGTAGATATGATTCAGCAGTAGATATGATTCAGCTGTAGATATGATTCAACAGTAGATATGATTCAGCAGTAGATATGATTCAACAGTAGATATGATTCAGCAGTAGATATGATTCAGCTGTAGATATGATTCAGCAGTAGATATGATTCAACAGTAGATATGATTCAGCTGTAGATATGATTCAGCTGTAGATATGATTCAGCTGTAGATATGATTCAACAGTAGATATGATTCAGCTGTAGATATGATTCAGCTGTAGATATGATTCAGCTGTAGATATGATTCAACAGTAGATATGATTCAGCTGTAGATATGATTCAGCTGTAGATATGATTCAACAGTAGATATGTCAGCTGTAGATATGATTCAGCAGTAGATATGATTCAGCTGTAGATATGATTCAGCAGTAGATATGATTCAACAGTAGATATGATTCAACAGTAGATATGATTCAGCTGTAGATATGATTCAACAGTAGATATGTCAGCTGTAGATATGATTCAGCTGTAGATATGATTCAACAGTAGATATGATTCAGCAGTAGATATGATTCAACAGTAGATATGATTCAACAGTAGATATGATTCAGCAGTAGATATGATTCAGCTGTAGATATGATTCAACAGTAGATATGATTCAGCAGTAGATATGATTCAGCTGTAGATATGATTCAACAGTAGATATGATTCAGCAGTAGATATGATTCAGCTGTAGATATGATTCAACAGTAGATATGATTCAACAGTAGATATGATTCAGCAGTAGATATGATTCAGCTGTAGATATGATTCAACAGTAGATATGATTCAACAGTAGATATGATTCAGCAGTAGATATGATTCAACAGTAGATATGATTCAGCAGTAGATATGATTCAGCAGTAGATATGATTCAACAGTAGATATGATTCAACAGTAGATATGATTCAGCAGTAGATATGATTCAACAGTAGATATGATTCAACAGTAGATATGATTCAACAGTAGATATGATTCAACAGTAGATATGATTCAGCTGTAGATATGATTCAGCTGTAGATATGATTCAACAGTAGATATGATTCAGCTGTAGATATGATTCAACAGTAGATATGATTCAGCTGTAGATATGATTCAGCTGTAGATATGATTCAGCTGTAGATATGATTCAACAGTAGATATGATTCAACAGTAGATATGATTCAGCAGTAGATATGATTCAACAGTAGATATGATTCAGCAGTAGATATGATTCAACAGTAGATATGATTCAGCAGTAGATATGATTCAGCTGTAGATATGTCAGCAGTAGATATGATTCAACAGTAGATATGATTCAGCAGTAGATATGATTCAGCAGTAGATATGATTCAGCTGTAGATATGTCAGCAGTAGATATGATTCAGCAGTAGATATGATTCTGCAGTAGATATGATTCAGGTGTAGATATGTCAGCAGTAGATATGATTCAGCTGTAGATATGATTCAGCAGTAGATATGATTCAGCTGTAGATATGATTCAACAGTAGATATGATTCAGCTGTAGATATGATTCAGCTGTAGATATGATTCAACAGTAGATATGATTCAACAGTAGATATGATTCAGCTGTAGATATGATTCAGCAGTAGATATGATTCAACAGTAGATATGATTCAACAGTAGATATGATTCAGCAGTAGATATGATTCAACAGTAGATATGATTCAGCTGTAGATATGATTCAACAGTAGATATGATTCAGCTGTAGATATGATTCAGCTGTAGATATGATTCAACAGTAGATATGATTCAACAGTAGATATGATTCAGCTGTAGATATGATTCAGCAGTAGATATGATTCAACAGTAGATATGATTCAACAGTAGATATGATTCAGCTGTAGATATGATTCAACAGTAGATATGATTCAGCAGTAGATATGATTCAGCAGTAGATATGATTCAGCTGTAGATATGATTCAGCTGTAGATATGATTCAGCTGTAGATATGATTCAGCTGTAGATATGATTCAGCAGTAGATATGTCGGGATAACAGTCGAGAGAAGAGTCGAGAAAAGGTCAGCAGAGAGGTGAAGCTGTGCCATTGGTGCAGAAGGAGCGCATGCTGCAGGACTTACTCTTGCAAACTTCTGATCAGTCCTGGGAGAAATGTTTCCTACTACAAAACTTTGGCTGACGTTGTGCTTGTAATTCCGGTCTGGAGTGTGGCAGCAGAGTGCGGTTTTAGCCTCCAGGACCAAATGAAAACTGTAGCCTTTCTGAAGCAAAGACTCAAAATTGAATGACTCTGCATGTGTCCCTTGATGCGTTCGATTACCCACAGGCAGGCGCATAGTTTAAGTCAAAGCAGACATTTTAGTTCAGGCCGACAAATTAAATTAAGTTCAGTTTTTTTTGTTATTTTCTTTTGTAGTCGGAATCATTTGTAATATTCTGCGTTCTACACCTGCCTGTTCAAGCACAAAAGATCCCTTTGCTGATATTTAGCTTTGTGTTGTGTCGTTTTTATTTATCTGTTGATCATAAATTATAGAAATAATCTGTTCTCTGTGCTCGTCCTGTAAATTCTTAAAATGTAAGTAAAAACAAAAAGCTATTATAAGTATTATTAAAGTATGAAAAATAACAATGACAGGTGATAACAGACAGACAGAAACGACTTTTACGGCTCAGATCTGTTCAGGACTGGTTGAGGACTTTTTGTCGCCTGTGAGCCTCAGAAGAACGATTCGTCTGACATTTTGTTATGTTGGAAGTTAACTTTCTTTTTCTTTAAACATTTTCCAGTTTGGGAAAATGGCTTCTTTTCATTGATACTTTTCCTCGTCTGCATTATCTGAGGACAACGTTGTATTGTCTTTGACTCTGGTCCAAAGAGTCTGGCCCGTCGTTGTTAGAGCCAGTAACGGTTATAACTGTTGATGATCCATTCAAAACCTTTTTGTTCTGAAGCACAAAATGTTTTTGAGCAGAAACATATGTACATAATGAAATATGATATAGAAATGCTCTGTCTGCTTGTGTCCTGTTGCAGATGGAGGGAACCAGCTTGTGGCTCAGGAAGCTGTGAGGAAAGCGTCTTCACTGAAACGACCTCCTGCAGAGCCCATCTCCAGTAAGAACTACCCCCTCTCTGATTATTAATACACACTGAACCCTCTGAAGCAGTGAGTAAGTGTGTCGTGTTGTGTCCTCTAGACTGTCTGAACTGCAGCCGGCTCACAGCCTTCAGTGACCGACTGCACTCACTCGAGACAAAGGTAAGAAGTCCAGGTCGTTTATTTATACACTGAGACCCAACTGTGTCTGGCATCAGTCTCTAACTGTATTCTCCCCCAGGTCCAGCTGCTGACTGCCCCAGCGTCCACCGCACATCGCCACCTGCAGGTCAAAGGGGGCACTGCGTCCTCACTGATAGGGTCAGCGCCTGCTCAGGGAGCTCCAGGAGAGCAAGGCCCTGCAGGTAAACACTGCTCTCACAGCCTCACTCTCTTATCTCTCTGAACAGACTCATTTACATTAAAGGTGTCGTGTGTAGCCCTTTGGCGACATCTGGTGGTGAATGTGCAGATTGTAGTTCCACACCTCAATGCCCCTCGTTTAAGTGGCAGCTCCAGTAACCCTGGAGGAACATGCTGTAATGTCTGAACAAGCCCCAGAGCAATGGCTCTGAGTGTGCTTTAGAAATGTTTAAATCGTAGAAGTGAGGGGTTCTCCTTCAGCAGCTGGTCTGGGCTTGTTCATTACAGAACATAAAGATAATTGTGTCTGGTTCCCT
>JALDNG010000051.1:1740000-1782500 GCA_024349245.1 Neodontobutis hainanensis
CAGCAGCATGGCCTCAGAGAATGACATGAGGTTATGTTAAAGAGTGCTGGGCAGATGTTACAGAGTTAACCCTCTAACGGCTGCGTCACGGTGCATCGTGATTGGCTCGTGCCTGTTCTGCCTTGACAGCTGTATCTATGTTCACAGGGGACGGCATACATCAGATCAGAGAGGCGCTGAAGATCTTAGCCGAGAGGGTTTTAATCCTCGAGACTATGATCGGTATTCATGGTGAGTAGGAGAGCCGAGGCAGGTCAGCTTTAGGCAGGGGTCAAAGGTCAGGGGTGGCCCGGAGACAGGGGACGGGCCCAGGACTCGGCCGGTTCTCCCAGGCCTCACTCGGTCCCTGTCCCTGCTCTCTGATAGGACGTTAGCTTGCAGATGTTCCAGGACCTGCAGGCCGACCTGGAGCTTCTGGCTCGCAGGGTGACGCTGCTGGAGGCCATCATCTGGCCAGGTAACGCCGAGACACTGAACACCTCTCTGAGCAGGTCTGCTCCAGAAACACATGATTCCAAACAGAACCGACTAATGTGTTTGTCACTTTAACTGTGCAGAACATTACTATATTGACTTTATAAATGCACCTCAGATATTCAAACTGACAACTGCACCGTCAGGATTTAAATCTGAAACTGATTTTGTCCATTGCACCAAAAATCCAACCTGGTTCAAATCACATCATTTATTTCTGTCACACCAAAACAACAAACTAGGAAGAATTGTCAAAATAGTTTGTAATTTACAGTTTTCTAATGCTACTTAGCGTCTCTGTCACAAGGACAGTTTAATCGGGACAGTTTAATCGGGACAGTTTAATCGGGACAGTTTAATCGGGACAGTACAGGGTCAAACAGAGAAAGTCAGCTGTAGCTCCACTGCTGCTGTGACTATGAGGGACCTGCCACCGACAGGAGGCTGTAGGCCGCTCTCAGTCCAACTTCTGTAGAACACACTCAGTCCAACTTCTGTAGGCCGCTCTCAGTCCAACTTCTGTAGAACACACTCAGTCCAACTTCTGTAGGACGCTCTCAGTCCAACTTCTGTAGGACGCTCTCAGTCCAACTTCTGTAGGACACACTCAGTCCAACTTCTGTAGGCCGCTCTCAGTCCAACTTCTGTAGGCCGCTCTCAGTCCAACTTCTGTAGGCCGCTCTCAGTCCAACTTCTGTAGGACACACTCAGTCCAACTTCTGTAGGACGCTCTCAGTCCAACTTCTGTAGGACACACTCAGTCCAACTTCTGTAGGACGCTCTCAGTCCAACTTCTGTAGGCCGCTCTCAGTCCAACTTCTGTAGGACGCTCAGTCCAACTTCTGTAGGACGCTCTCAGTCCAACTTCTGTAGGACGCTCTCAGTCCAACTTCTGTAGGACACACTCAGTCCAACTTCTGTAGGACGCTCTCAGTCCAACTTCTGTAGAACACACTCAGTCCAACTTCTGTAGGACGCTCTCAGTCCAACTTCTGTAGAACACAAGACAAGACAAGACATTTATTTTTTTGTATAGCCCAATATCACAACAACAGCCTCAAAGGGCTTAACAGACTGTACTAGACAACATCCCCTGTCCTTAGACCCTCCATCAGGGTGAGGAGAAACTCCAAAAAAACCCAGCCGGGAAAAAAGAGAAACCTCAGGGAGAACCACAGAAGGAGGGATCCACTCCCAGGACGGACAGGCCGTGCAAGAATGTGTCCAGGACAGTTGAAAAAAAAATACATAAAAATACAAAACATATTCACAAAAAACATTTATGTTGACAGCGTCCAGTGTCCACTCTGTCTGTGTGTGTAAGGTGGATGGGACCTCAGCCATTATCAAGGTAGATGAAAGATGAGCTGTGGGTCCTCACACTGGAGCAGAGTCAGGGGGGGGTGGGGCAGTACACATCACCCAGCAGATCAGAGGTTTGCGTCCACCCTAGGAGGAGGTAGAAAGGAGAAAAACAAAAGTGCTAAATACTACTGATAATAGGCAGATGTAATAATAATATGAGCGGTTGAGTGTGTACCTACAGCTACAACCAGTGTAAACCTAACCCTATGATCAATCAGTCTCCATACGTTTGGTGAAATAAGTAAGTTTTGAGTTTTTGAAAATCTCAACAGAGTCAGATCGCCGCACTTCCACCGGGAGCCCATTCCACAAAAATGGGGCTCTATAAGAAAAGGCTCTGTAGCAGACTTCTTCTTTATTCGAGGAAGTTGAAGGAGGCCAGCGTCCTGAGAGCGAAGGGTACGAGCTGGAGTATACCAGGTGATAAGGTCAGAGAGGTCAGAGGGCGCGCGTCCACAAAGGATTTTATATGTTAACAAGAGAACTTTGAAATCAGCTCTAACATGAATAGGAAGCCAGTGTAATGAAGCCAGGACCGGAGTATTGTGATCAAACTTCCTGGTCTTTGTTAAAAGTCTGGCGGCTGTATTTTGGACCATTTGTAGACTGTGAGTACTTTTCTTCGGCAGTCCAGAGAATAACACAGTAGTCCAGCCTGGATGTGACAAATGCATGAATGAGAATTTCAGCATCAGCTAAAGAGAGGCAGGAGCGAATTTGTGAGATATTCCTCAAGTGAAAAAAGCCCAGTTTAGTGACCTCACTAATGTGCTGCTGCAGAGATAGTGTGGGGTCAAAAATTACACCGAGGTTCCTCGCAGTTTTTCCGTGCTCCAACACACAGTTGTTGATTGAGACAGTAAGATTGTTGAACTTGTGCCGATGACTGGCAGGACCAATTAACAAGAGCTCTGTTTTATCCGAGTTCAAATGGAGGAAGTTTTGAGACATCCATGTTTTAATTGAAACGAGGCAGGCCTCTAGACGCATGATGTCAGTAGTATTATTTGCTTTTATTGGTAGATACAGCTGTGTATCATCGGCGTAACAGTGGAAGTTCACTCCATAACTTCTGATGATTTGTCCCAATGGTGTAACATATAGTGAAAAAAGTATGGGACCGAGCACAGACCCTTGTGGCACACCGAACTTCACTGGTGCCGTGGAGGAGAAGGATTTATTAAAAGAGACAAAATGAGACCTATCACACAGATAGGATTCTAACCAAGAAAGAGCAGAGCCAGAGATGCCAAAAACATCTTTAAGTCTGTTGATTAGCACTGCATGATCAATCGTATCAAATGCAGCACTGAGATCCAGCAATAACAGTAGAGCCGATGAGTCCTTGTCCATCTGAAGGAGAAGATCATTTGTTACTTTAACTAAAGCTGTTTCAGTGGAATAAGAGGCCCTAAACTCAGACTGAAACGGCTCCAGGAGGTCATTTTCCGATAGATATAGAGTAAGTTGTTTTAGCACAACTTTTTCGAGGACTTTAGATAGAAAAGGTAAATTGGAGACAGGACGGAAATTATTTAGGCATCCAGGATCCAGAGTAGGTTTTTTGAGCAGGGGTTTGACCACAGCCTGTTTGAAAAGGGAAGGAACGGTGCCAGTAGACAGGGACAAGTTTATAATGTTTAATATAATTTGCCCCACATAGGGCCACAGTTCTTTAAGCTGTTTTGCTGCAGGATATCCAGGAGACACGTAGTTGCTTTACATGAAGAAACCACCTTTGTCAGCTCATCGAGGGAAACAGAATCTAAGACTGAGAGAAGAGGTCGGTGGATCCAAGTGAATGGGACCCGAGCCGAGGAAAACAAAAACTAAATATTATCCCTGATATCTTCAATTTTATGATTAAAGAAATCTAAAAGTCTTGTGCACTAAAGGGAGAGGAGTCTTCAGTTGTTTTTGGTTTGATAAGTTTAGCAACTGTTCCAAAGAGAAACCTGGGGTTATGCCGGTTTTCTCTGATTAGAGATGAAAAATAGGTAGTCTTTGCAGTGCTGAGGGCGTGCTTATAGGTGTTTACACACAAACACCACTTTTGATAATTTAGATTTGTTTTTGACTTGCGCCATTTGCTCAAAACTCCTGCAGGCCTGTTTCAAAGCCCGCGTTTCCTCATTATACCATGGCGAGGTCGTCTGGTTGGTCTGGGCTTTGTCCTGAGGGGTGCCACTGAGTCGGTGATGGCTGAGAGGGTAGCATGGACCTCCTCTGTGTAGGCCTCTACTGAGTTTCCAGTTGGAGTTAAATTAGGAAGAACATCTGTCAGCCGTGTGGCAATCATTTCCATTGCAGCTGCGCTAAAATTCCGTGTAGACACTACGCATTTGTCTGAATTTGAGGGAAATGTGTAACTTATCTCGAACTCTACCAGTGAGTGATCTGAGACAGCAGATGAAAGAGAGGAGACAAAGAGATTGGAGACATCTATTCCCGAGCCAAAACAAGATCAAGATAGTTTCCACTAATGTGTGTGGGCTCATGAACAAACTGGTTGAAAGACATGGTCGCAAGCAGTGATTGAAATGCTCTGGCCAGAGGATCACACTCCTTATTTAGATGAATATTAAAGTCTCCAACTAGAAGGATGTTATCAGCATGGGTTATTAAGTCCGAGAGGAAAACTCCAAACTCATCCAAGAAAGAAGAGTAGGGACCCGGAGGGCGATAGATTACAGCTAAATAAAATGGCTTCCTTCTGTTTATTTGAGAAGAAATATGTTTAATGAGTAACACTTGAAAGAGTTAAATTTCGGCTGTGATGATGTACCTGTAAAGCAAAATGCAGCTGTGACTATGAGGGACCTGCCACCGACAGGAGGCTGTAGGCCGCTCTCAGTCCAACTTCTGTAGAACACACTCAGTCCAACTTCTGTAGGCCGCTCTCAGTCCAACTTCTGTAGAACACACTCAGTCCAACTTCTGTAGGACGCTCTCAGTCCAACTTCTGTAGGACGCTCTCAGTCCAACTTCTGTAGGACACACTCAGTCCAACTTCTGTAGGCCGCTCTCAGTCCAACTTCTGTAGGCCGCTCTCAGTCCAACTTCTGTAGGCCGCTCTCAGTCCAACTTCTGTAGGACACACTCAGTCCAACTTCTGTAGGGCTCTCAGTCCAACTTCTGTAGGACACACTCAGTCCAACTTCTGTAGGACGCTCTCAGTCCAACTTCTGTAGGCCGCTCTCAGTCCAACTTCTGTAGGACGCTCTCAGTCCAACTTCTGTAGGACGCTCTCAGTCCAACTTCTGTAGGACGCTCTCAGTCCAACTTCTGTAGGACACACTCAGTCCAACTTCTGTAGGGCGCTCTCAGTCCAACTTCTGTAGAACACACTCAGTCCAACTTCTGTAGGACGCTCTCAGTCCAACTTCTGTAGAACACAAGACAAGACAAGACATTTATTTTTTTGTATAGCCCAATATCACAACAACAGCCTCAAAGGGCTTAACAGACTGTACTAGACAACATCCCCTGTCCTTAGACCCTCCATCAGGGTGAGGAGAAACTCCAAAAAAACCCAGCCGGGAAAAAAGAGAAACCTCAGGGAGAACCACAGAAGGAGGGATCCACTCCCAGGACGGACAGGCCGTGCAAGAATGTGTCCAGGACAGTTGAAAAAAAAATACATAAAAATACAAAACATATTCACAAAAAACATTTATGTTGACAGCGTCCAGTGTCCACTCTGTCTGTGTGTGTAAGGTGGATGGGACCTCAGCCATTATCAAGGTAGATGAAAGATGAGCTGTGGGTCCTCACACTGGAGCAGAGTCAGGGGGGGGTGGGGCAGTACACATCACCCAGCAGATCAGAGGTTTGCGTCCACCCTAGGAGGAGGTAGAAAGGAGAAAAACAAAAGTGCTAAATACTACTGATAATAGGCAGATGTAATAATAATATGAGCGGTTGAGTGTGTACCTACAGCTACAACCAGTGTAAACCTAACCCTATGATCAATCAGTCTCCATACGTTTGGTGAAATAAGTAAGTTTTGAGTTTTTGAAAATCTCAACAGAGTCAGATCGCCGCACTTCCACCGGGAGCCCATTCCACAAAAATGGGGCTCTATAAGAAAAGGCTCTGTAGCAGACTTCTTCTTTATTCGAGGAAGTTGAAGGAGGCCAGCGTCCTGAGAGCGAAGGGTACGAGCTGGAGTATACCAGGTGATAAGGTCAGAGAGGTCAGAGGGCGCGCGTCCACAAAGGATTTTATATGTTAACAAGAGAACTTTGAAATCAGCTCTAACATGAATAGGAAGCCAGTGTAATGAAGCCAGGACCGAGTATTGTGATCAAACTTCCTGGTCTTTGTTAAAAGTCTGGCGGCTGTATTTTGGACCATTTGTAGACTGTGAGTACTTTTCTTCGGCAGTCCAGAGAATAACACAGTAGTCCAGCCTGGATGTGACAAATGCATGAATGAGAATTTCAGCATCAGCTAAAGAGAGGCAGGAGCGAATTTGTGAGATATTCCTCAAGTGAAAAAAGCCCAGTTTAGTGACCTCACTAATGTGCTGCTGCAGAGATAGTGTGGGGTCAAAAATTACACCGAGGTTCCTCGCAGTTTTTCCGTGCTCCAACACACAGTTGTTGATTGAGACAGTAAGATTGTTGAACTTGTGCCGATGACTGGCAGGACCAATTAACAAGAGCTCTGTTTTATCCGAGTTCAAATGGAGGAAGTTTTGAGACATCCATGTTTTAATTGAAACGAGGCAGGCCTCTAGACGCATGATGTCAGTAGTATTATTTGCTTTTATTGGTAGATACAGCTGTGTATCATCGGCGTAACAGTGGAAGTTCACTCCATAACTTCTGATGATTTGTCCCAATGGTGTAACATATAGTGAAAAAAGTATGGGACCGAGCACAGACCCTTGTGGCACACCGAACTTCACTGGTGCCGTGGAGGAGAAGGATTTATTAAAAGAGACAAAATGAGACCTATCACACAGATAGGATTCTAACCAAGAAAGAGCAGAGCCAGAGATGCCAAAAACATCTTTAAGTCTGTTGATTAGCACTGCATGATCAATCGTATCAAATGCAGCACTGAGATCCAGCAATAACAGTAGAGCCGATGAGTCCTTGTCCATCTGAAGGAGAAGATCATTTGTTACTTTAACTAAAGCTGTTTCAGTGGAATAAGAGGCCCTAAACTCAGACTGAAACGGCTCCAGGAGGTCATTTTCCGATAGATATAGAGTAAGTTGTTTTAGCACAACTTTTTCGAGGACTTTAGATAGAAAAGGTAAATTGGAGACAGGACGGAAATTATTTAGGCATCCAGGATCCAGAGTAGGTTTTTTGAGCAGGGGTTTGACCACAGCCTGTTTGAAAAGGGAAGGAACGGTGCCAGTAGACAGGGACAAGTTTATAATGTTTAATATAATTTGCCCCACATAGGGCCACAGTTCTTTAAGCTGTTTTGCTGCAGGATATCCAGGAGACACGTAGTTGCTTTACATGAAGAAACCACCTTTGTCAGCTCATCGAGGGAAACAGAATCTAAGACTGAGAGACGAGAGGTCGGTGGATCCAAGTGAATGGGACCCGGAGCCGAGGAAAACAAAAACTAAATATTATCCCTGATATCTTCAATTTTATGATTAAAGAAATCTAAAAAGTCTTGTGCACTAAAGGGAGAGGAGTCTTCAGTTGTTTTTGGTTTGATAAGTTTAGCAACTGTTCCAAAGAGAAACCTGGGGTTATGCCGGTTTTCTCTGATTAGAGATGAAAAATAGGTAGTCTTTGCAGTGCTGAGGGCGTGCTTATAGGTGTTTACACACAAACACCACTTTTGATAATTTAGATTTGTTTTTGACTTGCGCCATTTGCGTTCAAAACTCCTGCAGGCCTGTTTCAAAGCCCGCGTTTCCTCATTATACCATGGCGTAGGTCGTCTGGTTGGTCTGGGCTTTGTCCTGAGGGGTGCCACTGAGTCGGTGATGGCTGAGAGGGTAGCATGGACCTCCTCTGTGTAGGCCTCTACTGAGTTTCCAGTTGGAGTTAAATTAGGAAGAACATCTGTCAGCCGTGTGGCAATCATTTCCATTGCAGCTGCGCTAAAATTCCGTGTAGACACTACGCATTTGTCTGAATTTGAGGGAAATGTGTAACTTATCTCGAACTCTACCAGTGAGTGATCTGAGACAGCAGATGAAAGAGAGGAGACAAAGAGATTGGAGACATCTATTCCCGAGCCAAAACAAGATCAAGATAGTTTCCACTAATGTGTGTGGGCTCATGAACAAACTGGTTGAAAGACATGGTCGCAAGCAGTGATTGAAATGCTCTGGCCAGAGGATCACACTCCTTATTTAGATGAATATTAAAGTCTCCAACTAGAAGGATGTTATCAGCATGGGTTATTAAGTCCGAGAGGAAAACTCCAAACTCATCCAAGAAAGAAGAGTAGGGACCCGGAGGGCGATAGATTACAGCTAAATAAAATGGCTTCCTTCTGTTTATTTGAGAAGAAATATGTTTAATGAGTAACACTTGAAAGAGTTAAATTTCGGCTGTGATGATGTACCTGTAAAGCAAAATGCAGCTTTATAAATGGCTGCAACACCACCACCTGTTTTGACGCGACCTACCTGTGCATACGCATAATCAGGGGAGGGGCTTCATTTAGTGGCAGAAAAACATTTGGCCTAAGCCACGTTTCACAAAGACAAAGTAAATCCAAGCTATGAGAAGCAATAAGATCATTAATTAGGAGTGCTTTGGAGGATAGAGACCGCACATTCAGGAGACCGATCTTCAGTCTTGATGTAGAGCAGACATTTGAAGGCTGGTCCAGTCGAGAGATAGCGACAGGAAAAGGTTGTCGAGCTCTAACAGTTCTGCTTGGTTTAAAAGATTGCCTCTGAGTTATAATAACATGAGGACAGGATGCTTTTGGGTCACTGACTCTGTGAGTTTTCAGATGTGTTTGAGGACTAAATAACAGATTTAGGCAGTAGACATCAGGATAACACGGCCTAACCAGACAACTAAAAGCTTCTACACTCAGTCCAACTTCTGTAGGACGCTCTCAGTCCAACTTCTGTAGAACACACTCAGTCCAACTTCTGTAGGACGCTCTCAGTCCAACTTCTGTAGGCCGCTCTCAGTCCAACTTCTGTAGAACACACTCAGTCCAACTTCTGTAGGCCGCTCTCAGTCCAACTTCTGTAGGCCGCTCTCAGTCCAACTTCTGTAGGACGCTCTCAGTCCAACTTCTGTAGAACACACTCAGTCCAACTTCTGTAGGCCGCTCTCAGTCCAACTTCTGTAGGACGCTCTCAGTCCAACTTCTGTAGAACACACTCAGTCCAACTTCTGTAGGCCGCTCTCAGTCCAACTTCTGTAGGCCGCTCTCAGTCCAACTTCTGTAGAACACACTCAGTCCAACTTCTGTAGGCCGCTCTCAGTCCAACTTCTGTAGGACGCTCTCAGTCCAACTTCTGTAGGACGCTCTCAGTCCAACTTCTGTAGAACACACTCAGTCCAACTTCTGTAGGCCGCTCTCAGTCCAACTTCTGTAGGACGCTCTCAGTCCAACTTCTGTAGGCCGCTCTCAGTCCAACTTCTGTAGAACACACTCAGTCCAACTTCTGTAGCCGCTCTCAGTCCAACTTCTGTAGGCCGCTCTCAGTCCAACTTCTGTAGGCCGCTCTCAGTCCAACTTCTGTAGGCCGCTCTCAGTCCAACTTCTGTAGGACGCTCTCAGTCCAACTTCTGTAGAACACACTCAGTCCAACTTCTGTAGGACGCTCTCAGTCCAACTTCTGTAGAACACACTCAGTCCAACTTCTGTAGGACGCTCTCAGTCCAACTTCTGTAGGACGCTCTCAGTCCAACTTCTGTAGAACACACTCAGTCCAACTTCTGTAGGACGCTCTCAGTCCAACTTCTGTAGGCCGCTCTCAGTCCAACTTCTGTAGAACACACTCAGTCCAACTTCTGTAGGCCGCTCTCAGTCCAACTTCTGTAGGCCGCTCTCAGTCCAACTTCTGTAGGACGCTCTCAGTCCAACTTCTGTAGAACACACTCAGTCCAACTTCTGTAGGCCGCTCTCAGTCCAACTTCTGTAGGACGCTCTCAGTCCAACTTCTGTAGAACACACTCAGTCCAACTTCTGTAGGCCGCTCTCAGTCCAACTTCTGTAGCCGCTCTCAGTCCAACTTCTGTAGGCCGCTCAGTCCAACTTCTGTAGGCCGCTCTCAGTCCAACTTCTGTAGGCCGCTCTCAGTCCAACTTCTGTAGGACGCTCTCAGTCCAACTTCTGTAGAACACACTCAGTCCAACTTCTGTAGGACGCTCTCAGTCCAACTTCTGTAGAACACACTCAGTCCAACTTCTGTAGGCGCTCTCAGTCCAACTTCTGTAGGCTCTCAGTCCAACTTCTGTAGAACACACTCAGTCCAACTTCTGTAGGCCGCTCTCAGTCCAACTTCTGTAGGCCGCTCTCAGTCCAACTTCTGTAGGACGCTCTCAGTCCAACTTCTGTAGAACACACTCAGTCCAACTTCTGTAGGCCGCTCTCAGTCCAACTTCTGTAGGACGCTCTCAGTCCAACTTCTGTAGAACACACTCAGTCCAACTTCTGTAGGCCGCTCTCAGTCCAACTTCTGTAGGCCGCTCTCAGTCCAACTTCTGTAGAACACACTCAGTCCAACTTCTGTAGGCCGCTCTCAGTCCAACTTCTGTAGGACGCTCTCAGTCCAACTTCTGTAGGACGCTCTCAGTCCAACTTCTGTAGAACACACTCAGTCCAACTTCTGTAGGCCGCTCTCAGTCCAACTTCTGTAGGACGCTCTCAGTCCAACTTCTGTAGGCCGCTCTCAGTCCAACTTCTGTAGAACACACTCAGTCCAACTTCTGTAGCCGCTCTCAGTCCAACTTCTGTAGGCTCTCAGTCCAACTTCTGTAGGCCGCTCTCAGTCCAACTTCTGTAGGCCGCTCTCAGTCCAACTTCTGTAGGATGCTCTCAGTCCAACTTCTGTAGGCCGCTCTCAGTCCAACTTCTGTAGGACGCTCTCAGTCCAACTTCTGTAGGCCGCTCTCAGTCCAACGGTCTCATTTCAGTTGTAGGAAAAAATGTACTCTGTGATGATAATATTACACTCGCCATCAACTCAACAGATGTTTTCAAATTAAAATAAAAAGAGACTCTCTTCTGACTTCGACGTAGCAGCTGTTAGCAGCTGTTAGCAGCTGTTAACAACGCAGCACAGCATCATCCGTTTTTTCTGTAGAACAGCAGCCAGTGGAGACGCAGCAGCAACAGTGAAGAAACACCTGTGAAAATCAAAATCAATCAAATTTACTTTCACTCATGTGGATGTTTCTTCGACAGTAGATCAGAAGAATCGTGTTTAGTTCACTGACAGTGCCCTCTACTGGACACATATCATAAAGAAAACAGGCCGATGCACTGGACACTACAGAGTCCACTTTGGACTAAATACACTAAAATGACCCACTGTTTCATTGACAGGCTCTTTCGGACACCTGAGAGATATGCGCCCTCTGCTGGCTAAAAGTTACACAGGGTTGCTTTAATTTTAATATTGCTTTTATCACAAACCCATGTGCGTTTAATTTCACTAAACTCTGCTTTATTTAACACAGAAATATTTTAAATGATACTAATTCTAAAGTTACCACCACCTTTAGGTCCTGACCCACTGTTTGGGAAACAATAAGTTTAAACTTCAGTTTCCTACTTATGCCCATATTTGGTAAATGACAAATTCATTCTTAAAACTGAATCTGACACAAACTACAGTGGACTACACCTCAGAGTGGCCTTGTGTTGGACAAACGGCACCGCTTTGTCGAATATCTCTTAAATTAATAACAGTTTGGACCATTGACAGCACAGTTATTGCCTTTTATGGCTTTAGTTTCTTAGTTTTTGGCCAGATGCATCCAGAGTATCACGGTTTCTGTCAGAATTGGCTTTCTCTAAACCAGGACACTTTTATATGATGTTTACAGCACAAACACTGAAACGAAGAGTTCAAAAATAAATCAAAACTGAAATACTCAAGCACATTTAAACTCAGACTCAATATTAGCTCTTTGTTCCTAAATGAAAAGTAAAATCAAATGGAAACTCCCACCTGAGTCTTGTGACTGGGAAGCTCTTTTTCCAATGTCTGTCTCTCTCCAACAGAGCCTGATCTGGGGTCTGGAGACGGCCCCTTTGGAACAGCGCCCTCTAGTTTCTACCGAGATAAACGAGCAGGTCGACTCTCTTCTCTGCTGACGTCTGACACCGAGGTCCGAGGGAAGTAGGCCTCTCTTCCTCTCGAGGATCATCCACCTTCCTCTTAAAAACTGACCTATTCTTCTCCATTTCCCATGACTCTTCACTGCCTGGAAAACACAAACGGTATATCCCAGGTTTTCCAGAACTTTGTGGAAACCCTGTACCTCACCTTTATCTCTTAAAGGGGACGCCTCAGGGAAACTGAAAACCCCATTTTTCCCATCGGAACAACCCTGGCTTTAACATAAAATAATCAGTAACGATCGCTCACTCCACAGCTCGTGTTTCTGGGATTGTGGGGGATTAAGGGAAGCCTCAAGATGTTTCTGTTTTATAAAAAATGTTTTACAGTGTTCCTGATGCCACAGACATCTAGAAACTAAAGTTGTTGTTGGCAGGATTTAAAATAAGTGGTAACAATTAAATGTGTTGTAATATTGAAAAATAGTCCAGAAAGTTAAAGTGGTTCCTTTTTTTGAGGTTCATTCTACATTTTAAGAAGACGTTACTGACTTATGAGTTTTAGTAAATATGTTCCACAATTTAAAAGTAAATGCACATGAGGCAATGAAATAATAATAACAAGGACTCTTTATTTTATGCATGACAATAGTAAATGTCTAGTGTGATAGGTTTATGCTCCACGAGGAACGCAGAACTTGTTGGGAGAGTCTTCCAGGACGAGGACAGGGCTAGCACCAGGGCAGACTCTCTGTGGAGGCTTAAGAAGTAGAGCAACACAAGGAATGCACCACAGCTCACGCTCTGAATGGACTGCACTGTTCACTGAGACAGCTCTGATCAACAACAGGATCTGGGAGAATAAATATAAAGGTGTGTTCACATTTGTAGTCCACTTCATCATTAACAGCTCTGTTCCAGTGAGCGTTCACAGCTGACATTTTAAACAGCACCAAACAACTAAAAAAAAAATACTCTAGCAGGTGGTGTTAGCCACACGCTAATAAGGCCTTTTACCGTCTCATGCTTCAGGTTAGCGTTCTGTTCATTTTATTTCATTGGACAATATTCTTTTAGTTCTTTTTCTGCTCTCGGTAAAGCTAAACGTTACTTCCAAGTGAACCACACTAAAGACGGCAAGTGTGCACCCATAGTCATGTCGCTCAAATGCAGCAAGGACGAGAATCTTTAGAAAACTGCTCTTTCACTCTTTATTAAAGCTACTGTTAAAGAAGCGGCGTGGCGTGCTGCAGTCGAGTCCATTTAGACACAAGACGTGCATCACTGGTGTCTGCAGCTCACCACAAATCTTTGTTTATTCACCGCAGCCAGTTTGGGCCGTGGACGTAAAGTGAGGCGATGCACTACAGGACAAAAACATTACACGAAAGGAACAGCACACAGAAGACATAAACGTTTTGCCCACTCGCACTTGACACCATCTTGTTTTGACGGCCTTGAAAATGGCGGCCTCTCCACATGAAATATTTTAGAATATGTTTATACAAGACCCAGGTGTGTTATTTACTGACATCCACTGCATCAGGTAGGACAGTCCAGTAAGACTTTAGCATCTGTGCTTTGAAGTTATCCACGTCCACAATTATCTTTTTCTGAGACTCTAATGAGGTCCTCCACAGTCTTCCAGCTTCTATTAAATATTCTAACTAGAATATTTTAAGTATTAAATATTCTAACTAGAATATTTAAAGGGTTATTGTAGAGTTTCATAAAAAGTGGCACAAATTGTGAGAAAACGTCTGGATATAATCTTGCTGTTATTTAAATATGTTTTGTCTTCTCTTTGTACTCCATTCGTTAACCTTTGTTTCAGTCGATGTTTTGTAGTGCATCTCAGTGATGTGTAGTGTTCTGGTGTCTTTTGTGCTATATACATTTTATTATTTAACAAAAACAAAAACGTCTGTATGTCAAAACCATGCAAGATCAGATGACTCTATGCAAAAACCTGGATTTATTCACTGAGGAAACTCCATAAACTTGAATATATTTACCACTGATGAGTTGTAAAAATAAAAATAAAATTATAAAAAAAAACACTGCGCTCATCAAATGTATTGTGGAATATTTAAAAGATCAACTGTAGTTTATTTTGTAATCTGTCTTGTAACCATTTCATTTTTTATATAAATGTGCTATTGTTTTAAAAATAATGTTGTCTCGATGATTGATGGAATAATAAAATGTTAAATGTCGTAAGTCGTCCTTCACTCTTGCACTCTCAGAGACATGATGAGATGTTGTTGCATTTATATAGAGACATCCAAACTACAAACTCTGTTTCCCTAAAATATGCGGCCAACTTTTTCAGAAACATCTGCAGAAAAAAGTAATTTGATCCATTTTAAAAGTTATAATGTAAATCGTTTCCTATTTCCTAAAAAAATTATGTTATTACAAGATGCGTATTTTTCAAATTAATACAAGATATTGGCTTATGTTTTTTACTGAGCTGGCAGCTTTACACTAGTGTAAGCTTTTATTTAGTCCAACTGGATAATTCAGGATTGGCTTATTGCTGAACACATTCAGTGCTGTCAGTGTGGGACCTCTGGAGGATCAGAGGACCACATGAACGCGGCATTGGAATTATAAACAGCAGAAAACGGTTTCATTCTTTTATCACAGTAAATGTTCCAAAAAGCGCTCAGCTGCTCTGATGGGACACAGCGGCCTTTGCTCTGACCACAACTGACTGTTCGCCGACTCCGTCATCAATGAGCAGCGAAACAGCGCCCTCTAGCTGTTTAGAAGCTGCCAGTGCCACTACAGCTTTCTCTGTGGGGAAGCCCATCCTCTCCAGCTGCTGCAGTCTGAGAGAAAACACACACCACAGCATCCATAGTTATCACACCTCAGTTAGAAATACTCAAGCTCAGTATGAAAAGGATATATATTCAAGCTACTTTATGTCACTTATTGGATATGTTTTCCCAAGTGTCTTATTTGAGATTGGGATCGACCTAAGCCTTTTGTTAAGCGATTAAAATCCTTAATAATAAAGCCTAGATGACATCTTATGGTATTGTTTTTGGATAGTTTTTAACCGATTCCTGTTACAATATGACATTAGTGATTCAACCAGTGGCACCATTGATAAGTTTAGGATTAATAACTGAACTTAATACATGTCTCACTACTCACTCCAAACCTTTGTTAATAACTGTTTCAGTAAAATTACTAAAATTAATCTGAACTAACCTGAGAGAGGACACTGAAGACTTGAACACCTCCACTTTAGCGTCAGAAGCATCCGGAGCATCCTGCAGAGAGGCCAGGATCCCCGCTCGAAGCATCTGTTCCTCCAGGAGCTGTGCCTCAGTCGGGACATTAGACCGGTCCAGTGCCCACCCGGTACCTGTCCCAAACCTGGAGTGACCAGAGCTCACAGGAGGAACTGCCTCGTCCGTGTGAAGCGTCCTGCGAGCTACAGCTGTGGAGAAATAAAGGTTAATGTGGTCAACAAGGCATCGGCCATGAGTACAGTTAACAGCAGGACTAACATGTGGGAGGTATTGAAGGTCGGGAGCCGGAGCCTGGATGTGGTTTTAATGAAGGCCCAGTTGGGAATGTAGTCCAAAAACCCAGCCTGCTCCAGTTCCTGTAAAGTCCCAATGAAGGACTGATGATCTGAGACTAGGGTTAAGGATTATACAGAAAGTACACAGAAAGTGTATATTCAGCTTTTAAAATCAGTCTTGGCATTTGTCTATTGTGGAAAAAAAGACATTCAAAGCTCCATTGAAACCAGTTTAATTTCCATCCTGTTCCTACGGCAGTTTTTACACGCCACAGAATGTCCCAGCTGGGCTACTGTATGAGAGAGTCTATCAGAGAGGGGCAGACAGTAAAGAAACCGTAATCTGCATTGTCACCACCAGATGTCGCAAAACGTTCACCCTCAGAACTGTTGGCCCTAGTGTCTCAGAAACACATGAGAGAGAACCATCGACATGAGAGAGAACGATCGACATGAGAGAGAACCATCGACATGAGAGAGAACCATCGACATGAGGACCATCAACACGAGAGAACCATCGACACGAGAACCATCAACACAAGAGAGAACCATCAACACGAGAGAGAACCATCAACATGAGAGAGAACCATCTACATGAGGACCATCAACACAAGAGAGAACCATCAACACGAGAGAGAACCATCAACACGAGAACCATCAACACAAGAGAGAACCATCAACACGAGAGAGAACCATCAACACGAGAGAGAACCATCAACACAAGAGAGAACCATCAACACGAGAGAGAACCATCAACACAAGAAAGAACCATCGACATGAGAGAGAACCATCTACATGAGAGAGAACCATCTACATGAGAACTATCAACACAAGAGAGAACCATCAACATGAGCACCATCAACACAAGAAAGAACCATCAACATGAGAGAACCATCGACATGAGGACCATCAACACAAGAGAGAACCATCGACACGAGAACCATCAACACAAGAGAGAACCATCAACACGAGAACCATCAACACGAGAAAGAACCATCAACACGAGAGAACCATCAACATGAGAACCATCAACACGAGAAAGAACCATCAACATGAGAGAGAACCATCGACATGAGAGAGGACCATCAACATGAGGACCATCAACACAAGAGAGAACCATCGACATGAGAGAGAACCATCAACATGAGAGAAAACCATCAACATGAGGACATCAACACGAGAGAACCATCAACATGAGAACCATCAACATGAGAGAGAACCATCAACACGAGAACCATCAACACGAGAAGAACCATCAACACGAGAGAGAACCATCAACATGAGAACCATCAACACGAGAAGAACCATCAACATGAGAGAGAACCATCGACATGAGAGAGGACCATCAACATGAGGACCATCAACACAAGAGAGAACCATCGACATGAGAGAGAACCATCAACATGAGAGAAAACCATCAACATGAGGACATCAACACGAGAGAACCATCAACATGAGAACCATCAACATGAGAGAGAACCATCAACATGAGAGAAGAAGAGATTTTTTTTGGCCTAAAGGTTACACAGGGCTGCTTTAAATTTTGCAGCAGAGGATTTGTGTGACCAGTAGTAGTTAGTTGTCCTGTGTTCCTGTTATACGTACATTCTTATAGGTCTGAAAAAATTCCTGGTCCAGGTGAAAAGCTGTTTGGTGATGTCAGCTGATGGAGTATAAGGGTGAAATTAGTCTCTCAATTATTTTCCCCAAACTATTAAAATCATCTGTGTGGCAACATTTAGATTTTCTGGTGGACAATAAAAAACAGAGAAAGACACAAACAATAAGAAAATATTGAGACTAACACCAGCTCTGTGCAAAAACACATAACAACTGGAATAAACCCTATATTGTGTCTCCCACACCCCTGATTTTTAAAATATGGTAAATATAGCATGTTGTACTAATAATGCACCACATTATTGTTGTAATAAAGCCACAGTGTAAACCGGCAGGATACAGTTGTGCCCGATGCATATGGCGCAGAAATGCAACAGAGCAGCCGTTCCCGGCAGCAGCAGCAGACCCAACAGAAGAAGAAGCCAGGGCAGGAACCAGACGGGCACACACCTGAGCAGCCTCCTCCTGGTCATCTGCCGACACTGCGCCGTCAACAGAGCCAGCTGCACCGCCGAGTAGCCACAGACACGACTGGCCTGCCCTCCACCGACGAACAGCACCAAGGTGTAAACGCAGGGTAACACAGCCGTGGTGAGAGCGGACAGAGAGAGGAAGGCCACGGTTCCCCAGCGACGCTCCTCACACGGTCCGACCAACAGCAGGAAGACCACACTGACCAGGAGAGAGGGAGCGTCATCGTGGCTCAGAGCAAACAGAAATACATCTGAGGAGACAAATCAGCTGCTTTTACACAAAAATATACTGTTTAAAGCAGCAAAAAAACGAATTAATTCATTAATTAAACTTACAGACAAAATTATAAATCAATGTTTTGCCCCTTTCTACCTAATCTTCATGTTGTAGTCCAGCGGATTAGGTATTGAATTGAATTAAATAAAGTTGTATGTATGCAATGTATGCAAAGTTGATGATTTAAAGTTTGAGAATTATGTTATGTTTCCAAAATGCTATTAGTTAAAGTTATAATTTGCATTAAGCAGCTGATAAGGATAAATTAACATTAATTTAAATCTAAACGTGTTTTTTGTGGTGTTTATTAATAAAAGTGAATTCAGACCATTTTTATTTCAGATGTTTTTGTCAAATAGCCTACTTGTATTGTGCCATTAAAGCTGGTTTAATGCATGAAATGTAATGAACTACTTACAAGACCTTTAGCAAAGGTATAATTTGATATTTAACCATACATACAGTCTATGCCGGACATAAAGTACGTGTATTTGTGTGTGTTATTTAGTGAGAAGCCTCAGAGAAATATTGTGACAATGTTCTCTGTATACCTCGTTATTGGGGCTAAATAAATCTAAAATGAGTATACATAAGATAACGACTTACCTCGGAACCTGGGAAAGTCTCCCTCTGGTCCTAAACTCAGACTTGCTTGGATTCCTCCAGTATAAATTACCAACATTAGTGTCACTAATAAAAATGTCCCCATAAAAAAGCCAGGTCGATCTAAACCAAACCGAAACCATCCCGATAATAAACGGGATAACATTATTTAACATCAGTGGAGACTGTACTGTCATAGTAAGTAAAGCTAATGAGAAGGTTTACGGAGACTGAACCCTCACGGGACAGGCCCACACAGAATTTAATACTTCTTTAGAAAAAGTATCCACCGATTAAGACGTCCAGTTAGTAGCGTTTAAAAAATACCAGTATCTAACACATCTTCTTCCATGAGCAGGTTTGTTTAACTTCCTTTCCGTGTTGTGTCACGTGGGTGTCTTTCACTATTGTGATTGGTTGTTGTCGCAACTCCACACCAACCCAATGGAAATCCTTCTCGGTGACTGTTCGAAATGATAATGCTTTAATATATTTGATATATTTTTAAATTTTTATATATATATTTTTTCAGTCAACGGTTAATTAATCTAAAACAGAGATCCCCTTGTTGCCTAAATGTAAAGAGTTGAGATTTAAAAACGTTTTAGACTATATCGTTTCAAACTAAACCGCTACTAAACATTTGCACATTTCGTTTTATTTGTACCTTTTAGTTTTTTTTTTTTTAATTGATGCAGGCAGTAAATCAAATTTTATTTACTGTCTATGATCTAACGGTGCAGTGTCGTATCTCGCGAGACTTCCCAAAACCGGTGGCTGTGAGATCTGTCCCATTTGACCATAGCTTAGAACCAGCTTTGTTCACTCTGCTGCGTACAGTCACCAAAATGGCGTCAGCTCCCGGTGAGTGAAACTTTTAGATTTTTAAGATATTTAATTATGTATTGTTGCGTTTTTTTTCGTAAAAAATCCTTCATTTGTAATGCTGTTAACAACTGTAAGGATAATGCATCTTTAGTTGCCGGTTAAAACGCTCCGGCGTTAGCTAACGTTAGCTCCGCGTGAGGCCTAGTCCTAATGACGTCTCGAGCCGCTGCGGCATTTTTCTCTGAAATGGTTTGTCAAATGAATATTGAGTAGTAAACAAGCTAAATTAATTAAATAACTTTTCACTTCGGGTTTTGTTATTTTGCTGCATTTTCCACCGAGTCGTTGTTGTGTATTGAGTTGAGCTGAGTTTTTAACGCCGCGGGCCCGTGTAACGTGCAGCTAGCGTAGCCGGTCTCGCGCGCAAACCGTGTTTTGTTCTTGTATTGTAGTAACTCTGGTCTTTGTTTCACAGATTATAGCTCCTACAGTCAGACTGGTGCTCAGCAGGGGTAAGAACCATCCTTTTATAATACCTTTTTAATAAAACTTATGTTTTTGTGGTTGTGTTCTTTTATCTTTAGTTTTGTGATGATGGCGGCGTAATAAACTCTAATCTTTTCAGTTATGCGTCTTATAATGCACAACCCTCTCAAGGTTATGGACAGGCTGCACAGGTAAGAACCAGCTCGTTTACAACTTGTTACCGTAGGTTTTTACGTTGCAGGTGCGAATGTGTGTTTTTGCACTGACTTTTAGCAGGGCTATGGCCAACAGGGTTACAGCTCCTATGGCCAAACGGCAGCTGCGGACAGCAGCTACAGCCAGACAGCGCCTGCAGCAGGAGGTTATGCTCAGCAGCAACAGCAGTATAGCTCTTCCTATGGACAGCCTGCATCAAGTGAGTTTGTAAGAATGTCACTTTGAAGTTAGTGTTGTGGTTGTTTTAAACTAACCAACTTTTGACCTGTGTCTACACAGCTGCCTATCCTGCAGCTCAGTCCACTACTCATGGTTACACCCAGTCAGCCCAGGGATATGGAACCAGTGGATATGACAGTACTTCTGCTGCTCCGGCTGCTGCTCAGTCTTATAGCTCTCAGCCTGGGTACACGGCTCAGTCTGCCTACCAGGGCTATGGCCAGCAGGCTGCTCCTGCGGCAGCACAAAGGTAATTGTATTTGTTTTTAAAACCCAAATCAATGTAAACTTGCTCTTCTCGTTTACCTTGTTTTCCTGTTGTCCAGTTACAGTTCTAATGGTCAACCTGCCAGTTACAACCAAAGCAGCTACTCTCAGCCAGCGGCCTACAGCCAGCAGCAGGCGGGTTACCAGGCCCAGCAGGCAGGCTATGGGCAGCAGCAAGCAGGGTACCAGCAACCAGCCCAGCAGCAGCAGGCCCCTCCTGCCTACCCCCCTCAGAGTGCAGGCTCCTATGGACAGCCTTCAGCCAACCAGTACAGCCAGCAGAGTGGACCACCCAGCTACAGCCAGTCCAACCATTACAGTAAGTGTTTGACCAGTGGGAGTAAATATAGTTCATAAATATATTTAGCTACAGTTACTCAACACAAACTTAAAATTAATGCTGCTTTAGAACATTTTCAAAAATATGTGGTGATATCCAACACCTTAGTTTGTGCCCACAGTTTTAATTAAGATTTGGCAATGTTTTTTTTTTTTTTTTTCATTTTAAATTTCATTTTTTCTTCTTCTAGACAGTTACCGACAGGACGGGCAGGGGTCAGGGTCCGGTTACTCCGGGGGCGAAGCTTCGCGGTACCCAGGGGGCCGCGATAGCAGAGGCAGGGATGGTTTTGATCGAGGTGGAATGATGTCCCATCGAGGGCGAGGAGGCATGGGTCGCGGTATGGGGTAAGTGTCTGTCTACAGCTGTTAACATCACATTCTCTTTCCAGGTGCTGTGGCCATTAACGAGCAGGGCTGAGACAAAACCTGTGGCGTTATAAAACTCAATCAGTATTTAATCTCTTTAAATTTCATAAATTCCTATTTAAATACACCACAAGGCCATATGGCTCATTGTAATTGGTCTTGCCTCTCATTGGTCAGTTTTGATCAGTCCTGTCGTTCAGTTGGCCAAAGGTAAGACTGTGCATTGTTAGTCCAATAGCTTTTAAAGGGATCTGTTGTAGTTTTGTTAAAGGGAGGTGTCAGGGTACTTTTCAAGGCCGTTTATGATCCACTTCATAAAAATTGTTTCACAACCATTTTATTCAAAGTGTTACACTTCTATATGCAAAACCTATAATTCATCAGTTTTAATTACTTTTTGGATACAAGCCATTTAAAACTAAAGTTCAGTCTGTTAATGTCACATACACTATCTGAGGGGTCGCTGTGTGCAGTGTTTTTGGGTTTTAAAAGCGCATTTCCTCCATTTAAAGACTTATAATCCCCTTGGGGGTCGGCTTTATTATGAAGGCTTTACAGTTCTAATCCGTCTAAAAGGAGCCACTGGGTAGAGAAAAGGTTGGTCACAACATTTTTAAGTACAAAAGAACTTATTGGTAAAGTTCAATATTAGCTTCATCAAGTGTTGCCTCTTTTACAAAGGTCAAAACATGGTGAATATTTAAGGGTATTTGGTGTATTTTGAATTATATGTTTTACATTTGAAGTAAATGGAAGTGAGGGGACTGACTGGCCCAGTAACTCAAGAATTCAGCCAAAACACAAGAAACTTTTCTGGTTCAGAGATTCATTAACTTTTAGTCCAAGTAACTACATTCTTGTGTGGCCCCACAGAGTAGGACTTTCAAGTGTCATGGTTTTGTAGTTCAGATGGTTTGACCCGTCCAGCCCTCGTTCAGACGACATTGGTCTTTGTTTGGTCAATTGCAGTGTTCCCTCTCAGCCCAAGGACTGGTCAGTATGTAAATGTTATTCCTGAGTCACCACAGGCTTTTAAAGGCCACAGCACAATTCCTTCATCTTTGGGGCTGAATAATTTTTGGGTTTGATGCATTAAACACACAAATCTAAATTTTTGTGACATCTCAACAAACTTGTTGCTTTTCATGTGTAGGTCTAATATTATCAAAGTCCATTGGATTATATTTGGGGGAAAAGAACGTTTAAGTTATAGAATATTAATAATAGAGTAATAGAATATTTAAGTTGCTGCTCAATATTTGCAAAATTAGATTTATTTTATTCAAAAGCTTAAGGTTCAATTTGTATTATTGCTACAAATTGGTAATAGGCGTGTTTTATCAAGTTACTTATAAATGGCTCATAAGACAAGCTGTGGATGCTAGTTCAACGCCCAGTGTTCTTAACAGGTTTTGAGTATTTTGTAAGTGGTAAATATCCAGGAAAGGTTTGTAGATGGATGATCATTTGCTCATACGTTGTATTTAGTTGAACAAGCCATATTTTTAAGAGTTACCCGTTCATTTCTATTACACGCAGTGAAGCTGGCTCTCCATTCACCATTATTTAAATTATTGCTAGAATATTACAGACTTAGTATTAAGTTTCATTATCGGGTAAATGTGTCCGCTCTAGTGTAATAACTCTAGCCACAGGTGTAAATGTTTTATGGGGAAATGTTGGGTTGGGTCCAGAATGTGACTTTTGATTGTTTTGGTGTTTTTTAAAATTTAAATGTTTTTTCCATCTTCTTCTTGAGCCCATTTTAACATGCTTTGTCACATTTATACCGTACAGGTAACAGCCATTTAAAGCATCTATTCTCTAAACACTATGTGTACTCAGTGCAGAGACGCCATCTTAAGCAGCAAGAGGAGCTAAAACAAAGTCTGCCCCTTTCCAACAACTCTGGATGGTCTTTTGTTTTTATTAGAAGCATGATGGGTATTATTCATATTAATACAGACTGTTAATGTAAAAAAAACCTGGTAAATACTGTAAAGTCGTTTGTTTTCAACAATGTAACAGTGTTTTTATTATTTTTTTCCTGGAGACTGTAAACACTGTAAAATTTCAGATGCATTGTCTTTTCTTTGTTTCTCCATTAGTTCAATGTTAACTCTGCACTTTTGGGTAGAGCTCTGCATCTGAAATCTGTGTGCCTGAACTTTGTCACCTTTTTATTTTTTTAAAGGCAGTCCATGTAATATCAATGTGTCTACTGAAAACTGTTACTTGTTCTGTGTTAGAAAAACAATAACCGTAGATGAGCAGCTTAACCCCCTCTGTTAACTTTGGGGACTTTTTCTTGATGTGAAGTTAGTTGGAATGTTTTGCATTAACCCCTCAATCAAGCCACTTGCTCGAGCCATTGGGAGTGGCTGTAAAAGAGAAACCGCCTTCATATCTGCATTTATTCCCCCCCTAGCAGCGCTGGAGAGAGAGGTGGCTTCAGTAAGCCTGGTGGTAAGTTAACGAGTTACACTGGTTAGTCCATTCAAAACCTTTTAACTTTTGTGAGAAATAAGTTTATTTATTTTTTTTTTTTTGAGTATTCATTGTGGTTTGCAAAATTATTTCAACACATTCCTACATAATGGGATTTCTCGTTTCACGGCCTGAGACCATTCTCTTTGGGTATTTGGTACAGTTCAGCCACGGCTCATGGTCTAATGAATTTTTAAAAGGTTATATTCTGGTTACAGTCATGTATTTTTTTTAAACAAACCTCGAGCTGAAAAGGGTTTTTGAGTTTACTTGTATTAGATGCACTTTTCAAACACTTTTTCCAAAGGGTTTGAGGTTTTTTCATTCAAAATATTCACGGTTATATCAGTGTACCATCCCATTTTCTACTTCCAATAAGGCCGACAGTATCTCTAAACAAGTGTCTAAATATTTTTAGTGCTCCTCAGGTGTTTGACAGTTGACTTAAGAACAGTCACTGATTTTTCTTCTGTTTTGTTTGTTCTTTGCTGCTGGACTACAGGACCCATGGGCAGCGGTGAGCGGGAAATGGGTAAGTGGAACTGCAAAGTCACAAAGTCTTTAATCCTTTTTTTGAAAATTTAAATTCTTCACTCCTTGGTTTTCAGGCCGCCCTGAAGAGCAGGATGACTCCGAGAACAGCACCATCTACATCAAAGGACTGACGGAGAAGGCCACTTTGGAAGAAATGGCTGAATTCTTCAAACATGTCGGACCAATCAGGGTAAAATAACGTTCTCTGTGAAGGATTAATAGAACAGTAATTTTTATGTTTTAAACATTTTTGCTTGTCTGTTTAGACAAACCGCAGACTGGGCCAGCCTGCTATTAACATCTACGAAGACAAGGACACCGGGAAGCCCAAAGGTGATGCCACCCTGTCGTATGAGGAGCCCGTTTGTGCAAAAGCAGCTGTGGAGTATTTTGATGGTACGTCTCTACTTGGCTTATTGAAATGAATACAAGCGACCTTAGACTGATATTTTACGGTTAACTTCAGGCAAAGAGTTCCAAGGCCGGAGGCTGAATGTGTCCATGGCTCGACGAAAGCCCACCATGGGAGGGATGAGAGGCGGGATGCCCATGCGGACGGTATGATGAATCGAGGAGGTACATGAACACACACCTGTCTAATTTATAACTCTACGGTCAGTCGTGAACACATTCTGAATCCTATCCTTTTGAAAACCCTGTAGGTATGATGAGCCGTGGAGACCGAGGTGGGTTTGGACCACGAGGAGGTCCACGTGGAATGGGACGAGGTGGACCCACAGGAGGCAACATGCAGCAGAGAGCCGGAGACTGGGAGTGTCCCAACCCGTGAGTATGAGCTGCATGTTTTCAGTTGGTTCAGGTGAAACGAGCCTTTGAAAGGTCCTGCTAAAGTGATGCTAGAAGTAAGGCTGCAGTCACTCTTCTCATTTACATTTGAGCAGATTTAACAGATGGTGTTAGCTTTCTTTAATTGTTTAATTGCCGTGGCGGCAGTAGCTCAGTGGGTAGAGCAATTGTCCTCCAACCGGAAGGTAGGCGGTTCGATTCTCACTCTCCCCACAGTTCATACTGTCGTTGTGTCCTTGGGCAAGACACTTAACCCACCTTGCCTCCAGTGGCTGTAACACTGGTAATTACTGTTGAATAATGTAAGTCGCTTTGGATAAAAGCGTCAGCTAAATGAATAAATGTAAAGACCTATTGTGAATAAACGCTGCTCTGTTGTAGGGGCTGTAATAACCAGAACTTTGCCTGGCGCATGGAGTGTAACCAGTGCAAAGCTCCTAAACCTGAAGGCCTGGGGGGAGGTCCTCCATTCCCCCCCGGCGGCGACAGAGGTCGGGGCGGGATGGGGATGCGTGGCGGCAGGGGCATGGACCGCGGTGGTCCGTCTGGAGGACCTGGGGGCCCCGGTGGGTTCAGGGGAGGCTGGGGAGGCGACCGCGGTGGATTCAGAGGAAGAGGTGGGATGGACCGGGGAGGCTTCCGTGGAGCGGGTCGCGGGGGACCACCCATGGACCGGATGGGTGGCCGAGGAGGCAGAGGGATGGGCCCACCTGGAGGAAAGATGGACATGAGGTAGGTCAGAAGAAACTGCTGTACCGAAAGCTTATCAGGCTGCGTCCACACTAATGTATTTTGATAATGGCACAAACCAACATTGACACTTATTAACTGCATTTGGAAAGTGTTATCAGGAAGAACATGATGCCTTACAGCTGGGGTTCAATTCCTTTCCAGGGCAGAGCCTGTCTGTGTCTGTAGGTTTCCCCCGACAGACACAGTTAATACAGAGTTGTAAAGACATTCAAAAAGAAACTAAATTGTCGTCCTTTCCCTAAGTTTTACCAACCAACTAGGAACATGATAGTAATGGGCAGGTTTTGTTAGTTTTTTGAATGTCATTAGTTTAGAAGTAGCCCTGTTTTAATGACTCACTCTTGTTCCTTTTCAGGGACCATCGTCAGGAGCGCCGGGACCGACCCTACTGAAGTACTTGTCACTGTTCCTCTTGTGGAATTTGATTTTTAAGACGCACGTTTTATTTATGATTCCATGTTTCTGGTGGATAAAAAATTATTTCATTCACCATTTCTTTTTATTGATTTTTTTTTTTTTTTTTTTTTAAGTTTGCCCAGTGTTTTTGCTATAAACTTGTAATTCTGCATGTTTCTTTGTCTTTATTTTTTTAATATGCGGTTTCACATTGTGTTGTAAAATGCAATATTTTTCATTAACAGATCTACCCTCCTTCCCATAAACTGCTACATGTATAAGAAATTTGGGAAATAAAATTTTACTCATTTGACTTTTGTGAAGATCTTTCTGTGACCTTTCTTGTTTTGACTGGATGATGAGCATAGACCTAAATGATGTAATCCAGCCCTGAGTTAAAAGTGTGATAGAACTGACAAGAACAGCACCTTATTATAAATTTAGTCAGCTTTAGCATTATAGCATAAAGGGCTTCACTGAAACAAAGTCAGCCTAACCTCTCCCACTTTCTGTTCAGTCTGATCTGGGTTAACAGGTTTTATTTAATAAAACGGCACAAGTGTTTATTGAATGAAATTGTAATCTTTGTTTTTAGTTTGTATTGTTTCTGTCCTGGAGTCATAAAATAAAACTTATTTTCTTAAAATCCTAAAGTCAAATATTAACTTCTCCAGTTCACACCTCCAGTTTCTCGTATATATGTAACCTACTGTGCGTTTTTCTGATATTTTATGTATCAGCCAAGTTTAAGATTGAAGCCAGGTATGAACTGTTTTTAATTCGTCCTCAAGGTGGCGTGTGTTGAACAAGCAGCAGGAACAGAATTAGAACGAGCTGGAGCATATTTTCTAACATGTGCTGAACATATGACAGACTTTCTAAATACCTTCAGCCCTTTTGCATTTGCCAAGGTCCTGAAGGATTATAATCTGAGTCTTGAAGAACAATGTCCAGTAAAGCTTTTGTTCTAAGTCTTACTGAGTATTCCTGCTGCAGAACCCCCTCACAGTGTCACCAACAGAAAAGCTGATTCATCCCTGACCAGAAAATGAGCTCTTCACCCCCTCCTCCCCCACCTTCTCTTTTCTCAAAGACAAGCCCCTTTGTAAATGAAAACACCGCTCTCCACCAGTGCTCAGGTCACGTAGTTGAAAAGTTTTTTTTCCTCTTGAAGCTTGGAGAAAAAGGGGCCTGTATAGTTTGTAGAATCACTGAATGAATTGGATTGTAAAGGCAAGTGTTTGAAGTTTGAACTTAATGAGCAAAGCAATGTTTAAGAATGTGAGCCGAAGCAAAACAAAGTATAGGCCTGGTTCAACAGATATTTCAGAGTTCCTTAGTTGAAAATTGACATTGTTCTGACCTTTCATCTTTCTGTCTGTTTTGAACATCTAAACTGCAGACTCAGGAACAAACCTTTCAGAAGTCTGACCTCAGCACATAAAATACTTGGCAGGCCTCAGAATCAATTAAAACAACTTTATGAAGGAAGGACAGAAGAAGGCGAGAGTAATTCTTGCAGAAAGCTCTTTTTAGCTCTCGTTTGAGTCTCTGAAGTCATGCAGATGTTAGAGAGTTCCTTTAGTTTAAAAAAATGTGTTTAAGAAGTCTTTTATCCCTAATTCAATAAAGATTAACTCAGAAAGTGTTTAATCATTTAGGTACGGCCTATTCTCTGGATTATTCCTGCGATCTCAGACAATAAAGTCCTACAAATACAAACAATAAAAGGCAGTGTCTGAGAAGTCGAACTAAACCTGCTGATTGAAAATCTATTTATGAAAGGTGATAAAGTATAATTGTTCAAATCCATCTAAAACCTGTTCAAATCCAACTTCAACTTTTAAAAAACTGACTAAAACCTGTTCAAAACCAACTAAACCCTGTTCTGAAACCCCGGAATAAGAATATAATAAATATCCCTCTCATCACATTTGTCCCTCTAAAAGGTGAAGGTCTGTGACAGTTCTCATTCATCCAGGTCATCTTAAAGAAAGGTTGAAACAAAGGCTTCTGGATTTAGTTGTGACTGCTTCAGGTCTAACCCCTCCCTCCGCTCTCATATCAGTGGAACTCAGAAAATTACTAAATGTCTTCACCTTGAAAACTAAGTCCAGATGCTGTTGCTTTAACATTTTTTCTTTGTAAAAGGTTTGAACACACCTCTTATAAAGAGATTCTTCTGAGGACTGCAAGAAGCATGTCCAAGTATCATACTCAGACTCTACTCTCCCCCAACAGCAGCTTTTATTAAAAACGTCAATCTGGACCATTTTCCCTCCAGAAACACTTATCCAGAGCTGAATATACACTGTTTTATTAGCAGCTATTAAACTTCCTGCAACGTCATGTGACAAGCCGGTGTTGACCAATGGGAGCACTCCTTTTTCCTGAAGAAAGCTGTGATGAAAATTTTCATCTATTTGTTCCTCGAGAGCCAGAGCTCAGAGGTCTATTCTCGCTCTCCCTGGTTTACTTGGCCTTCAGTGTGAACTGCAGAAGTGCACTATCTTAATGCACACCATTTACCATTAAATAACAATAAACTAATAATTAAATAACGCAGCACTTTTTCATTTATAGGACTTTTCTTCCTTTAGACCGTCAGGAGTTTCCAAACAAAAGAAGACAAATGTTTGTGGTCGTGCATCTGTAGGTTTTTAAAAATAAAATATGGAAATATTCAGAAAATGAAACTAAAATGGAACAAAGCCTTGACCAAAATAGTGTTAAAAGGAAATGCAAAGGAAGAAATTAGGCTGAAAATAAAACAGTAAAAAAGACCAGGCTGTTGGCTCATAATGGCTCTGGTCTTTGTAAATATGGGACCCATGACACAAAAGGTTTGGGAAACACTGCTCTAATACATTTAGAGGTCGTGACTTAACCGTTCTAAAGTCAGATATTATTTAAATACCTTCCGGGGCACAGCTGATAACTCTTCGTTCAGTGTAACAGATAAGACTCACTGGAGTTTCTTATCATCTGTGTTTAATCTGAACAGGTGTGTCTCCGAGGACAGGCTGGACAGGTTAAAAAAACAACACTTTCAGAAGTCTCGCCTGAAAGAACCTGAACCTAAACTCCAAGTGTAATACAGTTTCTCCCTCAGGACCTGAACCAGTCCTGAACCAGTCCTGAACCAGACCTGAACCAGACCTGAACAGTCCTGAACCAGTCCTGAACCAGACCTGAACAGTCCTGAACCAGTCCTGAACCAGACCTGAACCAGACCTGAACCAGACCTGAACCAGACCTGAACAGTCCTGAACCAGTCCTGAACCAGACCTGAACCAGACCTGAACCAGACCTGAACCAGACCTGAACAGTCCTGAACCAGTCCTGAACCAGACCTGAACCAGACCTGAACCAGACCTGAACCAGTCCTGAACCAGTCCTGAACCAGTCCTGAACTACTGAACCAGTCCTGAACAGTCCTGAACCAGACCTGAACCAGACCTGAACCAGACCTGAACCAGTCCTGAACCAGTCCTGAACCAGACCTGAACCAGACCTGAACAGTCCTGAACCAGACCTGAACCAGACCTGAACAGTCCTGAACCAGTCCTGAACCAGACCTGAACCAGACCTGAACCAGTCCTGAACCAGTCCTGAACCAGACCTGAACCAGTCCTGAACCAGACCTGAACCAGACCTGAACAGTCCTGAACCAGTCCTGAACCAGACCTGAACAGTCCTGAACCAGACCTGAACCAGACCTGAACCAGACCTGAACCAGACCTGAACAGTCCTGAACCAGTCCTGAACCAGACCTGAACCAGACCTGAACCAGTCCTGAACCAGTCCTGAACCAGACCTGAACCAGTCCTGAACCAGACCTGAACCAGACCTGAACAGTCCTGAACCAGTCCTGAACCAGACCTGAACAGTCCTGAACCAGACCTGAACAGTCCTGAACCAGTCCTGAACCAGACCTGAACCAGACCTGAACCAGTCCTGAACCAGACCTGAACCAGTCCTGAACCAGTCCTGAACCAGACCTGAACCAGACCTGAACAGTCCTGAACCAGACCTGAACCAGACCTGAACCAGTCCTGAACCAGACCTGAACCAGACCTGAACCAGACCTGAACCAGACCTGAACAGACCTGAACCAGACCTGAACCAGACCTGAACCAGTCCTGAACCAGTCCTGAACCAGTCCTGAACCAGACCTGAACCAGACCTGAACCAGACCTGAACCAGTCCTGAACCAGTCCTGAACCAGTCCTGAACCAGACCTGAACCAGACCTGAACCAGACCTGAACCAGACCTGAACAGTCCTGAACCAGTCCTGAACCAGACCTGAACAGTCCTGAACCAGTCCTGAACCAGACCTGAACCAGTCCTGAACCAGTCCTGAACCAGTCCTGAACCAGACCTGAACCAGACCTGAACCAGACCTGAACAGTCCTGAACCAGACCTGAACCAGACCTGAACCAGTCCTGAACCAGACCTGAACCAGACCTGAACCAGTCCTGAACCAGACCTGAACCAGACCTGAACAGTCCTGAACCAGACCTGAACCAGACCTGAACAGTCCTGAACCAGACCTGAACCAGACCTGAACAGACCTGAACCAGACCTGAACCAGACCTGAACCAGTCCTGAACCAGTCCTGAACCAGTCCTGAACCAGACCTGAACCAGACCTGAACCAGACCTGAACCAGTCCTGAACCAGTCCTGAACCAGTCCTGAACCAGACCTGAACCAGACCTGAACCAGACCTGAACAGTCCTGAACCAGTCCTGAACCAGACCTGAACCAGACCTGAACCAGTCCTGAACCAGTCCTGAACCAGACCTGAACCAGACCTGAACCAGACCTGAACCAGTCCTGAACCAGACCTGAACCAGACCTGAACAGTCCTGAACCAGACCTGAACCAGACCTGAACCAGTCCTGAACCAGACCTGAACCAGACCTGAACCAGACCTGAACAGTCCTGAACCAGTCCTGAACCAGACCTGAACCAGTCCTGAACCAGACCTGAACCAGACCTGAACCAGTCCTGAACCAGACCTGAACCAGTCCTGAACCAGTCCTGAACCAGTCCTGAACCAGACCTGAACCAGACCTGAACAGTCCTGAACCAGACCTGAACAGTCCTGAACCAGACCTGAACCAGACCTGAACCAGTCCTGAACCAGTCCTGAACCAGACCTGAACCAGACCTGAACCAGTCCTGAACCAGACCTGAACCAGACCTGAACAGTCCTGAACAGTCCTGAACAGTCCTGAACCAGACCTGAACCAGACCTGAACCAGACCTGAACCAGTCCTGAACCAGTCCTGAACCAGACCTGAACCAGACCTGAACCAGTCCTGAACCAGTCCTGAACCAGACCTGAACCAGACCTGAACAGTCCTGAACCAGACCTGAACAGTCCTGAACCAGACCTGAACCAGACCTGAACCAGTCCTGAACCAGTCCTGAACCAGACCTGAACCAGACCTGAACCAGTCCTGAACCAGACCTGAACCAGACCTGAACAGTCCTGAACAGTCCTGAACAGTCCTGAACCAGACCTGAACCAGACCTGAACCAGACCTGAACCAGTCCTGAACCAGTCCTGAACCAGACCTGAACCAGACCTGAACCAGTCCTGAACCAGACCTGAACCAGACCTGAACAGTCCTGAACCAGACCTGAACCAGACCTGAACAGTCCTGAACCAGACCTGAACCAGTCCTGAACCAGTCCTGAACCAGTCCTGAACCAGTCCTGAAGAGCGTTGACGGATCTGTTCGTGAGTTAGTGAGAATAAAAGTAACCGGATTATTTTAAGTTATAGTTTTAACATTTGCTAGTGTCTTATTCCAGTGGGAGGTGTTTTGGTGCACCTTTGATTCTACATCAGGAGCTGCACTTGGGGTTTCGAGAGGGGGGTGAAGGGGGGTCATGTCCATGATTCTGTGTCAGTATCTGTGTCTTTTACTTTTTTAATAGAGTATTCAGCAAAGGCTTCGTTATTGATCATGTCAGGAGCAGACGGATCCCTCGATGAAGACATTTTTCTTCTTTGAACTTACATGATGTAACATCAAACACATTAAACACATCACTGTCGACCCTGTTATTGTACATTCAACCTCACATTTTATATGTAAGTGTTTTTTATTTATATAAGAAGAAGTTAATGTTTATGACTTTCGTTTCCTTTAATAAAAACTGCCCCGGGGCCCTGATTTATTTTCATGTATTTAATAAATGACACCAACATTTATTACATTTAACCACATTTGACCTGCACAGTTTTTTAATCCAATCTTCTGTAAAAATATAAGATTAGTTCAAATAAGTGAAGCCCTTCAAAGGCATTAGTTCCCTTTCTCCATTTCCAAAAATACCTTTATTTTATTCTATTTATTTTTTACTTTACAGACACTGCAGGGCTTTGGCTTGACTGTCCGGAGCCTGTGTCCCGCTCATAGGTCCCGCTGCGGGGCGTGAGTCAGCGCAGTCCGAGCTGGAGAGCAGAGGGTTAAGTTGATCCTCATTATGGGATGTGCTGCTCCAGAACAAGCGCAGCAGGGTTGGACAGAATCACAGCGAGAGGCGGCGACATGGGCTGAGCTTCTCCGTCAGAGCTTCTCCCTGCGTCCGGGCCGTGATTCAACAATGAGCCTCCGAGGACGGGACAGCGCGCGAGCCCGGTTATGAGGAGGATGACGATGACACGTGGATTTTTTATGTGATCGGAAAGGGTTTCTTTTCCTGGTGAGGACTGCCCGGTCGGCTCATGGCAGTGGGTCGGACTGCGGTCGTGTCTGTTCGCTCGGTGCCTGCTGCAGTGAAGGCTTCGGCAGAGACATCCGGCATCCACGCGCCACGGCAGCCCCTGATCCTCACCACGAAGACGAGGCTCTGCGGTAAAGGAGGAGCACGCCGGCATGGCTGCTGCGTCGACGTACCTTTGTGTCATTTTCCGCGTGTTTCCGCGTTCGGAGAGAGGGATCTTCACTGATTAAGACAATATGGCTGATCAAAGCAACATCCAGTCGTCCGCTTCCAAGAGCATCAGGCCCTTCAGGTCCAGTGAGGAGTACCTGTACGCAATGAAGGAGGACCTGGCCGAGTGGCTCAACACGCTTTACGACCTGGAGCTCAGCGCGGACACCTTCATGGAGGGTTTGGACACGGGCTGCGCGCTCTGTCGGCACGCCAACAACGTCAACCGCGCCGCGCACGACTTCCAGCTGGAATTCCCTGAGGCTGCGCGCTCCATGAAGCTCCCCGCGAAAGACGTGGGGTTCCAATGTCGAAATGTCATCCCCGGGTCGTTCCTGGCGAGGGATAACGTGTCCAACTTCATCAGCTGGTGCAGGCAGGAGCTGTGGATCAAGGACGTGCTCATGTTCGAGACCAACGACCTGGTGGAGAGGTGCAACGAGAAGAACTTCGTGCTGTGTCTCCTGGAGGTGGCCCGCCGAGGAGCGAAGTTCGGGATGTTAGCGCCGATGTTGATCCAGTTGGAGGAGGAGATAGAGGAGGAGATAAGGGACCAGGAGAGCAGCAGCAGGATGGAGGCAGCGGAGGAAGAACGGCCGGAGAGCAAGTGTGTGAGCGGGCTCGAGGAGAAGAGCAGCCAGAGCCCCAAAAAAGAGCAGCAGGTGGAGGAGGACGAACCGGAGCCGTTTGTCTGGCCCCAGAAGAGAGTCCTGTGTGACATGAGGAACCTGGATGAACTGGTGAGTTTGTCTCAGCTCATAACCTCAAAACCCCTACACAACATGAAAACATCTAAACACCATAAGTGAGTCTGTTTTGGACAAAGGACCCTGTTATACTTTTTAAACAACAATACAACCAAAGGAAGTTTCTCTAAAGTCATATATTTGTTTTACTCAAAAAACATTGCTTTGTTCAAAGAGAAATTCAAATCAAAAAGTCAGATCATTACAATATTATATATATATAATAATATAACGATATACTTCCTGGTATTACGCTCTGATATTTCAATACTCTGTTTTAGAAGCACTTTTAATCTTTAAAAGGAAAGGTCTTCTTCTGCCACAGACTCGTTCTGTCACTGATCTCAGACAAACACTGTTCAAAAGCCCAGTGCAGGGGGTGGTCCATGTTGTTCAGCATGGACCACCCCCTGCTGTTGCTTCACTGCTTCAACCAGAGTCTCCCTTTGGGAAACGCTAGAGAAATGAGATGATGTTCCGTTTTCTGCTCAGAGATTCTTTAAAACTCTAGAGGTGTCCCCTTTAAGCATCAGTTTATTCTCTCACAGTAAACCCTGGACTCACTTGACCCTTCGTTCACACCTGATACAGTTTACAGCTCTGTTTTATCAGTTCCTGGTTTTACTCTGGTGGCAGTGTTGAGTTCAGGAAACACCGTTGCTCTGTCGGGCTCAGGGTCAGGTGGCTGTGGCTGAGAAGATGTTGATGGGCTTTAGAGCATTATCATTCACAAACTCTTGGTGAAGCTCCTAAACTGATAATATGTTAGAAGCTGTGAGGTCAACCTGGTCCAGACCTGTGTATGAAACCAAAGACCACGAGATTACTCACACATTTCTAATTCCTGTCTACAGCCTCCTGATGTTGTGGAAAAACAAAAGACAAAAGAACAAGGCCAAATCTGTGCAAAACATTTTATATTGATCTTAGTCTCATAACTTCAAGGTCCATCATGAAACCTGCTTTGTGCTTACCACTATCACTAAATCGTGCTAAAGCTAACCAGACCAAAACAAAGCTAGTGTTGATGAGCAGCAGCTGCTTTTTCCTCGAGGCTATCCAGAAAAAGACACAAGAACAAATGTATATATCAATATCTTTGTGTTGGGAGTGTTATTCAAGGACTTTGTTTTACCAGAAACATTTTACCCAATATTGTCAAAAACATGAACTGCCCTGAGCCTGAACCCAGTCGCTCTCAGTCACAAGATGTTTTCTCCGGCGCTGAGATGAGGTCGAGTCCAAAAGTGAAGCCCTCTGAAAAAAACATGTTGGTGCAAAAATAACAAGCCTTTCTCTGAATCTGTACGAACACGCTGCTCCATTAGTCGACCGTCCCATTCTTGCCTCTGTCCCACGGGAGCTCTGAGGTCAAAGGTCACACTGCAGGCGTTCAGAAACATCCATCATCCATCAGCTCAGGGGCTAAAGACAGAGAGACTAGGCTTGGTTTTCACAGTTTGTCTCGTCTTCTAGAGTTAAAATGTAGAATATTGTGCTGCAGGGACATGGAGATAGGACACTTAACATTGATTTTTTTGAGTGTATTTCAACTCAAAACTTTTATTATTGATTTAGATTTGTCATGTTGTTGTCATATTGGTCGGCAAAAAATCCACGGCAGAAATAAGTGGGTCACTTATTCAACTAACAGCATTTTGTAACAGACCTTAAGACGCCATCTAGGCTTTATTATCAAGGCTTGTAATAGAAAATCTCTACAGTAGGTCTACAGTAAGTTACAGTGGGTATACAGTGGGTCTTCATTGGTGTACAGTAGGTTACAGTAGATTACAGTAGATTACAGTGGGTCTTCATTGGTCTACAGTAGGTTACAGTAGGTTACAGTGGGTCTACAGTAGGTCTACAGTGGGTCTACAGTAGGTCTACAGTGGGTCTACAGTAGATTACAGTGGGTCTACAGTAGATTACAGTGGGTCTACAGTGGGTCTTCATTGGTCTACAGTAGGTTACAGTAGATTACAGTGGGTCTTCATTGGTCTACAGTAGGTTACAGTAGGTTACAGTGGGTCTACAGTGGGTCTTCATTGGTCTACAGTAGGTCTACAGTAGGTCTACAGTGGGTCTACAGTAGGTTACAGTGGGTCTTCATTGGTGTACAGTAGGTCTACAGTAGGTCTTACATCCGGGCTTTTCTGCTTTTACTCCACAGTAAAACAATAGTTTTCAGCATAAACGGACGTAATAATCAAAAGTTCACACCCCCCAGAGTTGTCACGTAGTAGAAAGTTAGCTCTAGAGACCGGAGCCATCTTTTGTACCAGGCTGTAAACATGATTTTTACACTTGTAAAGTCTCCATTGTGTTTCTCCTTATATTTCCGCTTTTGGAGCCTGCCCTCTGGTGGACGGAGGTATATTGTTGTATTTCGCCGTATTACTCGAGGACCGTTTTAGAGGTTCCATGGGAGACGCTTGGTCTGGATATGTTCCTTACAACAACAACCACACAAAAATATAAACGGAGAAATGGGAAAGAGTGAGATGCAGATAAATATTTACATTTATTCATTTAGCTGACAAAGATAAATATTGGTGATGTACAGGATAAGCTCTAAATTCCTGTTGGATGTATTAATATGTTGTGGAGAAGAATTGGTTCGATTAAAGCAGAAATGGTCGTTATGATATTGTTGGAGGGGTGTGGTCGGGCCAGAGACAGAAGGAGATTTTCAGGTTTTGCAGCTTTAAAGGCGAGGCTAAGGAATGATCAGCAGTTGAGGTCTAGAGTATTTACTTTTGAACGATGTAGAACAATAAATAAGGTTATTTAGGCTGATGTAGGATTTAAAAATGTCAGCTCAGTTTGGATAAGTTTCCATTGTCAAAATACAAAGAGGAAGTTTCATTTATATTTAGTTTTCATTCATAGTTTTTACACAGTTTTTGTTTGGTTCTTTAACTTTTGGTTTCGCTATAGTTTTTAAAAGTGGAGTTTCCCTGACGCTGTGTTCACTCGTCATGTAGACTGTTGCAATAAAAATATCACTTATGATGTAAGAAAACTATATTTGACCTAATGAAGACAGACAGGGCTCTGTACCAAACATTCCACTGATCAGGACTTAATACAAACTAAAGACCAGATCTAAATTTAAGTTCTCAGGTGAGTCGGAGTCTCATTTAAGACTCAGGACGTAGAGGTCCTTGGTCTCCAAGACAAAAGGTTTAGACAAAGACATCAGGACGTTCGTTCACATCCAAGACTCTGAGCTCAGCTGAGTCTCTCAGAGGGAGGGGCTGAGCCGGAGTGTGATTGGACAAGGCTGTTCTGGTTTGACTGTGGTTAAGAAATGTCTTCATTTTCAAACATTAGTCCAAGACTAAACCAGGTCTTTTTGAACTTTTACTGCAGTTCAAGCACCTTATTTCCTTTTATTGTCTTTCTTTCTTTTTAAATTGTGATGCAGAGCCATGTGTCCAAGACAAATGTCTCCACGTGGAACAATGAGAAATGTATCATGTGACTTACAGCTTTCATTCAACACTGAACAAACCCCAATCTCAAAAACGACGCAGTATTTAGATTTTTCCGAAGCCGCTGTGTTCGTCTGTGGAATGTCAACTGTCAGCTCCCGTCGATCGTCCCGTTAAACAGTTTGACCTTTGCCTCGGCCTTTAGGGACTTTAGCTCGTGATGAGATCCTGTTACAGTCGATGTACTGAGCAGACGGACGCACGAGCTCCACACAGGCTCAGCCCACGAGCACGAGGAGGATATCTGTTCATGGGAAATCATAAAAACAGTGTACGTCTTTGTGCTTTTAAAGCAAGGACCATGATCACACAGTAAAGATGTTTCTGGTGGATCCACACGTCACACGTAATAAATCACTTGCCTTTATTTAGGGTTAATGATATGGATATCAGTAATTTACTTTGAGCCGGCTTGGTTCTGTTTACAGATCTGTGCGCTGTTAGTGAGTGGGTAGAAGATATGGGTAAGTGGTTTTAGTTTTTGATGGCAGCTTGTGTGGAAGGTGTTTTCAATAGGAGCCCGTTTCATGGACCCAACCCCCACTAAAAGCCTCCAAATGAAGCTAACCTCACCCTCTCCTGTTTACTGTCATGGGATTATTTAAGAAGACAACATGCAGCACTCACGATGCATTCAGGCCCACGTCTCGACTGAAATCCCACATCCGTGTGTGAGAACCGTCATGATCCTGTTTCAGAACAAGAAACCTCAAACTAATATTTACACAGAAGGGTGTTGACACTGTTCTCACAAACCCAGTCAACCCTCTTCTCTCTGGGATCTTTTAGGTACGTCTCTGGAAAATGGCCACGATCAGCGGTAAATGCATTTTTAATGAGATCAATAACCTGTTAATCAGCTTCAGGGCGAGACCTCAGAGTCAGGGTCTAATGAGAGGTCACACACGGAATCAAACGCTCAAATATTAATGTATGCATTCTTTTATTAAATCCATGCTAAAGAAAAGGATTGTGCAATTTTTTTTTTTTTTCAGAATTATGAAATGCTGAACAAATAATGTATTTGATAAAGGAAAAAGAGATAAAAAGACAAATGAAGAGAGTTAAGAAGTATTTTTTTAAATTAGTTACTTCAGTATATACATATCAGATACATTAAAAAAAGTCATAATTAAGAAATGAATTCCCCAGTTATTTTTGTTGAAGTAAAAGTACTGCAGGACATATTCTGAATTATCACCACATAAATCCAATAATACAGGTCAGATAAAAGTAGAATGTCCTGATTTAACCTACATGTTTCTGGTGTTAGGTTTATGCTTTTGTGAGGGTTTAGAAATGAGTGTGAGTTAAATAATGGAAGCCCAATTGCTGAAATTGAACTAGCAATTAGAGTTTTAAAATGCTTTTAAGCTCCATAATCTCTCCATTTATTCATAAGTGCTCTGTCAGATGATCCACTGCAGAATTGATTAAATGTCATCTATTAATTACTGGACCATCCCGTCCTGCGGAGACTCTTACAGGAGCCTCAGAGGCAGACGGAGCTGCTGCGTCGGGCTTTTGTTCTTTAATCGAGGGCAGGACAGTGGTGTACTTGTGGTTTACTTGGAGAGCTGGAGAGAAGAAGTGTATGCTCCCTTTAACAGAGTAATCTCTTATCCAGTGTTTGGAGCCGAGATAATTATCTTTGTTCATTAAGACAATAGAACTGTAATAGGATTAGAGTCTTTAGTGTATCAGTGATGGTTCCTTTAATCTAACTCTTCCTTCTCCTTACAACATGAGCATCACGACACAATCAACTGAATGAGCGCTACAACTTTCTGATGAAAGGAAAATTTTCAATGGCCGACTGTCTCTCATTTTATACTTATTTCACAAGTACGGGCTTAGTTGGTTTTAAACTAGTTTTAGTTGGATTTGAACAGGTTTTAGTTGGTTTAGAACAGGGTTTAGTTGGATTAGAACAGGTTTTAGTTGGTTTTAAACTAGTTTTAGTTGGATTTGAACAGGTTTTAGTTGGTTTAGAACAGGTTTTAGTTGGATTAGAACAGGTTTTAGTTGGTTTTAAACTAGTTTTAGTTGGATATGAACAGGTTTTAGTTGGTTTAGAACAGGGTTTAGTTGGATTAGAACAGGTTTTAGTTGGTTTTAAACTAGTTTTAGTTGGATTTGAACAGGTTTTAGTTGGTTTAGAACAGGGTTTAGTTGGATTAGAACAGGTTTTAGTTGGTTTTAAACTAGTTTTAGTTGGATTTGAACAGGTTTTAGTTGGTTTAGAACAGGTTTTAGTTGGATTTGAACAGGTTTTAGTTGGGTTAGAACAGGTTTTAGTTGGTTTTAAACTAGATTTAGTTTAATTGGAACAGGTTTTAGTTGGACTAGAACAGGTTTTAGTTGAATTGGAACAGGTTTTAGTTGAATTTGAACAGGTTTTAATGTAAGCCTTCATTTTGTTTTTTACAAGTTTTACAACTAAATATCCATCTTAACTGATATTATTTTGATCTGAAAAATGATCCCATTTGTGTCTCAAAAACTGTAAAGTGATCCAAACTGAGTTTTGTGAGCCGCTGCACCTCTCGTGGAATTGAGCAACATGTTCACATGACATCAGACTCGGCGTATTTGAATTGCCTCGTTCTGTCGATACAGGTCTCTTCTCGGGTGGAATGTCTGAATCAGGGGCCTCCTTCACTGTGACCTCAGTCAGATCGAACACATAACCTTTGTGTGTTTTCTCTTGTAATAATGTCTGGATCGACCGTTAAACACCAAGAGGCTACAGTTTCTAATGACCTGTCGACTGTATTAACAGTTAATGCTGCTCACTGACCTGGATGACTTATCAAATGGTTCTTGAAGGACAAAGGTTTGGTTTTGGAAGAGCTCCACCCATATTTTTACTGATATATAACATCCTGTTTGAAGATGAAAGGAAAAGAGGAAACGTTTAGCATATGTTTGTCACTCTGAGAGTTAATGATTATTTCTACGAAAGGTAAAAGCTACCACGGGCCACGGGGGAGATGCTCAGACTTCACGCTCCTGACCCTACGACCAGCTCTGACAAAAGAAAACTGAGCTGTTCTCAGGCCGAGAGTCTGTCCCTGAACCTGCCCAGGAGACGTCCAGGAGACGTCCAGGAGACGACCCAGAGACGTCCAGGAGGTGTCCAGGAGTCGTCCAGGAGTCGTTCAGGAGACGACCCAGAGATGACACAGAGACGTCCAGGATTCGTCCAGGAGGCTTTTCCAAACCCCTGCCTCTCTAGAGAATGATAACAAAGACAATGTCTAAACCGACTCTATCAAAAACAGTTGTTGCTAATAACAGCAGCTTTCCTTTGATTTTCTCAATTTAGGATTATCTATCGTCCAATCAACAGACTGCTGTGTTTAGAAACGTGTGGAAAGTGGACCAAAGGCCAGAATTAGTAGTGGTTGTCTTTTTGGGCACACCTCTGACCCAGTACTGTCCTGCTCCAGTGGAAACGGCTTCTCTTCAGTCCCTGGTCTCACCTCAGGCTCTGACTTTCTGTCTCGGTCACATGTCGTCCCCTCCCCCGGCCGCTGTCTCTGCTGTAGACCATAAAGCAAAGCCACTGCAGTGTGTTTTCTTAGTGATGTGGAAGACGAGACTTGAATAGGCTGCTGTTGCCGGCCAGCCCTCTTTATGCTGTTATTATTGAAGTACTTCTGATAAAACTCAGCCAGAGGGATGGTCAAATTCAGCATGACACACTTTAAATTGTGTGTCTGTTGAAAAAAGCGGTATGAAGGGTCCCAGGATAATGGACTTTACCATTGTGAGTTGAGATTATTACAAGTGGAGCTAAAGTTTGTTGATTGGGCGACTGAGGATCAACCTTTTTGAGCAGGTGGTCTTGTGTTTACATGGATTTAACCAAGGTTTAGCTGTGTCTAAACAGGTTTTATTTGTGTCTAAACAGGTTTTTTGGACAGTTTTAAACAGGTTTTGGAAGGATTTGAGCAGTTTTTAGAAACATCAGTTTAAAAGCAATAGAGAATGTAATAGAGACATATCCTATTTTTACACCATCGTTAGTGTCTCTTATTTCAGTTAGATGTTATAAAAAGGGAACAAACGTGTTTATTATCCTCTTCTGCTGAGTGTTAATGAACACACTGAGCTCAGTGTTAATGAACACACTGAGCTCAGTGTTAATGAACACACTGAGCTCAGTGTTAATGAACACACTGAGCTCAGTGCAGCAGAAGTGTGGATGGTCTTCTCTCTGACGGTCTCTGCTGAGGCCGGGCTGGGACGGTCTCTGCTGAGGGCGGACTGGGACGGTCTCTGCTGAGGCCGGACTGGGACGGTCTCTGCTGAGGCCGGACTGGACGGTCTCTGCTGAGGCCGGACTGGACGGTCTCTGCTCCTTCAGCAGAGCCTGAGTCTGACCTACTTTCCTCGGTTCAGACTCTGAGACTGTCCCAGTCCGGCCTCAGCAGAGAACGTCCCAGTCCGCCTTCAGCAGAGACCGTCCCAGCCCGGCCTCAGCAGAGACCGTCCCAGCCCGGCCTCAGCAGAGACCGTCAGAGTCTCAGAGTCTCAGAGTCTGAACCGAGGAAAGTAGGTCAGACTCAGGCTCTGCTGAAGGAGCATCCTTCATGTGTTTCTCCTCTGCACTTGACTCTGGTGGAACACTTAAAACACATATTCCTCTGATTATTTGATCCTTTACAGAGACGTGCTTTTGCAAAGGCACTGTGATGTGAGTACAGATAGAGCATGTTGCTGAATCTTGTGCAAATATGTCTCGCAGCAAGCTTATTCTTTTGTTTACAGAGCTTTGTCATCTTTAGTTTGTGTTTAATGATATGAATTCAAGGTTTGTCACATTGTGAAAGGTTTCTGTTGGATTTGAGTTGATTTTAGATGAATGTGAGCAGATGCTAAGCTTCGTTGTGATCACTCTAGAGCTCTTGCACGGATCTTTCCTCCTTGTGTCATGGTGACTGTGGAGCTGCTCATTATTCCTCCCACAGAGCAGAAGGAAACCACTGAGTCACCTCTGTGTTG